>SRMA01026639.1:80523-182979 GCA_007224835.1 Danionella cerebrum | reverse complement strand
AAACGATTCGTTTATAGAATTAAAAAGCAGTGTAATTATTTTATATTTGGTTGCACATTGTGACAGCTTGAAATAAGAGCTTCCGTTTAATAGTTTTTGTACAATAACTATTTTATAAAATATAGAGAATAACGGCTTATAATCTCTCACAGTAGACTTGAAGACATTAAGCTTTAAATGTTGGATCAGATTCACACGTTATTCTATGCTGAAGTAAAAGTTACCCAAAAGTCAGAAAGAAAAGCTAGAAAGTAAAAAGAAACGACGAGGAAAAGTTTGAAAAGGCAGATGAAGGAATGGAGGTGACTATACCGGCGATGTCCCAGAGCTGCAGGCGCACGGTCTCCTGCTCCAGGCTCAGCACCTTGAGCGCGAAATCCACGCCGATCGTGGCTCTGTAGTTCGGGGAGAAGTTCTGGTGCACGTAGCGCTTGATGATGCTGGTCTTCCCGACACCGAGGTCTCCTATCACCAGGATTTTATACAGATGCTCCTTCGGGTGATGGTTCTGCATGGCGGCGCGAGGAGGAACAGCAGCAGCAGCATCTGAGGAAACCCCGTGAAGGAGAAACGCTCCGCGGAGGGAGGGAGGGAGGGAGGGAGAAAGGGAGAGGGGGAGAGGGGGAGAGAGAGAGAGAGAGAGAGAGAGAACAAGAACCGAATCTTATGCAATTTATTTTGTGCCAGATGCACGTAATTTCAGAACGAAACGAAATAAAATAATTACTAAGATTACTAAAATAATTAGGTTATTACCATTAAAATCGACTTTGATTTTAAATACACTTGATTTTTATGTTGGCTTGCTTGCAAAGCCAACATATTGTTATTGCACTTAAACTTATTATTATTCCGCTTCTTCTTCTTCTTCTTCTTCTTCTTCTTCTTCTTCTCTTTTCCTACGTCAAAATTTTACGACGCTTCTCCTCCTAGCCCGTTCGAGCTACAGCCACGAAACTTTCCACGGTCGTCCAGACTGTTCCCACTCGAGTTGCTATATCTCTTCGGACCGATTTGACCAGCGGTTTCCGTAAAAATCGCGAATTTCGGCCCAAAAATCGCCCAAGTCATTCCCTATGGGGGCCCTAGAGTGGTGATGTCATCACTCACTCTAACTTTGAGCAAGCTCAGTCTTGTTGTTACTTCCACTGTTTTCTCAACTAAAAATTAACCTTTACACACACATTTTATACCTAAATGGTAGAGATTTTTGTCCTCTTTCAGTTGGTGCTGTTTTCATTTTTAAATAACACACAGTTTTTACTCCAGGTGGCCTGAACCACAAGGAGTGCACTTAATTGCTCCATTCGCCTCCATTCAAAAATTCTGTCAGAAAATGTTTAAAATCTCAATCGCAGGCTATTTGTAACTCGCCATAAATCATTCAAACTTTATCACAGCTTCACAAAGTTTACACCATTCTCTTCCTTAAAATCTTGTGATTCTAACAGTGAAGGAAATATTTTAATGTGTTGTATCCTTCTTTCGTAATACTTATTTGTTTGGAGGTATGGATTTCTCAGAAATGAGCAGTTGCACAGAATCAAATGAAGGCTATTTTTAGCTCGCCATAATTTTTTTTATTTCCAATCACACCTTCACAACATTTACAGCATTCTCTTTGTTAGGGTCTTCTGCTTCTGACAAAGAAAAAATCATTTCGATATGTCTTACGGTTCTTCTATAATCTTTATTTGTTTGAGGCATAGTAATTGGATTTTCTCCAGCATATTTGCCATCGTTTGAAAATCTGACAGTTGAAACTCCAGCAGGTGCAGTTGATTACTAATAAGTAGGTCAAAGGTGTCTCATAGACTTTCAATGGCCCATTGAAATGAATGGAGCATGAACCCCATAGATCCTGTTGTGAAAGAGCTTCTGTAATTGATTGACACTGGAAAGTCATACTAGCATTAAGGAAGTAAATCACTTATCCAGCCAATCATTGCTTGTGAATTAACATAATATCATTAAGCCACACCCACTTTTTGATTCGTCAAAGGCTCCAACTTTGTCTTATTGCAGTTGCCAGATCAGCTTTGCATGTTGGAGCCTTGTCGTGGACCATTTCCTTTCATTTCCACCACAGATTTTCAATCGGATTGAGGTCCAGACTGTTTGCAGGCCATGACATTGACATTATATTTCTTTCCTGTAAGAAAGTTTTCACAGATTTTGCCCTATGGCACAACGCATTATAATCCTGAAAAATTATGTCATCATCACCAAACATAATTCACTTGATGGAATAAGAAAAGTGTCCAAAATCCCTATATAAACTTGTGCATTTATAGAGGATGTAATGACAGCCATCTCTCCTACACCTTTTCCTGACATACAACCCCATATCATCAAAGATTGTGGAAATTTGCACGTTTTCTTCAGGCAGTTGTCTTCATAAATTTTGTTGGAACGGAACCAAACAAAAGTTCCATCATCATCGCCCTGCCCAATTCAGATTCGTGATTCATCACTGAATATCACTCTCATCCAGTCATCCACAGTCCAAGATTGTCTTTCTTTAGCCCACTGAAACCTTGTTCTTTTCTGTATGTAAATCCCCATTTCCTTTAGGCGATTTCTTACAGTCCGGTCACAGACATTGACACCACTTTCTGCCCTTTTGTTCTTCATTCGCTTTGTTGTGCATTTTCTGTTTTCATTGCATATTGCTTTAAGTTTCTGTCTTGACGCTTGGATGTCTTCCTTGGTCTACCAGTACGCTTTCCTTTAACAACCTTTATGTTTGATTTGTACTTGGTTTCCAGTCAGCTGTGTCAAAAATCTGGACCAACATCTTTTGCAACATATCGTGAAGATTTACCTTCTTTGAGAAGTTTAATAATCCTCTCTTTTGTTTCAAGTGACATCTCTTGTGTTGGAGCCATGAGTTATGTCAATCAGCTTGGTTCAACACACTAAGGTGTGCAAGCACTCTGCAGACTTTTTAACTGCAGACTAGTTAGCAGTTGTAACCAGATACAGCTGTTTGTTTTAGAACTGCAAAGAACATGGTGATTCCATATCATTTTCCTCAGATTTGTGTGATTACATATTTATTTCTTCTGTTTGATATAAAACAATTGTTGTAATGGACCACAGTATTCTTTCTTTTCTTTTTTAAAAAGTGTTTCATACAGCCAGAAGGTTGAATTGTTAAATGAAAACAGTTTTGTGGCATGATTGCGCTTGGTTTTTGTTCTACACAATGAAACATCTATACGAACATTTTCCAAGAGTGGTGATTCCATACTTTTTGCCAGGGGTTGTACTCTCTGAAGCAGAGAAACAACCAGGAAAAAAAAAAAAAAAAAAAAAAAAAAAAACAAGAACTCAAGTTATGTTCAAACTGTAGTCATGGATGAACAAATCCTGCTTTTTTTTCCGGGGGAGATAAAGCGATATGATCAATAGTGAAGCCAAAGTTAACACAGTAAGCTTTTTTTTCTAGATAAAATGGTTTGAAAAGGACCATGTTGAGCACAGGGTTCGAGTAGAAAATGGTCAAATGTAGAAGATGTGCACCTGTTCAAAAGTACCTCATGAGATTAAATGTGTCATGTGTTTACATCTTAAAAGTACACAGAGTTAAGGATCCAGCCCAACGTTTATTTAAACACAAGTCTCACAACAAAGCAATGTAACATCATTGAGACACTTGTGAGATTCCATAGCAAACAGCTAGAAACTATTCATCCCTTTCACTTTTCTTAGAGAATTGTGACGAACACAGAATATGCAGAGAACTGCTGTTCGTTAAATACAGGCCAATAAAAGCAGTCTTGATGCTCATACATTCATATTCTGACCCGCATCCTCCTTTTCCGCTGGTGCCCCTGGGCAGGATACACCACAGGGAGATAAATAACTGATTTAAAAACAATCATTTTTTACAAGAAGCTGCAGGACTTGCATTACCATTTCAGCAAAACAAATACAATTGTGTGAAAAGACTGAGCACATGCCTGCCAGAGAGCACAGTCTCTTTCAGGCTGGCGAAGACGAGAAGGTGCAGAACATTCATTTTGGCATCTCGAGAATTTCACAGGAATCGAGACAATTCAAAAATCGAATATGTGAGAAATTAAAAGGATTTAAAAATGCCATACATTTGATTATAAAACGACTGTTTCAACCATGTTTTTTTTTCATCTAAAAGCGTCTTTCAGATTCTAGAGTTTGGCGACTGGAGTAACGGCCACAGCGATGCTCTCGATGGCACACTCGTCCGCTCCTCTACGAATCCGGAAATACCCGTGCTCTCCCCATCCGCTGCCCCAGCTGTTCTTCACGATCCAGTACTTCTCCCCAGTCATGTGGCACTTCCCATAACCCACCAGCAGCACAGCGTGATTGGTCAGCTCAAAGGGGTTCCTGGTATCCCTCAGGCCGGTGTGGTGGTAAATGCCCTCCTTGTAGTGCATGAAATCCGGGTAAACTTCCAGAGCCACGCCCATTGGACCGTTTTGGACCAGCTCCAGCATCATGGCGGACTCGCTGCATCCGCCATAGAAGCCCCCGACGTACTGATAATCCGAAGCATAATATCTAGTGCACTTCTCTGGGATATTGCAGGGAGAATCAGACCCGGTGTAGGGGAAGCAGTCTTCCTCGACGATGCCGAAATCTTGGATGTATTTACCGATGAGATACGGGAATCCTCCATCACATCCTGCAGTGAAAGACAAGAAGAGCTTGAGGTGATCTCACAGAGTCCTGCAACCAAAGTTCTGGTGAACTCAACATCAGAGTTCTGGAGAGATCAGGGTTCTGGAGAGAAGCCATACAGATCCAGATCCCTTGAACACGTGTTCTACCTCAAACTAGGCATGGGATGGTAACCGGTTTACAGCGGTTTGAAAAAGTTTCAAATTTGTAAGGAAAATTTTTCTGTGTGTCGTCAAAGTGAAATCGGTGCTATATCCTCGTACCTCACTACCCTAAACTTAATCCAGAAAGGTTACGTGCTCACAGTCCTGCAGGTGTACAAAAAGCTGTTAAAATGACTGCCTGTATTTATTAATTTTCAGAACTGTGACAAATGTTCTTTTGTTCTGATTAGTGATCGCAAATCAGATTATTTATGTAGGCTAACACAAGTGACGGCAATTTTATTTAATTAAGAAGATTTGATGTTCAATGTTACAAAATGTTCATCAGACGAGTGAAAGGTTGTTAATCCGAATACAACAATTACAATTGATCAAAAACAGTCGGTCTACACTCACACTTCAGTTTTTAGATTTACAATTCAGTGCTTTACGTGGACAAGAAGAAGTGACTCTCTGCGAATCATAATCGGATTTAAATCTCCCATAAATATTGAGTAAGTGCGTACTCTTGAAATAGAAAACACAGAAACAAATGTGTATCTAAACGTACTGTGCAGATTATTTATCTTTATTATCCACTTGTCCATTGTGGAGCCACATGTGATTCAGTTCATGATCTGACTTTTTTTTCTGAAACATGGTTTATTTATGGAAGAGAAGAGCGTAAAGGCACAGGACTGATGGCGTCGGTTGTTTTATGAAGCACGTTCATCTCTGAAGACAACAGTTTCTCTGGTATCTCATCCTGAAGATCCCCCTCTATCATCTAGCTCTAGAAATGTGTTCTGGATGCATAGCTCCATCCAGGTGCCTAGCTGTGTGGAAACTACTTTATAACAAACATAGAAATATTTAAGGTCTGCAGTACCTTGTGAATACTGGGAACAGGAAACCACCTGCTGGGGGCTGAAGATGGGCTGCTGCGTGTTGTTGGTCCGGATCCGAACCCGTGCCTCCAGCATTCCCATAGTGGCGAAGGAGTAGCAGCTACCGCACTGAGCTAGAGAAAGAAGGAAACATTAGCCGAGGTCTCCGCTCAGAGGACTGGTTCCCAGTATTCAGTACCGCAAATTTCCACATGAAATCTCCTTTATTTATCTGGAACCTCCGGCTGAATTAAAGCACTGCTCACATACCTTGGTTCCGAACAGGACTGACATAGCCGACTCCATTGATGCTCCTCCAATCCCAGTGTTCAGGAAGACCCGCAGCTTTTTTACCGTCTGCAGCCACAGCCACAGGCCTGACGCGTCTGGAAAACAGATTTGCTTTTAAACATCTCATAACTAAAATCTTCAGCTCACAGAACATTTCAGGAGTTTGCTGCGATGGGATCTGTGCTCTTTGACGAACACACCGGTGGATTTAGAGAGAGCGAGCATGAACCACTTACCACTCAACTATGGTGTGATGATGAAATTGCCAGAAAAAAAAGGACAAATCAGTGCTTTTCTAACCTTTATTGAAAGGTCTAGAGATTACGTCAAAGGTCGAGAACCAGTGATCAATGTTGACATTGGGTTTCATTTAAACAATCGCTGTGTTTATGCAAAATAATTAGCATTTAGAAAGAGTCCTAGACTTGATTAACATCAGAAAGAGCACGTATAGTGAAGTACAAATACTTCATACATTTAAAATGACTCATTTAATTTCACTAAAATGTGTTCAACTGTCAGCATCTGCAGCTGAAACCATTTGGTTCCAAAATCAAACAAATGTCTCATTTTCTTTTCTTTTTTATTTTTATACTTTCACTTGAGTAAAAAGCAAGACTTGATGCTTCTAGAGAAAAGTTAATAACCGTAGCATCAACACTTCTACTGGAGTAATGAAAGCAAATACTGACGACTTTTGTTTAACATTTCTTTTTTAAATCACAGTGAATATTTCACTTCTGGCCCTTATCTCAGGGTCTCGGCTCATTGAGCTTTTAATATTTGGGCTCTTCACCAGCACCCTGGTCTCTGAGCAGATCAGACAAAACCTTCAGGGAATTAAAACTTTCCTTCCCCTCATCGTAAAAACCATTTTAGTTGTTGACTTTTCTTCTCTTTGATAGATACCATCTGTTCCAGTGGATTTGATCACAAACTTAATCCGGCTAGAACTCAGTTTGTTAGCAGTAGCGCACTAGCTTTAACTAAAAAACACAAAAGTTATTACGGAAACTGCTGCTGATGTCAGATTGCTGTGGCAATTGTTTAAAACCAGGAACATGAGTTAATCTCACCTGAGGACTTCTTTTTATACATCGATTCACGTTTAGTAAAACTATTTTATCCTGACAGAAGGGCGACTGGAGCCTTAACGAAACCCTGCTAGGCTCTGGCTGTGGCAATCCTTGACCTGAAAACAGTGCCATGAAGCACAGCGGATGGCACCTAGAGGATGAAGCCTGGGGTTCGAGTGATGTACTGAGGCTCAGAGAGAGGACAAGTTAATGAGGCTGGTGGCCTGCAGTTGGACGACTGGACTAGCAGATACCTTCACCGTCTCCTGAAAATAGTTTGGCAAACTTCATTCAAATCCCTCAAACGACTAACAGCTCCGCCAAAGAGTTGGTGTCCTTCAAGATACACATGACCAGACAAGAGAAGATGAAGCGGGAACATACCGGGGAACCCGAGAGCCTAGTCCTCCAGACCTTCTGAGCATCTCCCGAATGTTCAAGGTCTCATAGTCACTGTAAACCACTGCTTTCCAAGACCCCTGAGCGGCGTTGATTTCATCCACAAATGCCATGTTTGTGACGTAGGGCAGCTTCATGAGCCTAGAGACAAAAAAAAAAAAACATGTCAGCCATCGCACACAGCACACAGCACAACTCTTAATCCCAGATTGAAAGGCATTTAAGTCTGTTTCAGACTCTGGTTAAAGAGTCCTGGAGTTCGTCGTCGCTGCGGCGGTGACAGCATGTTCAACGCAGAACAATCAGAGACTTGTTCTTCATCCCCGTTGATCGATGGACTCCGTATCGTCTGACGTGATCTTCAAAGGTGGCTTTAAGCAAATCAACTGTGACAACAGAACTTGAATAAACAGCCCACAAACTCCTTTTCTGGCAGCCCTCAAACATCTGCTTTCGTCATTCTTCAGAGTAGCTACAGACATTGCATTCGACGAAGCAAAAGCGGAGCCTCAGTGCCTCGTTTCAAATCCTCTTTCTTGGTTCAGCTCTAGTCATGGGTAAGAGCAATTGAGAAGTTGAAGGTAGATAAATCTTCTGACCCGGGGGATTTCCACATTAGAGGAACATTCAAACAGGAAGTGCCCACACTACCCTTGTGAAGCTCAGAGCTTAACAAAACATTAATGAACAGAAGCCCGGAAGAGAAAGAGCGCGACTGTTTCAGTTTGTTTGTAAAGTTTTACAAAAGATTAAGAGACTGTTGTTCATGCAATACACCGTGCAGGAAAAGAACTGATGCCTTGTTAGCAGCACAATTCCAGTCTATCACAAACCAGTATGATTGCCAATAAAAGGTGAGGCTCTGTATGTGCGCAAACATTTAACAAAGGAGATCAGAGAAACATCCACACTCACAGTCTGTGATCGAAGCCCAGCATATGACCACGGTTGACTCGGGGGGCGACAGGGAGCACCTTCTTTCCAGTGAAACAGGCCCAGTTATTCCCCAGAACATCATGAACCCATCCAGGCAGCACCTGGTCGCAGTAACTGACCACCTCCGACCCCTGCTGAGAATACTACACACACACACACACACACACACAAACATACTTTTGTTTAAAGCGCAGGATTCATCCCCTCACACGATATGTTTGCAGAGATCGAATCTCATCAGTTGCCCTCTCTTCTCTTTCTTCACTATGCTATGAGCCATTCATCTGCTAGCAACTGTATTTTAAAATGAGGAATGACAAAGAAAAGGGTTTAAAGAACGATGACGAAAACTATCCCCATATCTGCAACATTATGTTTCGGTAAGAACATAGAGAAGTCACTTTTGGAAACTTGTCTTGAATTACATGTGTATTCCTTACATTAAGCAACACAGAAAACTAAAACATGTGTAATATTACCCGCATCCATAATTAATTACCTTGATCTAAAACCCCAGCGATGCTGTTAAAAACAAGTAAAGCTACTCCTCTTTTCCTAAAGACAACGGTGCTAGACTTCTCCTGGTGTTGTGAAACCAGATCCGTAATGTGCTCCTCAGACGAGACACCCACTCACCTTGAAAAAGCCAAACCATTTGTAGCCATTGATCACCACTTCGAAGCCTTGGTTATAGATGAGCGTGAAGAAGCCAGAGTTACCGAAAGCATCCAGGGCCACAGAGAGCTTCTGCAGCTCCACAGTCACCGTGCTCTGCGGCTGACCTGACGGACGAGAAACCACAATCTTAGAGGAAGTATCTACACGAGATGTTCTGAAACCATCGCTAGTGTTGGTCTTGTAAGCAATCGAGGCTTTATCTTGTAAACAATAATTACAATCAGACTTTTAAAACACCATGATATTAGTTTATGGAAACATATCTATGTTTGTTTGTTTTTTTACAATGAACTTAGCCAGTACCCTTTCATTTAAATTGTGAATATTTATAATATTTGGTCTAAAACGAGGGTTGCTTTCACTTCACGTTTCGGTAAAGTTGGAACAGGGTTTATCATTTATGCCTTTGGTGTTGAGTAAAACATATAATTATCTTGAACAGAAAGGTGACGCGGGTTTCCTTGTTCTGGAGCGAGTGCAGCGGGGCGAGGTTAGTTAGGTTACCTGTGCTGGAGCAGTCGATGCTCCGCTCCTGTCCCGCATCGCTCACGCTGAAGATCCAGGTGCCCAGCAGATCCTCGTAGGTGCAGTTGGCGGGAGTATCGGCCTCACAACACACCGCAAACACACCTAACACAAACACGGAAATGAAGCGCATGCTGACGGTTAGGCCGAAGCTACAAGAACCGCTATTTGGAGTCAGACACGAGCTCAGAGAACCACACGCTCGAGTTTCTAGCCCTTGACACTCGCGACCTGTCCCTGTCCTTGTCCACGCTGCATATATAGAGTCGAAACCGTGGTCACATGACGCGCGTCACGTGACATTACGCGAACCCGCGAACTTGACTCAAAATAAGTTTTAGTTTGTGTATTACTTTACATTTATGCGTACGCGAACTCATTTAACACGCATTCTTATTCAGTGTTCATCAGAATTCTTGATGACGTGTGTGCACTGGAAAAATATTCATGAATTTTCTTCATTAAGTTACACATTTTAACTGATCAGATTGTGTAAACTAACATTATTTTTGAACGTTTATAATGTTGATTTAATCTAAAACGTGTTGGTTTTACACATCCGATCGTGTGGAAGTTAGAACTGATGTACACAAAAATTCAAACAAATGAAATATAATTAAATAGAGTGAACCTTACAGTGATATAAATATGTATTTGACCTAGGGTTGCCGGTTTCGTGTCGTATTTGACCAAAAAATAAGACATTACGTTTTAAATCTGACTGAGCGTTGTCAACAAGTTGTGAGAAAGATCCTTTACACTGTCAGTGATCCAATTCAGAGATGTAATTCTCAAATTCTTGCTCAGGTCAATGAAACACATCCTCTCTCTGATTGTCATGGCAGCGTCCATTTCACGCTTAGAGTGACTTGAACCTCCCGAACTGTTTACTCACAACTTTGAGCATCATTTTCTGTAAAAAAAATACTGACAAAGAACAAGACAAATGTCATTAAAAGCAAAGCTCTGAAGAATGCATTTACACACCTCCACCTCGCCAGATCAATTCAGAAATTAAACGGTAAATCTATATCAATACCAAGTAACAGAATAACAAGATAATTCCAAAACAATGGAGTTTAAAAAGTGGCCATGAACAACCACATTGACGCTCAAAGTTTGCACCGTTTGGAGGAAGTCATTAAACCTTGGGGGCTGATGTGTGGAGACATGGAATATGGGATTGAGGAATGGAGACTGACACTCCAGAACCTTCATCTGCTTCTTCTCGCAGCATTTCTTTGTTGCTTTAAAGCGTGCTTTGTATAAAATGTATTTAAATCCGAATGATTACATGCATCATGTGTATTAATTACACTGTTACATGCCTCGTCTGCACAAACACAGGGGCATGTTGATGAGTAGCGCTTGATTTAATCACCTAAGCTCTTCATCAATGCTGTTGATCAATGCTATCACTTCACAACTATCCACAGCTTGCACTGATGATGATGATGCAAATCACATTACAGATACATTTTTATTTAGCCTGGGGATCTAATTAACATGTTTTACACAATGAAACAATCCTTCAGAGCATGCAACTTGTGGCTTTCCACAGTGCTTACAAGACAAACACAAGGAAGCAAATCAAGTTTTCCAGATAGGCCTCCTCTCCTCTTGTGACCTACTCCTCATCCTAAAAGGTTCCGGTACACTGGGGATCACTGTAGCACCGGTCTCCCAGAACCATGTTTACCATGCACGGGATATTATCAGAGGAACGCACTGTCACAGAACAGTTCAGGGATGTCAATGTGTCCAGTTAAGAGATAACACTGATCCAAATGGAAAGGAGGAAATTAGCAAGAAATTAGCTCTGTGTTCCAATCTGTGGACTTTAGCTTGGACTTCTTGATTCTTCATAGGTGTTTTGGTCTCCTGTTAAATGATCTCTATCTGGCAATCTTTGTACTCTGCTAAAGAAACGTCCGAATGCTTCTGCGCGTTTCTGTTCAATCTCTCGGGGGTTTGGTTGGGTTCATGCTGGTATTTGATGTGCTCATGGTAGAGACGCTTGGATAGTGATTCTCTCACTCCAGAAACGCTCTGCTACCAACCAAGAGGCTGCGGCTTTTTCTCTTCACAGCTTCGGGTTTGCTTTATGTTCAAATTTTTGAGATGAGTGGAACCTTTACTGAACAGTAGATGGTGTTTATGGATGACACTGCTGCCGATACGGCTGGGCAGCTCAAAGAATATAGGAATAGAAGAGCATTTCTGTTGGTAATAAAAAGGACACAATATTTGTTGACCCGAAAACAAACCATGGATAGTGGCAGAATCTACTTCTGCTTGCAGCCCCAGCAGCAATGAAGGCATTTTGTGGATGGATGAATGTAATGATCTTGAAGAGAGAACGAGGAGAAACCCACTGACCAGGAGTAGCGTTAAACTGCGTTAACTGAGTTAAACAACTGTAACACATTTTTAATGTTTGATACTGCTATGTTTAACCTCCCCCACCAGAGAAACAAACACCTTTACATAACATCTCCACCTTTCATGATTCTTGCAATCATATAATATTTGTCATAAAGCCCTGAGCCCTTTGTGTTCCTCTCATCAGTTTTCTCCATGATGGCCGCCAGCTGTTCCTCTTTCAAACATCACCAGCTCGAAGAACCCGACACGAGAACCTAAAAGCCAATCACACTATTTTGACTGAATGGGAAAAATGATAAACAAGGCTGACAAGGTTACAATCGTAACTGGGAGTGATTGACGCTCTGGTGTGAACAGCTTGTTAGCACACATCTTAATGTTCCTGTGCCGATTAGAAGCATTTGAGAATACCAGAGCTCAAATCAGCTCAAATAGACCTAGTCAATTTCAGATGCACCTTTTGCCGTTTCTCAAACCAAGAAAGTCCCTCAGTCTCGTTTCTGCAGTGCAGGGATGTGCTGTTGCATTGACAAGTTTTAGGGAAAATAACATAGAGCTGCAGCCGTAGCGCCACAGGCATGACCATCACTGAGCCGTCAGTACAACAGCTCAGGCCCGCCAATACTAACATTCTGACTCTGTAATTAACTCATCCATGTGGCAAGAAGAGCAGCCAGGCTCTGCATGTGCTTCAGAAGCTCCCAGGAGGCAGATGCTGAGTGTAAACAGCTAAATCAGCGAAACAGGCTTTCAGCAAACCATTGAGAAATCGGACAAAATTCTCCATTTTTGTTGCTTGTGCTTTTCTGGCAGGGGTTTCCAAACTCCACAATGGAATTCTTGCTTCCAGACCCCTTCCTTTGGGAAAGCTTCCATAGGATGCTGACTGCTAGGCTGTTAGCAAAAAATTGAAAGAATGCAGAGGTGCAGGTGTGAATAAATCGTCTGTATATGACGTATAAAAAATGTCACCTATAATGACATATATGTCAATATAAAAGAGTAACTCATCAGTGGAGGTGCACGAATCCGGGAAAAGCAGAGGGGTACTGCGGGGTGCCTTCACTCTGTGGGTGGGCACGTAGGTTTCCGGACAAGAGGTGTGGGGTCCCGTTGTGCTGGTGCATCCCCTGTGGCCCGGGCTCACTGGATCCATGCACCCTGTCGTCGAGTCCAGTAAATGGTCGGTCCAGTGCCGGAAATACAGCCAAGCCCAAGTGACTTAACTGGCCCTACGGTGACCTTCCAGACCTGGTCAGGGGGCACCTCTGCCAATTTGGCAATCACCAGTGGCTCTCACGGTATCCATCTACGGCTCCCGACAGAGGGAAATAGTCTGCTTCTTCCGCACTGATCAGGTGACTGATATCAGCGGTTTGGTTTAATTGGTGGATCATATCCCTGACTATAATCGTACGAGCCTCGAACCAGTAAACTTCTAACTAAAAGGCCACAGTGCTGCCCACTGCATCAACGTGCCACCTTGCAAAAAACAGAAATTACCAAAAACATTTTTGCCAAAAGACAAAGAACAAGGATTAAATAAACATTGATGATATTAGAAATTAATCGAGACAGCTGGGTTTACCAAATATTTTTTATTAATGAATTGAAAGATTTAATTTTTACACCAAAATATTTTCAAAAATGGAAAACATTGTATACATCTGAAAGATTTTTCTACATTTGTTCGCCCTCCAAATACTCTAAACAAAATATATAAAGATATTGACACCAACGATGAGTAACAGTATTACAGAGCCTCTACATCCCATAATCACGACACCTCTACATGTGTGTTTCTATACGGAGAGAGAGAGATATTAAATAAAACTATATTCGCTGATATATTTGTACCTTTTTACATGAGAGAGACAGAGTCAGCCGTGGTGTGCTTTCCAAAACTATGCTCAGAAGACCTCTATACTGCCTTAAAGATATGGTCTAATGAAGGAATCTCAGGAGACTGGAAGGTCTGCTGTATTTGGATGCCCTGCAGCACGAGAAAACACTCTTGTGAGAGAAATGCAGAGATTGAAAACGAAAGCTTTGACAAAATAATGAACGGCGCATTATTGAAAAGCAAACTTGTGAACGTCTCTGAGTCTATAGAGGCAGCAGCAACTGACATTTAACCTTGAATGTCTACAAAGCACTGAATCCAGAGTTCACTAAATGAAAATGATGATTTACTTTCCAGTGGAGTTTGGAAGCGGGAACACCGTCTGTGGTGGTGGGGCTGTGATATACATATATAATCAGTGGCGGGCCGTGTATTGTCTTCATGTCTAGTGTTTCTTTGTTGTCTCGGCAGAATCATGTAATTAGTGCCTCCATAATTCCTGGGGCTCTGTTTTCTAACCAATCAGATTTGACTAGGTCTATTTGAGCATCAGTTATTCTCCATCCTCTGATGATCACTACAGCACCTTCTTCAGCTAAGATCTACAGTGATTTATACATTTACAGTTTACACGTGAGTAGCACTGTGGCCGTCCAGTTAGCCGTCCGTTTGCCAGTTTGAGGCTCGCTAGTGACCCTCCTGGAAGCAGTTTGCATGTTCTCCCTGTGCTTGTGTGGGTTTACTCCGGTTTCTCCCATAATCCCAAAAACACGCGGTTAGGTTAATTGAATAATCTAATTCCACTTAGGTGTGAATGTGTGTGTGCCCTGTGATGGACCTCTCCAGGGTGTACCCCCGCCTCTCCCCCAGTGTGTGCTGGAGTCACCCAGAAAGGCAATAAACAAGAAAGAAAATGGATGAATGGCTGACAGAGACCTGGAATTGCTGGATTTTTAGCGCTGAAGAATGTCTGGATGACCCAGTGTTCATCTCGGCTGATGGAAGATATTACTGTATTCTTCATGTGTGACGGTGGCATCTCTGGTGAACCGGGAGGAATTTGTTTAATCGATTTCAGCATGTCATGTGGCTTGTACATTTCATGCTTGAGAGTAAAACGGTTTTGCATTTGGGTGTAGTTCTTTCCGCAATCGTGACATTTATAGTAGTTGTTCTAAAAGTTGGCGTGAGTACGATATATGGTGGCCAAGGGGCCCACATCTGATATATATATATGATCAATCATTACATAATAAATCCATCTAAAGGTCTAATCAGATGAAGCCACAGCATGCTACAGTTGGATTGGCTAAAATCTTTACAAAAAAAGCCAAACTAATCCACTGCAAAAGCAAGCGAACCATACGGAACGGAACATCCAACATAAACAACTGTTCTCTCAGAGCTTCATGGCGGTCGTTCCGGATATATGCTTCTAATGTGGGATTTTAATGAAAACTGAATCCAGTCAATCTGGTGTTTCTCAAGCACACTTTGAGCTGAAAAGGTGGAAAATTCCCTTTCACTGCGAGAAATGTGAGACAGAGGAAGGGTACACATGTGCTCAGTATTGCTTTTACATCATTTAGAAAAGAATACTTTTCACATAAAAACAAATTATTGAGTTCAGAAAAACACACTAACCCTTTGGCACCAAAGGCTCTATTCAGATAAAATCACAAGTACATTTCACATTTCGAGTCGCCTCGCACTCATCGAAACACATTCTGCAACACTGCAGGGGTGAGAAAAGACATCTTGAGATGAGTAAAGTTACATACTCCTGGTTGGGATTAAACTGTCCGTCGAGCGTCAGTAAAGCACTAAAGGTCTGCCCTTGATATGTACACAATCAACGGGTCGTCAAATCAGTCATCACACCCCTAATGCACTGCAGTCAAAGGGAAGTCTCAGGGGAGTCGCTTTCAGGAATGATTGAACATTTACAAGCTTTTTCATTTCAGATTCACTAGCTTCACATTGCAGATAGACCAGCTTTTTCCAGTAGTATACAGTACATCTACATTACTATATCACACATTCCCCATAGCCACGCCCACTGCAGGATGCTCACTGGGTAAAATCCAAAACTGTGATGAACGTTTCTCCAAAAATTGTTAGAGAAAATTGTGTACTGCGCAAACATGAAGCATACTTTAACAAACAGAAGCTCTCAAAATAAAATCGAACTAGTAAAAAGCAGCAGATTTATTTAGATTTGGATCGGAGGAGGATGGTTTGAGCTAGAAACACAGCTCAAGCTCCAGTCGAGTTCAAGAGATGAGAGAAGCAGCAGTGCTTCAGTATTTAGACAGACCAAACCATGAGAGCATCAAGCGTATCTTTGTTATTATCTCTCCACAAACGTGTATTTAGCTCCAGCGGCTAGCAATCCTGAGCAGTTGAGCATGAGCGAGCCATCATTATTCACAAGAGCTGTTCAAGAGAGTATCCCAGTCGTAGATCGTGTCGTATGTTGAAAGCTCTTCACAGTGCTTCAAGGGAGTGAAAAAGTTCATTTATTATTGTAAATCACAGTCCGTCACACCATCAAACTTCCTGAACCAAGACAATGTGCAGCTATGGCTCAGGCTCTGGCTGTGTGAAAGAACTAAAACATGTTTTCTGGCCCATGGCGTAGCTTACATCATTTTATTCACTCATGAATATGCCTTTGCACATATTATTATTGTAAACTAACAATAGTGCTCATTGTGGGAACCTTTTCTGGTGGCTCAAACCCAAGAGAAGAAAAGAACTGACAAAAAAGTGTTAACTCTCTCAAGTATAAGTAGTTTTGGATAAAAGCGCCAAATATGTAAATGTATTTGTGTAGTCATCACGTTCATATTGTGAGATTTTACCTTGCCGGTCACATTACGCTGGTCAGCAAATCCAGACCAGAAAGTTGGATCGTGCTACCACAGAGAGTTGAGCTGGAGTGAACGCTGACATGCAGAAATGCATCACGTGGTACAATTTGAGCCGGCAGATTGGAGAGGTCAAATGTGTGAGCTTTTTGATGCCTCAATAAGAAGTCAATGTACATTTAAATGATTTCAGTATTGCTATAAAATACTGCAGAGAGCACCCCGTATTTCTAGGAGCAAGAAATCAACATAGTTGCTCTTCCACCGTTATATTGCCATTTTAGTTACTAACAATAAATTTTTGTGACTGGATTATTGCAAGGATCTCCCTGCTGGACTTCTTTCCTATACAGTCAGACTTCTACAAATGACGCCGGGCTCAGCAGCTCGACTCGTTTTCATGGAACTCATCCCTGCAGTGACTCCCTGTTGCAGCTCGTGGGAATTTTAGAATAATAAGGCTGGCGTACAGAACCTTGAAGACAGCTTTTAGTCCCCTGCGTTCAGAGAATGAACAGCACTTAGCTGTTCCATCACATAAAGTACATTTCTCACCAGAGCGTTCTCCTTCTTGTTTAAATAAACTCTAAGTCGACTCTTTCCTATTAACGATAACAACTTTATACACAAAGCACATTTAAAACTCAAACTGGATATGAACACTCCTTGAAAGGATATGAACAAACTCTTTCACGTTGATGCAGCTCCACACTGGTTATACAGATGCTAGCTGTTATCTTGTTCCTGTCCATAAATAAAGATTATTACTACTTTTTATAGTTACAATTACATGTTGTGGTTGCGCCTGAACAGCTCGTTTTTATTGATCAGTGCTAGAGCGACAGATTGATCTGAACATCGATTTGCTGCTTCACTCCATCACCTACAGGAGTCGCTGAAGAACAAAAAATAGAGGAAACGAAGGTTTGACATGTTCAGACATGAAGCTTGCTTGAAAAAACAATCCTACGTTCATTTCAATGTTAGTCAATCTGACCGTGAGAGTGAAAGCTGATGTACGGCAGGTTTTTGTTCTCAAAAAAGACATCAGATTTTTTTGTGTTGTTATTTTGAGACATAAAAATAACCTTGAACTTGACAATAAGATCATATTTTATGACAAATGTATCTGAAAGTTATTCAATTATAAATGATTTCCTGCCACTGTGTACAAACGAAAATATTGCTGCTGTGTGAATGTTATATGATGAAGATTCAGCCCTCGATGTTCAACTGCAGCAAGCCGACAGGTACAAAGATATATACAGTTAAAAGTTAAAGACTCAAAGGCTCAAAGCTGAGGTTTCGTCAAAGTCGAAACAGCTAAAGTGTCAGGCAGATCCTTTGCTCATTATTGTTGTCTTGAAAGAACGTAGCAACAGATTTTCTCTCTGTGTCTTTATTCAGCCCTTGAATTTAGCAAAAAAAAGAAAAAAAGACTGCGTCCCCACAATGCTGGGTGTGTCGGTCCCATTGGGGAAAAAGCCATTAATAGTGACTGTCAAAGAAACAGCTCTGGACAAAAGCCCTGCCAGCAGATAGAATTCAGAAATTGTTTTCTTCAAATGAAACTATAATAAACACACAGTGAATTTCTTCTGGATAAGCAAGATTTTGTTGTATGTTTATGTACACTTTGTATTCTCACAATATCGTCATGTTTTCGGAATACAAGATTAATTTTTTGAATAAACTACTGCCTCCTCATCTTATCTATGCTCTTAGAGACAATCTTCTGAGCAAGTAAATGAAAAATAAATCAACGCAGCGGATGAGTGTGAGTAAACGATGCCAGATTCCCATTTGAGGAAGAATCCTCTGTTTAAGGCCACTAACAAACGAAACTCAGGTTGTTCTGCCGGTCTGATGCTGGAGCTGTTTCTTCTGAAAGCCCAGATTGCATGGCTCTGAAAGTGAGAAGATGTAAACAAATACTCTGTCTTGGTCCATCTGCGCTGAGATTTAACCACATTCCATTTTAGCTCATTACTACCAGGCACTCACCAACGTTTCTAACGCTGTGCTGTTTCTACCCAAAGTTTGGAACAATAACAATGACTTGTGTGCTGTGATCATGCTTCATCTGATCGCCATCGATCGGCCGAGTTTGTTTCGTTTGTTTCTCAGCATCATTTCAGTTAAGCACTTGTTAAAACAACACAGCATTTCAAAGTTTGACCACAATCCCTTATAGTGAGGACGAGCTCTGGCTGTAATGACGAAGCACCAAACACTCGTACTTCGGGATTTGCGGAAGTACCGATGATTCCACGTCTGAAGTGGTGGAATTCGGCGAGGCACTTCCCGACCCTAAAGAATCCCTAAAAGGGGAGGGTGGAGTCAACGCCAGTAGCTCCTCAAACTCCAACTGATTGGATGACGAGTGGAGAGTTGAGCCCGCATTTACTGTCAGCTCCTTCCCGTGGGTTGTTGGTGACACCTTGAGGTGGAGCGCTCCAGACAGCTGACAGGATGACCCAAGTCGTCCTATGTTGGACTCCACTGGTGGGAGAGGTTGAACTTCAGCAAATGTCGTCATGGTACTCGGCAAGGAAGCATCTCGGGACAGACGAAAAGATGCCGGACAGCAGGGATCTGGTGAGTGAATGTGGGCTGATGTGCTAGTGGCCAAACCAACAGGTCCCCCTGGAGGAGAACTGGAGAGCATCATGCTGTTGAGCTTGCTAATGTTATCTGTGAAGCGGTTAACGACACAGCTAATTTGCTCCATGAGAGATCCCTGGGAAGCACTTCCTCCTCCACATGATGTGTCACAGTTCACCAAAGGCTGGCACTTATATGTAGAAATGCTCATAACGTGAGCTTCCATGCTTTGAGCTACAGCTACGCTAGCTCTCTGGGTCACTGTGCTAATCGGTGGAGGGGTTTGTGGCCGGCAGGGGATTGGGTAGTGTTCCTCAGCTTCAGAGACTTCGTGAAGCATCTTGTTGTTGCTATTTTCAGCGTCAACGTCACTGCCGGCACAGTAGCGCCCCTCTGATATTTTGGAGAAGGGTTTGATCACAGCTGTCTGGTTGCTCTCTCGCTTTTTGATGTGGAAGGAGAGACGCTGCCACAGGTGACCACCTTTAGTACTGCATTCATTTTGAGCCCACGTCACTGACTTCCCATTAGAACTGAAACAGAGACCAATGCAATGTTACCAATGAGATTTAGGACATTTGGTGAACCACGGAATCATGAAAAATGGTAGCGGCTTAAAATTCTGATCTGAGATGTGAGCGTGTACGTGAAAAGGTTTGGCATCTAGGAGCTAAGCTCAACTGATTTATTAAACACAAAACAAAACACAAAAACTTGCGATGTGGAAGCTTGGAACTCAAGGCTTGGTGCCAAAAGAGAGAAGACGCAGGAGTATCGTTTGATGAGAAGACAATGGAAGGATAAAGAAAAAACTCACGATGCAAACAGCTTGAAATAAAACAACGATGATAGAACAAAGGAAATACTGGAACACAAGGGGCTAGATGTGCTAGATGAGAGCAGAAGTGAGGAGTGAGAAGAAGTAAATACATAGTTGTGAGAGCACCAACCTCAGCGTCTCTCCAGATGATCCACGTCTCTTCCAGAGGTTAACCAGGCTGTTGGAGCGGCTGGCAGCAGAAGAGGATTTCCCATCACCCACATGCATGCGCACCACGGTGGATGTAGTGAATGCACTGCGCACATTTCTCTCCGGTTTGGCTAGAATAATGTAAACCTTGGGAACAAACATACACCCCAGAGCCACAGTGGCACTAAGGCTAACTGAGAAGCACATGGTGATGGTTTTATAATTTGAGCCAAAATAGATGGGCACAAAAGCCAGCCAGATAATACAGGTGGTGTACATAGTAAAAGCAATGTATTTCGCTTCGTTGAAGTTGGCCGGCACATTCCGTGTTTTAAAGGCATAAAACGTACAGCTCATGATGAGCAGCCCGTTGTAGCCCAGCGGCGCCACCACCCCTAAATTGCTGGTGTTGCATATCAAATTGACCTCTCGTATAGAGGGGTAGTCATGAATTACGTCAGGAGGCTGCATCACAAAGAGTGCCACGATGATGCCCAGCTGGAGCAGAATGAGCAGGAAGGCGATAAGCAGCTGCGCACAGGCACTCATGAAACGGGGCTTTTTGGTGCAGATCTTCTTCTTGCTTCCTGCCAGGATGCGGGCGATGCGGTTTGTTTTGGTAACCAGAGCTGAATAGCTCATTGCAGGTGAAAGTCCGATGCCCAGTCGCTGCAGGTAGCAGTAGAGGATTTGGGGCTTGGCGATGAGGCAAAAGGTACAGAGGTAGCCCAAAAATATGCCAGCCAAGATGATGTAGCAGAGTTCACGACTAGAGGACTTCACCACTGGCGTGTCACGGTAGACGATGAAGACGAAGGTGACAAAGAGCGTGGACAGAAGACCAAGGCAGGAGAAGACCACCGCTGCGATGGGCTCGGGGTCACCCCAGCGGAGGTACTTCACTGGGATCAGGTCACAGCCTGAAGAACACCAGAGAGAAAAGGGGTTGGGCAGACCTTTCAATACAGCATCTGAAGATTGTAATTAGATCAGGTGACTATCGTACTAGATAAATGTTGTCAAAAAGCACAAACAAGGTTAACTGTTTCGCATGATTGGCTCCACACTTTGTGTCTTTTCCTAAACCGCTATCAGGTTAATGGCTGATGTGTGTGACTGACCAGTGAGTGAACGCGTGGGCCAGGAGCCGAGCTCACAGGAGCGACATGTATACTCATCAAACACAAATTCATTCTCTTTGCAGGGAGTGCAGGTCCAGCAGCAGCTCACTTCTCCCTTGCGAATCACCTGCACAGACACCATACACCCCATTAGAATACACACGCGAAGAGATAGAAGCAGAAAACACACCAGGGACTCCCTCAAACACTCCTCAACCCTAGGCTGATGTCAAATCTACCGCAGATACTGGAAGCACTGGAACACGTGGCTGTTGACTTGTGCAGTCAGTTCGCAATCACTCGTCTGTTTGAGCTGCTTGTATCAAGATTCCTGGTGTTTCAGAGTGGTGAGATGGCTTTGAGTGAAGGTAAAAGTTGAAGAGGGCTGAGAACCCTAGCTCGTATGCTGGATTTCGTTAACACTGAAGAAGTCTGGATGTCTGTAATTTGGCACGATTAACTAAAGACTCAACATTAAAAGTCAATTTAGCCCTTTGCTGCGTCCTGAATCCAACAGACAGTGTGAACATTTCAGACCGGCCCATCACCTACAACTCAACAGGGCAAAGACAGAGCCCCTGGTTATCACCACTGTCCTGCATGGTGTAACCATACCACTGCTGTCCTCTACAATCCCCCCCGTTACCTGAGTCTGGAACCTTGGAGTGATTTTCGTTGAGCAACTAACATCCAAGAAGCCTGCAGATCTGCTCTGTTGAACATCAGAAGGATCAAACAGAACATTCAATTCAACTTCATCGACTACTGCAACGCTCTTCTCAATGGACTTCCGCCGTTTGCCGTCAGAGCTCTTCAGATGATGCAGAACTCAGCAGCTTAATTGATCTTCATGGAATCTAGACGAGCTCACATCACTCCTGTCCTTGTCTCTCTGAAAAGTGGAGTCTGCCTAGTGAACAGTCACAGGGTCCACTCCAACACACCTTCACAAGAGATTCTACAGTACAGGGGAATCAATAGAAGCCCAGGCAGGAGATGTGTTCTCTCAGCTTGAGCTATCTTTCTTCATGATATGGCAAACCTAGGCATTAATCTAGCTTTGTCTAAACCTTTTCACAGACACTTGTATCCACAACATTGTTTACCCTTTCCACCCCTCTCCAGAAAACATACCACCAAATGAATGGAATGCTATGGGACACTCGTGCAGAATGGGCTCTGAAGGTCATACAGGCCCTTTTTCTGCTTGCACCCCTCCACAACATAATGAGAGGACGAGCCGCTAAAGCGATCAAAGAGATAATGAGCTCAGACCATTTTCAGGAGGAAACATGTAGGGTTTTAAGAGGAAGCTGCTTAATGGTTATGATACACACAGTGTCATGGCACCAGGGAGCACCCCTCCCACCTTCCACAATGACAGTCTGCAAAGGCCCAGCCACTGAGGCCCCTTGGGTGACTAAATGACCCATTCACTAAACGTCGACTACTACCTTCACAATGAGTCATTGTACATGGGATGAAGGTCTACTTAATGGTCATGTCCCATGCACCCCTCAGGTCACCTGACCACTCACTGACCACTGACTTCAAGTGGGCTGAATGTCACTGTACTAAAAGAGCATTTGGGGTGTCCAGGCTGTTCTGACTGGAAAAGCAAAAAACACTGTCAAACCACCTAAATCCCTAGTTTGCAGCTTTCTAGTGATAACCATCAGAGCTAGCCTGGATGGTGGTGAAGGGCTTTTCATAAGTAAATGAGCTGTGGCGTCTGAGCTGTAAAAGTCAATGTAAATAGGAAAAGAGAGAGCAGCTCTTCGGTCAGCCATTCATAGACACCGTCGGAACTTCCATGCAACGCTGTAGCGATGTGGCAGCCATTCGAACTCGTTGTTGACCTCATCGCCACAAAGTGGCACAGGGCACTCCTTCCCCTTACAAGCAGCAAATGGTTTACCAGAATCTGCTTAAGGCCACTCGATTCTGCATGGACTCACTCCCAGACTAAAATTTGCATCCATAAAACCACTCTGGCCACAGGGTTGGCTAACTGTCACCCATGTGTTTGAGTGTGTGTGTGTGTGTGTGCGTGTGTGTGCGTGTGTGTGTGCCAAAGTCCTTAAATATTGAAATGGTTGATCAAAAAATAAATACATTGAAGTTTTCTATTGGGATGTGATTCACTGGATTTCGACTGGGTTGCACTTTTCTTTGTGGTGAAATGTAATGTTTTTAGAAATGTTGCATTCTTTTCAATGGAATGCAAATTGCAGTTCGGCCACAACTTTACGATAAGCTGCTCATTCACAGTTAAAGACAAACTGTCTGAAAGTGTTTCTTTCTGCTCCTCACCAAATCAAGTGTGAGTGTTCTAGGGACAGAGAAGGGCCTTATTTGAACTCTGTAATAATTACTGCATATACAATCCAATGATTGCAGTGACTAATTGTCATCGGAGAATATTGACCTTGATCTGGCCTTTATCACAAGGCTCACTGCAGACTGATTTGATGACATCATCTGGGTTGGGCCAGATCTCCTCATCATCTATCTGTAGGCCGCTGTTGTCCCAGCTGCCAACATTGGTGTAATCAAAGTAATCTTTGCCCATCTTCTTGAAGTTCATGATCACGTAGCTGAGAGACACAGGAACAAAATGAAGATCAATGTTAAAGGTTGATTTCATCCTGAGACATGTATTGATTCATTCATTGACTCACTGACATTTTGATGGATTGACCGAGAGCAGGAGCGTAATCGTACATATAAAGAATGCTTCAATGCTCTGTCACTGCAGAAACTCAATTTCATGTGGCTTTTGCTTCTCCACCCCCGATCATTGAACAAAACATGCCTCAGACTTTAATTTAGTGAATATATAAAATTATAGATTAAAACATGAACAACAATGCTTCTCCTTTCTGAAGAAGCTAGTGTCCGCCATGCTACGATTGTTTATTTTATTGTTTTGATTTAAAGTGAGAATGTTTGTAGACGTGTCTTCATCTTTGATTTAGCAAAATAAAGTGAATTCTATGAAACGCCGATCTGTACAAAGATTGATTGCTAAGCCACAAGAACCAAACCGTAAACCATGGTTAAAAAACTCTGTACGTACCAAACCGTGAGCTTTGTGTGGTGTTGCATCCCTAATAGCTATAGTGAGTGAGCGATCAGAAGAAGGGCACTCCTCTACCAGTAGGAACCCCACCTCTAGACCGGAAAGAGCCTGGCAGCGCTGACTGCTCGCTACAGTCTGGTGCCAGAGCGGGGAGCAAAAACAAACCTTAGCGTGACACTTTCGCCGAGGAAATGCGCTACACCCCATGTCTTCTCCATAGTGGTGGTCACCACTCAGACTGTTGACAGTGAGGTTGTAAAACCTAATGAAAGTGTCGGATATAGACCAGCTCAGAGTGTTATATACTGTATCTCGGTAAGTGAGAGGCTCGTAGTCAACAATGCAGCGAGTGGAGTGGGCCCTCAGCTGGAGATGGCATGGTGTCTCACAAACCTGGTGAGCAAACTATGAAGAGCCTCTGAAAAGGTTTCCGGATGACCACTTGTTTGGAAGACCATGTGGGCGGCCAGCAAGGCCTGGGTGCAATCTACCGAAAGTCGCGCTCGCATGTTCTCAGAGTTCAGCTCCTTCCAGAGAAAGGAAACGACTCTCGACGAAGCCAGCTCTTCTCTGAGAAAACTACACTAGCAAGTTTCGAATTATTTAGTCACATCAAAGCTTTTCTGCAAAATGCACAAATGTAGCACAAATGTACTGTTCAGTCTGTCAACATAGTTAACAGAAACGCCCATTGTGCTTTACTGAAGCTTTGATATCTGTGAATTGCTCGTGCGTATTTATAAACTGATTAAATGGCAACATTTAAACATTTCAAAATAAACCTACATATTTACTTCTAATCTCTCAAACCCCATGACATTTAGACACAGTTCATCCAAAAATGTAACCTCTCCATTCCTAAAATGCAAAAACAATAGAGCGTCTTGATTTTTGCTGAAGGCTGGTTCACTTTTTATTTACCTCCCAGGCGAGTCTCCATTTTCATCAAAGTAGATGTCTTCCCCAGACACACCAGTGAAATTGGTTTTCATGAGGAACTCCAATAGCTTTGCACCATCGATGGGGCGCATGGCATCGCACAGACCTACTGTGCCCGGGCACAGGGCTCTCTGCATGTTGTGGAGTCCGTATGCCATGCTGTAGATTGCATTGATCACAAACCCCATCTTTGTGTCTTGAGCATACTGCTGACGTAGAGAGTCCCGCTCTAAAAAAGACAAAGCAACATCAGAGCCTTCTCCCAGACGAGAATTTTCAATGACGACATTGGAAATGTTCAAACAACCTCATATAGACTTACCATTAAAATATGAAAATACACATTTTTATCACTATGTTGGTCTTTGTACATCCTCAAAATTAGATATTTAAAAAGCAGACTTTTTTTGCTGTGCCATTTCTTTGTCTCACAGTTTTTTGTACATACTTTATTCTATTGTGTAAGAAGTATCTTCAAACCAGAAAAAGTGTGGCACCAAATTGGTGAGGTGTAAGAATCCTCAAATCAACAGCAAAAGGGCTAAACCGGTCAAAGGAATTAAATGAATTAATCCCTCAATAAACGCAATACAAATAAGTATTTTAAAGGATATACCCTGGGATTTTTTCAGTAGTGCGATTCAGCAACTACGTAAAGAGTTCAGAGCTCACGATTCATGTTGTCGCACCAGGAACTGGATGTTTATAGATGCTCACTTGAAAAAGCCCCAGATGAGGGGAAAAAATCAGTTTAAAATGTACAAAAAGTCACACAGTGTACGTCCAGCGAGAGACTGCTTATGAAAAATGCCCCAGGCCCTTTGAGGAACAGAGGCCACAAACCAAAGTGAGCTTCATGAATGAAAAGACAGCAGAGAACCGATGGAACTTTTGAGATAGTCGATAAAGCTTTCATCCAGCTTTTTTAATGTGCATAAAACATATTGCGTTAAAAAACCCTGGATGGAAACGACAAGATGCACATACATTTTGAAAAGAGCATAAAAAAAATGATGCACACTCAATCAGCAGAGAGCACCCAGTCCCAGCTGTGCACAAGCAAGAGAGCAGCACTTAAGCAAAGAGAGAGCAACAGTTGAGACTCATCTCTCAAGGGTGGAGGACTAACTTTCACTCTCCCTCTCTCACAGACAGACTCCTAAAAACCTGCTTGTCACTCAAAATTGGGGCTAAAATCGTGCATTAATCAAGTGTTAATATTTTGGGAGAGAGGACAGTAATCAAGGAGTTTGCTCCAAACACAGCGCCGCAATTGTGAAGGTGCTCGATGAGGTGCTTCCCTTTGTGTCGCCATCTGACGTTTTTGACCAAAATGTGCAAATAATCGGCAGCAGATGCTAAAAACGCTCTAGATTTTCTCACAATTGTTATCGAAATGATCTCAATTATTTTTAATAATAACTCAGGAACAACATAGAGAGGAAAACTAGAGCTCTGAGTTTCCCACTCCCTTCCTTTCGGACAAAATAAACAATATATTTATTTAGCAGTATCATTAAAAATTGAGATTAAACAATGATAAGACTAAATATAATGATTTAAAATTTTCTCCACACTTTGCTTCGAGAATCTCTGGGAAATGCCATTAATTCTAACCATGGTTGATTGTTATTCTTAGCACACGGGGTCAGAATTCCACCTTGTGAAGCTCTACACAGATTCGGTTTCTGACAGGATTTCGCAGATATTCTCTACTCTTTGGAAATAATTCTGTCACCTTTCTGTGGGCGTTAAGGGGGGGGGGGTGTGGTTTTGGCCTGTTCTGTTCGCTTTAGGTGCTTTTCCTTTTTGTGCTGCCCTTTGTGAGGCCATTGTTGCTCTTATTTGGGGAGACTGGGTGGTTGCTGAAGTGGCGTCCATGCCACGCCAGTGTCCTCTCCTTCCTCCTCCAGAGATTCCCATATATTCTTTCCCACCACTCTGTCCCTAGGTTCCATGAAGTTGGGTGGGTGAGATTATTGTGTATTTATGTAAACCCTAATGATTCATGGTCCCTATATGCAATATAGTGTGTGAAACTCACTGCCACAGGTGCGGTTATATCTGCTGTTCTCCTGTAGGTGTCCCTTCAGTCTGCAGTGGAACCGGTGTTGCCAGAACTCTGGGAACCAGGGATCACGCTGGTTATTTTCAGGACGAAGTTTCAGATAATAATCATCAAACCACTTGACGTCAGCAGATTGGAGTTTGATGGTGATGCCGCCAGCCGCCTCACGCACGTAACCATCAGTGACATCATACCGATCAGCCCAGCCATCACTGTAAACCAGAGGACATTACAGACTTGAGGTGGAGTACATGAAACAGTCATCGAGAGCACAAGGAATAATCCACAAATACTGCTGTTAGTGCTAAGGTTGCCTTTTGTTTTTGTGTTTCTTGTGACGTGGTTGAAATAAACAATGCTGGAGATCTTGCAACTAAATATGAATGTCAGGAGTGGTCAGAAAAACTGAAATGTGTGCTGGTGACCTTGTATTTATTACAAAACAGGTGTGAGCCGTATTGAACCTCCACTCGTGTGAGCCATATCTCAATCTACTGTGTCCTTGTGCGATAGTAGAAAGTACAGTTATGCTCATTAGTTTTCATACGTTAGAGCTTTCCTGAGGCTCGGCCAGTGGAGCACTGCTCTAGCAATGCAAAGACTGTGGGTTCAAACCCCAGAGAAAGCAAGAACTGACCAATTGTGACCAATTTCTTGAAAATAATTCACTTTGGATAAACGCATCTCCAAATGCATAAATGAAAAAAATGTACCCTGGCAAATAGATGCTTTTCTTGGCAATTTTTCAGAAAATATAAATGATAACCCTTTTTTTTCTACTCATAGTTCTTGTATTAAATCTCCCTGTGAAAACTCCCCACATATATATTTATTTACATGTATCAGTGCGTATGTGAGTGCAGATGGACACAGCATGAATTTCTGACCTCGTGACTATGATCTGTAGCATGCCTCACACACACGCACGCGCACACACACGCACACACACACACACACACTCATCACTAGCCTAACATTATATGCTCAAACACAGGCCCTCAGTCTGCACGCTGCTCATATATTCCTGCAGCACTCTAATGCACAACAGTCTCGCGAGAGAATGTTCTCTACATCAGGAAGTTCCTGTGAAATTTGAATAAAAGTTTTATTGTTAAAGTTAACAGTGTGAAAGTAAATGTAAAGTTTTCCCTTTTATAGTTGCATAACCTGTGTTTACTATTGAAATGCTAATGGAATAGGATTGAAAACAGACACAGATTCCTCTCGTGGTTTACTTGTATTTAGTTCATGTATTAGAAGACATTTATTATGACATAAAACAAGAATGAATTAATAAATAATTATATTTTGAGGTGCCTTTCTTGTGACCCAAGGACATCTTGCATGGGTAAAACACAAGAGAAATACAATCATAACACAACCTAAGGACAGGTCTAGGTTACTTATGTAGCCCACCATTCTCTGAAGGAGGGAACCGATGGATTGAGAACCCTCTTTAAAAGCCCATGCTTGAGGTCCTTCTATACAGGCCAACACCAAACTCTAAAAGAGGTCAGCTGCTAAGGTCGTAAAACCTGTATGGATACTCCTTCTGTATCCCGAAAAATTCCAATTATCCGGGGAAGTTGCGCAACCCTGGGCAGTGTTCTGTAGTCCTCGACTGAGGGAGCATGCAACCAGAAGGAGAGTTCAACCAGATGAAGGGTACCCATGGGGAGCGGTGCACAGAGACCGCGTTGAGGCTTGAGTAGGGCTATAAGCAGCAATCATCGTCCTGTACCCGAAGGGACAGTGACGGAAAAACTGTTGTTCCCTTCTGAAGAGAAAGAATGTATGGAAGGGGGCGCATATGAACCACCTGAATAGGGAGTTGCATGAAATACACAGAAAGGGGGCAACTAAAAGAAGGGACCCCCGAATCTGCATCCTTCTGTAGGGATCAGAGCCAAAAGGCAAAACCCTCTTACAGAACCTGCAGAGCTGACTGCTCCGTTCAGTCAGATGCGGTAGAGGGGAGAAAGTTTGAGTGTTCTTTCCTAGACGGAATAGCACTGCAAGCCACATCTCTCCTTGAGGAGACGGAGGAGCAAATCGAGTCGTAGGCTCGCTAGATGGTGAAGCAAGAGTGGCCTCTTCCTCAAAATAGGCTCTCCTGTACCTCAACATGTTTCGGGAGAGCAATGCAAACACTCACAGTGTACAAGAGCAGCACAGGCGTGTTACATCATTACATTGAAATCCAAGAGGTAAGCAACCTTCCAATACTTCTAGCTCACAAGCGTTGGATAGGGAGAGAGAGACTTACTCCAAGTGCTGAAGAAAATAGAATGAAGGCACGGTTTGAATATATGGCTGATTGCCAATCACCAATGTTTGCAAAATGATTACATCATTTGCCCATTCAGATTCCGAACCCAGTCACTCTCAGGCAATCGTTCCCATTAGTCGTATCCCATCCTTCATTCCCGACATACGTCTCCAGAAACTGTTTAACAAAATGGTTTGTTGTTTTCCTATTTTGTCTTTCAATCCTTTTTTCATTTTCAAGCCTATTTACGTTAGAGGTGAATGGGAGGAATGTGGGTGGTCAGGGAGCAGATGGATGTTACATGGAAGGAGGTTAATAGAATAATTGAAGTGGGTGGCACCTCCAGATTAACTCCTCCCGAAAAACGTTTAAGAAAACTGTTCTTAGTGTTTACGTTAAGAAAGAGGTCAACAGCAAATGAAAACACAGACGAGGAAGTCTAAGACTTTTGGCATGAGAGAGTCCTCTCTCTCTCTCTCTCTCTCTCTCTCTCTCTCTCTAGTATTCCACAAGCCTGAGTTAAAATTCTCTCATTCTGTTCCTGCAATAGTGAGGAAATGGTTGGCAATGGTGTTGCTATGGCAACCATTTATAGAAGTCTATTGGCTACCATCTCCAAGTACGGCGCACTGCAGGAATGAGAGAGCAAACAGAACAGATTCAAGAATGACTAACAAGTGTGTGCTTTGTTTGTTGGGGTAAATGCTGTGGGTCAACTCAATTAAGTTCAGTTTATTTCAGAAACACTCTCTTTGATATTCAAAATTGACTTTTGTTCCGTCATTTGTCTTCCATGTTGGCACATGAATCCTAATGAGGTAATAGGGTGTTGCTGTTGTTGCCATTGCTGTTGAAATCTTCTTAGTATGCAACAATCACTAAGGCAAATTCCTAGTAATGTGAGTCCCCTTCACTTACATGGCAATAAACACGATTCTGATACTGATTCTGATTCTGAAAGCCCCTGATACAGACTAAATAGGCAGCTTTCAATTGCACAACCAAATTTAGAACTTTTAATATTGATGTGATTTCAACTTGAAGCTCTCAGACCTTGATTTAGGGGGGCTGCAAGTGCATCAAAGGTCATGCATATTTACTGCCAATAAATACAGTGTTATTCTGTAATAATGTTAAAAGCTAATATTATTGAGCTCTGTGAAGGAATACTACCAACAAGGTTAAGGCTAATCCCTTCTCTCTTCAGCTTCCAAATGTCAACTAGTGTCTGCGATACAAATCTTTACCAACAGAAGGTGCCACAACTATCAGTAGAGTTTCAGCTCAAGCAGAGTATGATCTTCATGCAGCTAAGCAAAAGTCAACGACAGCATAACTATTTGATTGATTTAGCAGCAACATTATACCTCAAGCCTATTATACTGACAAACGGTTACTATTCCCTGGTTTGACTTGGAAAGTACAAAGGCGAGAAGGCTGGGGCATTAGAATAGCCGTTTTTAATGCAAGTGGTTATGCTTGGTTGTCACAGTGCACTAATATACTATGAGAAAACCATGAATGTCTCCAGAGATAATGTGGGGGATCAAAGGGGAAAAAAGGTGGGTGTCTGGGGGGGTGGGGTTTGAGTAGAACAGTGTGAATGTCTCTGATGTGAGAGATATTAGTTCTGATGTAGCTTCTGAAGGGTTCAGAAGACCATCTGTCTACTGGAAAGAAATGAAAGCGGTTATAGTAGATAAGGGAGAAATCTGGGAATGTCAGTGTGAACATGATGTGAATATTTTGAAACGATTTCCAATATGTAATATATGGCTGGATTGTTTCGGGGGATACGGTTTCCAGTTTACTGCAGAGAGGAAGATCGAGAAGGGGGAGGGGGTTATCGAAATATCAGCTCTAAAAAGAGAGGAACTGGCGTTGGATTCTGATCCGCTTCAAGTATATATTCTGAATTTCTGAAGCAAAAGAACGGGACGTGATTAGCTTTAATAATAAATTGTTTGCAAGCTGATAATCAAACAAATCTCCTTTAAAAAGGAGAGAAGACAGAGGCAATAGAACAGCCTTTAATAATGCAGCTGGTAACAGCTTGTTTGGAACAGTGCACTAAGAAAACCATTCATAGCCTAAATGAACCTGATCTTTAAAAAATGAATATAACCACCAAAGCCTACAAGGGGAGTTTCCTCAATAAAAAGATAGATATATTGACCACCATTTCTCAATTATACTATAAGAGGCCATAGTTCGAAGAGGGCTGAAGGCTAAGTTGACTGAAAATAGATACAAAGAAGCTGTTGAAGTTTTTGAAATTGAATGCAATTGAAATACAGCAACAGGGGGAGGCTGATGGGTTGAAAGGTTTGCTGGTCAGCAAAGACCTGTCTCCACTAAGACATCCTGCTTTCAAAATGAAATGAAAGTACCAGGAGGTTCAGCACAAACAACCAGACGGTGGTGGCAATGTCGCAAAACAGGTATGTAAACTGCCACGAATGATAACAGAGAATATAAGTTGCAGGTTTGGGTTTTTGAGCTACCGCGTGCAATAGTGGGAGAGGAAATGAGTCAAGGAGAGGCAGATATGTAGAATTCATGGCGCTTTCTTTTGCCAAAATTGTTTAGGGAACAGAGCAGTCATTGGTTGAGGGGGTAATGAGAAATGGAAGCCGGGACAACAGCCTGTTGGAGATTAAAAGGAGCTCGGCTTTGTTTGCTTTCAAGGTCAAATGATATACTGTCCAGGAGGCCTTGTTTCAGGCTCTGTACTCCCCCTCTCTGATTGGAGTGATGCAAGACTCTGTTGACTGAAACAACAACACAATGGGAAAGCTGGAGGTCTGTCAGGTGGAGAGGAATGCTAAAAGAGAGGGTCTGTGACTCATGAATGAACCGGAATAGCAGGATCACTGGCTGAGAACAGCAGCTCATCAGAAGGGTAGATATGCTACACTCAGCTGGTAGCTTGGACGAAGGTCGGGGGATGAATGATTTGTTTGGTTTAGGTGGGCGTGTAATATTACTTATGTTGGTTGTACTAATAGCAAGCCCTGATAACTCCTCCCTTGGTAACTTCTCCAGCTTTGCAAAACCAATTGTGTCCCTCCTAAAGCTGATCCTCCCCTGTCGCAATGTCTACCAGTCGCACACTGTCATCCGATGTTTCCAAAGTGTCACAAAGAACTCTTTTTCAAGTCTCTGGGTTACGATGCAAACATGTGCTCTCCCACTTGTGCCCCAAAAGTCACAGGAAGTCTGCCAACACCCACTTATATTAATAGGCCCCACCAAGAAGTACATTAACATACCTTACTGGTGTCCTTGAGGAGGTATCACAGCTTCTCATTATCTCTGGGTGAAGCTAACAACGGCTTTGGCCAAAGCCATCTTGAACAAGGGAGGGGAAGCTGAAGTTGTTTTTGTCAGTTTTGGGTCAATATCTGAACAGATATCTGATCTCCACTACCTGTCTCCTTTCTATCCAAAATCTGTTGCATAGTCATTAATTTCACCAGAGTCTTGTCCAATTTGCATTTGTCCACAGTCTCCCCAATGCTATTTCAACCCAACTGACCAGCTTGCAGGAGTTTTGAGCTGCTGCTTTTGCCAATCACTAATACCCCAGGGGCCCACCTGATCAAATCAGCAAAGACCCTCTTATCCAAGCTCCAAATAAATAAATATTTTAACATCCTTCAGAGACAGAGTGGCCAGACATACTTCTCCAAACCATCCATCATGTTGCCAACTACAAATGTTCCTGCAGGACAGTTACCATGAGGCCAGGCTTCAAATTGAGAAAATTAGGTTGATTGAGTCCAGTTGATCAAATTCAGAATTGCTTTATTTGGAGAGTAGTGCAAAGAGAGTCTCAGAGAATAGTCGATAGACAAGGGGAGCCAGCTAGGAGAGATAGAAAGGACCGCCTTAATCAAGAGCTGAAACTTCTAGAAATTATTTTTAGACACTATGATTGACAAGAAACAAGACACATGGCAAATCAAAGAACACCCTGATCCCAGACATCCCACAAAACCTGAAATCAGGAGCGACAGGACTAGACTAGCAAAGTTCATAATCAAAGCTGAGAATCGCACGAAAAGCTGGTGACATGTACACATCACAACACTCAGTATCCCAGATTATAAATTGGTCACATCTGTACAAACTCTGTTTTAAACTTTATTTTCTCCTTTGATTAGATGCTGGAGGTTGTCCAGTAGTGTCTGGCTATAAGCAAGGAAAACACAGAGGACTTTATGCAATGCTAAAAAATTAATCCACAATAACCAATGCTCCTTTTTCATGACAGTCACTGGCAAAACAAAGGGATGAGCTCTAGATGATAATATTAATCCTAAAAAACATCTTGGAATCACCTCTTATTTTTTGCTCCGCTAAATGCATAGTTAACCTGCGTTCCTCCCAGTCATGCTGTCACTAGACTCTAGTTTGGGAATCATGCGTAATGGACGCCAGTCGCAAATCAAGTAGAACGCATGAAGTTGTTCAAATGAGAATTTTCTGTTTGTCATTCGGGGTGGAAAGGGACATTCAAAAAATAAAATCCCAAGTGCATCAAAGAGTTCTGTGTAAGTCAGTCATTTAGTGAATGAATCCATGTAAATGTGGTAGAAGTAACTATGTGCTTCACGCAGTTCAGTGCTTCTGTATGCTAACAAGCTGAGATAAAGTTAATGAACATCTAGGTTACTTTCGTAACCCGACAGCCTCGAAGTCTCGACTATGGCAGGAGCCGAACCTGGGGGGAGGTGGAGCCGAATATTTAACTATATTAGGGGGTGGGATCTAAAAGCCATCGTTCCCCGCCCTGGTAGGGGACGGAACAGAAACGGGGGAATACAAACTCACCTGAAGAGGGGCTTTGTATAGAATACACGGATTGGGCCACCCAGATAGGGGAGGTGCGCAAGTCCGGCCCGAGTTCTGTAGGGATCAGGCCCAGCAGCAAAACCTTACTACAGAACCTAGCAGAGCTGACTGCTCCGCGTCAGTCATATGCTGAGTGGGTGGGAGGATAGGGTTCACCGATCCACCAATCGGAAGACGTGAAAAAAGGTTCCAGGTAGGTTTTGTCGGCGGACAGTGCTTGGAGATCTCAACCCTCTTGAGCGATGCCAGAGCCAGCAAAAGCGCCGTCTTGAGAGAGAGGGGGTGCAGGTCTGCGAGAGCAACAGCCTTGAAAGGGGACATCCTCAGCCCTCTAAGGGCGATGGAGAGGTCCCAAGAGGGAACTGAGGGGGGCCTGGAGGGACGTAGCCATCTGGCCCCTTGGAGAAATCTCAATGTCAGATTGTGGCTACCAACAGATTTCCCTTCAACTCGAAGGTAGAAGAAGGAAATCGCAGCTGCGTAAATGCTCTCTGTCCCTGTGTGTGATCAACTGGTCTCTGGACGAAGCTAGCACCAGCCAGTCGTCCAGATAATCCAGGACACGGATGCTCGCCCGGCTTAGCAGGGCCAGAGCAGCCCGGGTCACCTTCGTGAAGGTACGCGGGGAGAGGGACAGGCAGAAGGGCAGGACGCAGTACTGATAAGCTTGGCCCTCGAAACAGAACCTGAGAAAGGGTCTGTGATGCCGCTCTATCACCACGTGAAAGTACACGTCCTTCAGGTCTATGGTGGGAAACCAATCCCCAGGACGAACGCACGGCAGAAAGCTGCGGATCGTCAGCATCTTGAATCAGAACTGGGCCATGCCCCGATTTAGATGCCTTAGATCCAGGATTGGTTGTAGCCTGCCTAATTTTTTGGGGACCAGAAAGTAACGGCTGTAAAAGCCTCTTTCTGCATCGGCTGGAGGGACCGGCTCAACTGCTCCTTTGCTCAGAAGGGCAGTGATCTCCGATCGCAGGAGTGAGGCGTCTGATCGGGGGACAGTGGTCTCTACAACGCCTCGAAACCTGGGGGGTTTCACGAATTGAATCGTGTAACCCAGCCGGATGGTCTGGAGGATCCACTGGCTGACCCCAGGAAGCTTCCGCCAGGCTCCCAGGCAAGCTGACAGTGATCCTGCAACGGACGTGCCTATCTAATTCCTGGCGGAGCCACATGAATGCGAGCTTAGAGGTGGAATCACCAGGGCGGAGCCCTGGGGACGAGTCTGTGGCATATAGGAGGCCGTGGCCGCCGCATCCACTGACTGGGCCTCCAGAGCGCGTGCCCTTGTCGTGGTCCTCGTCAAGATATGAGGAGGGTGTGTCCCCGACAGGGGGGTGGGCGCTTCCGTTATACTCGGAAAGAGAATGAAATCTGTCTTTAACACGATAGGTGCCGCCAACCCAGTTGTCGGCAGCGAGGTGCATGTGGTGGCCTCCAGGGGGAGTCGGGTCGATGGTAGGACCCGGACAGATCTCACATCTTCCCGAATTGTCATCCTCAGGGGCGCTTCTTACGGGAAGAAGACCTCGTCTGCCTGCGAGAACCCTCTGAGGATGACGGTGACCGGCGCTGTGCAGCGGTCCTTCTCGGGCTCTTGGCCGGAGGCTTGGACCGTGGCGGGGGGCACTCTCTTTGGCGTCTAGCAGGCAGAGAGGGTTTCACACCAAGCGTAGTGGAACCGTGCTTGTTATGGCACGGAACCATGAGCTCGCCCAGACCCTCCGCCTGCTTCCTGATCGTGGAGACCTTCGATGCAAAGTCGTCCACGGCGACGCCAAAGAGGCCATCTGGGGAAATAGGCGCGTCAAGGAACCTCGGTGAGCGTCGACGCCTCTACCAGCCAAAGATGGTGTTCCTGGACCACTAACGTCGACATCGTTCGGCCGATGCTCTGCGCTGTGGATTTCGTTGCTTGGAGAGCGAGATCCGTGGCAGAGCGCAAGTCTTGCAAAGACTCGATGCCGCCACCACTCTGGTGCATGTCACGGAGGACTTTGGCCTGGTAGACCTGAAAAGTCGCCATGGCATGCAAAGCAGCTGCAGCTTGACCTGCAGCCGAATAAGCCTTCGTCATCAGGTCTGACGAGAACTTCCCGGCTTTGGAGGGGACACCTGGGCGTGATCGCCAAGCGGCAGCACTGTTCGGCACAGGTGCACCGCGACAGCCTGCTCCACTCACGGAATCGCGGTGTAACCTCTAGCTGCAGCTTGTGCCAGAGTGGCGAAGGGGGAGGAGCTACGGACCCTCGCAGACAGGGGAGCCTGCCAGAATTTAGTCAGCTCGCCATGCACCTCTGGGAAGAAAAATACTGGTGGCGGGCGGGGAGCCACGTCCTGGCGCTTGCCGAAGTACCAGTCATCAAACCGCGACGGAGCCGATTCAGAGGGCGAAGGCACCTCTAAACCGATCGCCGCCACGGCTTTAGAGAGATTCTGAGTCCGAAGACACCGAAGAGAGCGGCCCTTCCGATGCTGCGATGGATAGCAGATCGTCAACAGTGTAAGGATTATTCCTCTTATGAACGTGGACAAGAAGTTGAAAGCCTAGTGACCAGCTTGGGAGGCCAGGAATTCGTGATTTACATTTTCCGCCAGATGTGTGGAGTGTCCAGACTTTAATCCCAAGCGTAAACAGCACCCTGCCGCCATTATCAATCAAACACCTACGGAGGCCCATGGACATCTAAACTCACTCCCAAGTAAATTACACTCCCTGGAGAGTCACAGTGGGACCGTTAATGAAACCCCCTGGAGGTCCTCAGAACTGTGGAATGTATGCAGGAATTCCTATCTTTATCCCTGGATGCCTTCCAACTCTTTTTAATTACGTTTAACTACTTCTTTAAGGAGAAAAAGACTCGATCTACTTGAATAAAACCTTACAATGCTTCGATAATTTTTACTGTTTAACTAATAATGTGTGATTAGACTTGACTAGTTAACAAAAACGAATGAATGAGTGTTAAACTAGCCATGTTTGGTGTCATTCTGCTTGAAATACCAGTTCTGAAACAATGGCCTCTCACAGAAATGTACTTGGTATTCTCTTTATTAGATAAGATCAATTTTACAAACTGATACAGATCATTTGGTCTGTTCCAGCACTTGCGCTCAAGTTGTAACGTCACCACAGCTCTTGTTGCAGAGAAATCTCATTGGTTAAGCCTGGCAAGGTAGAATTAAAATTTTGCCGCACAGCTGACTGTGACAGAGTGGAGGAGAGTGGAGTGGAGTTGAGTTGACAACCGGAACAAGCAACAGGCTCCAAAAGCCAACCACACAACGGAAACTCAGCTCAAAGCGCCGAACGAAAGTCATACGAGTTGCGAGGAATTGTAGAGTGTTACAGTGGTACGAGAGAGCCAACTCCCGCGACTCTAACTCTGGCGTGCTCTGAGCCCGACACCTAAAGCTCAGTGAACCCTGCAACAGAACTTTGAAGTGCCAGTTTTGATTCATCGCGAATCCCAACTTGATCTGGCTCGTAACAGACTCTCGTGAACTATCAGTGACTCTTCTATCGACTCGGTCTTCTCATTACTACCCATCGCTTGGACTCTAATACCAAATCAGCCATCGCTCTGCACGGACAACACAACCAAAGAAGCTTCGCCTGACCCAAAGAACTTCTAGGACATGGTAGAAAGTGCATTGATATTTTGCTGAGTTTGTGCAAATCGATTCATAGCTAAATCCCATTTTCTTGTCCTTACAGACAAACGTTTCATGAGGCTCATAGTTATCAGTTTAAGCTATTTGATATTAGATTTCAGAACACAGTTGCCAATCATTTCTTCTCTCTGTGTGAATGTGTGTATCCATATAGCTTCAGTAGTAGTTAGTTTGTGTGTTTTAGATTAGTTAATAAACTTGTTAAACGCATTACTTTGTCTGTGGTTTATGCATGCTCAATTGCTCCCTGAGATTTTGCTACTAGCTCTAGTTTGAGTATTAGTGTCTTTGGGACACAAATCATATTTGATTAAAGATCAATATTGATTGCCGAATGTTATTTACTGGTGGACAGTAAATCTAACGAAGCTTGAAGTTTCGGTCTAAACCGATCTCATTTGATTCCGAGTCTTAAGAGTCGATTGCCAATCGATTCTTTGGTTCAATTCCCCAAAGCAGGTCATCGCAACTCAGGTAATCAATTAAAATTCCTGCAGAATTAACTGTTTTATTACAACAGGATCATACGGGGAAATCGGTGAAGCCAGAGCATCACCGGGATCCCCCGCAGACCAGACGGGACGGCACATCCAGGGCACAGGGATGACGCGAGGGGTTGCCTGATGTCACTTGTCCTGCGCCGCCAGCTGAGGCCTCGGATGACCCAGCCCGAGTAAGCCGAAGCCTTTGTGTCCTCTTCCTCGAAGAAGGATCTCCTGTACCTCAGTGTGCGGCTCGGCTTGTGACCGTCTTTCGACAAGATAAAACCACCGCAGCCAGGAGAAATGCCGATTTTGCCCATCGTCTGGAAAAATGGACGTTTACTGGACAAAATCTGAATGCACTGACAGGCTCTAGCTGGGAATCAGAGGTGCCGTAATAAGATGACGTAGCTATCTGGGCTAGTAGCAGCACATCAAGCACAGAGGTAAGCAACCTTTGATATTTCAGCTTGTAAAGAGCGTCGAAACTTCAGGCATGGCGTTTTATTCCCAATCAGTCGGTTTTCCTTCTGACATACCTCTCAGGAACCGACTGAAAGAGAATGTCTAGGTTACTTGCGTAACCCCACATTCCCTGAAAGAGGGAACAGAGACATATCTCTTTGCCATGCCCTGGAAGTCAGGGATCTGAGGTGAGGTAAGTGAGTTCGGTCCTCAGAAAATCCCAGAATGAGCGTATGTCACGCCCGATTTATACCCGGCTGATTGCTTATCACATGCGCCCGCAAATTAATTTGCCCATTATACAGAGTTCGGCTCGTCTCTCATGGAATTCTCTCCCAATCAGTTAGTTTTCCTACCGACTGACATCTCTGTTCCCTGTTTCAGGTAGCGTGGGGTAACGCAAGTAACCTAGACGTTATGCAATGGTCACACTATGAAAAAAATATTGTGACTTGAATGGCACACATCCGTCAATACAACAGCAGTAGCTCCTGCCTACGCTGTGCAGTTCTGGATTCAACTGGATTCTGGATTTTATGGTAAAGCACTTTGGCTATTAAAAAACTGATCCAAACATTTCATTCAATTATTTTTTTTTAAATTGTATCATTTTATGTAAACCTCTACAAACATGCAACCACATTGTTTTGTCTTTTCTCAATCAATACTTTACTTCTTGACTCTCCTTCCCTATAGGGTGTTAAATATTTCTCTCACATTCTCTTCCACTCGAGCATAGCAGGAGGAAGAGGAGGATGATGAAGAGCTGACAGCACCTCCGCACAAACCTCATACTCCCTGACAGCCACCAGAAGTGAAACATCCCTCAAACACTGTTAGTGTTCTTAGCATTCTTTTCTTGGAACGATTAGGTTTAGGTCAAATTGAAACCTGGTCTGGGTTTTATAAAAGACACAGATTAGTAAAAAGGTTAAGCGAAATTTGCTTTTTAACCCCCTCCCTGTTTTTGACCCAGTGCTCGCTTCATTTTTGACTAATAATAGACAACACAAAGCTTCAAACTAGTGAATGATGGAGATTATCGAGTGCTTTGTATCTATATATATATATATATATATCTATATATATATATTATATATATATATATATATATATATATATATAGAGAGAGAGAGAGAGAGAGAGAGAGATTAAGTCATGCCCTTGTTTTTTTTCTTGAAAGTATTACGATGTTGCTTCATTCCTCTGAAATTAAGAAAGGAGCAAAAAAGTTCATTTTTATTGAGGAGTTTGAGGTCTGAAAAGAGCAAACCAAAATCACAGCATTTACTAGTTGTCGAAACCCTCAGAAAGAATGTAAGGGAGGGGTCCAAGATTCAGCCTCAGCACAGATGCAAATGCAAGAATTAATGAGCTGTAATGAAAAAATGGTGTTTTAAACTCTCATATTGAGAATCTCTGCTATAATTTCACAAGTTGCACATCGTAGGTAAACCTATATAATCTGATATTTACACAAAGCACAGCTGCGATGACATTTTCTTGAAATAAAAAATGCACTAATATTTATTTTTTATCGTAGTGGTTACCCACTGGATGTTTTCATTTAGGGCCGCACAGTGGTGCAAGAAGTTTGCGTGTGTTTGTGTGGGTTTCCTATGGGGACTCCTGTGAGTTTCCACACAAGACCAAAAACATATGTCGTGTCAGCTTTTTTGAGTGACTGGCGACCTGTCCAGGCCTGAAGTGAGGTGAGGCATCAGCAACACCTATTGATTCTGAAAAGGAAACCTTATGAAAAGAAAATGAATGAATGACTCAATGTTTCCATTGATTTCCTATAGCTTCTCCATCATTTTTAAAGCACCACAGGTCTGCAATTTTCATAAGTGAAACACACAGACCATAGACTTGTCACCTGCTAATAATATCTAGGTTAGTTGCATTTTGTCAGTTTCCTGAAGGAGGGAATGGATACATATATTGAAGAATGACTGATTGTGATCGAGTGAATCCGGCATTTTGAAGGGCCAATGATGCATGTATCATGGTGCAAAGTGATTTGATATGAATCAGCTGGGCATTTAGCCGCAGAGAATTTTATGTTCAAACTATGTTTTCCAAGGAGCTGGAGCCACTTTTCAAGGGGAAAGACGCTGGAAGCTTTACGCACACCATCTCCTCGTTAGTGACTGCCACTAGTCAGCACCACAGAGGACACGAAGTGAAATTGAGGTTGTATTACAGGAAGGTGTTGGGTGTCCACAGCTTTACATATGTTGGAAAGTGAAGCCCTTTAGCGTGCTGGATAGCCTCCACAATTTAGTGGGCTAACCACAGCGCACCCTCGGTACTGACCTCCAAAGCATGCGAGAGTTGCGACATTCTCAAATCAGCCTTAACGAAGGAACGACGCAGACATCCAGACTTCCAGACAATCTGTCATAGATAGCTGAAGATCCCCAAAGATTATCCGAGCCATGCCCAACTCTGAACCGGAGAACGAAGCCATAACTGATGTGGTGTCATATGCAGTAGCCCAAATGAGATTACAGAGACTCATATGCCCCAGGAGCCTCTGAAAGGTTTTTAATTTGAATACTCATCGGGAGGACACCACCACCTGAGCAGCCAGCATGGCCAGAGTAAACTCTAATGTAAATCGTGCCCACATGTTTGCGAAGGGGCAAAGTGGCTCTTCTCTTGGTTGATCTTCAAACCCAGACGGTCCATGTGCTGAAGCACCTTGTCTATGTGCTCGATTAACTGGTATTGCGACATGGCAAATAAATGCCAGTCATTGAGATAATCCAGGATATGGATGCCAGCCCAATTCAGACCTTGCTCTGAAGCACCATCAGCCAGAATGGCAACCATCAGACAAATCCAGAACGACTGCATTTGAAACAACTCTAAAGCTTTCAAAGGTTTAGTTTAATTCAACACATTGTAATTTAAAATCTTTACAATTCTTGGTTAAATTAAAAACTTTTTAAATGTTTATTTTACCTCTGTGTGATAATACACGAGATGGAACATAAGTTGCTAACGATGGGGATGATGATGATGATGATGATGATGATAATGATGAAGATGATGGTTGTAGTTGTGAGGATTGAAGTTTCCAACCATCCGAAATGATTTCTCATCTGCAACGATCAGCTAATGATAAAACTTCATTCACACACTCATGCTCACACACACACACCTTCCCAAAGATTATAAAGAGCCAGAACACTCAAAAAATCAATTATTACTGCTCATTCCTCTCTGAAATCTACTTAAAGTGTATTAGTCCATGTATAGGTCTCGGACAGGGGGTCTCTTTTTAGTTGTTTTTAAATGAAACGTTTATTTTGTAATTTAGAATCCTAATCCATCATTGATTTTCTCATAACAACCCTCAATCCCATCTACACAAATAACCCTTTATCGATAGAGTGAACATAAACATACCTGCCCACTAGCAAGAATTCTCCAACCAGGCTTAGACGTCTCATGGCCATCAGTATGTTCCTTACAGTCATGCCCTCGCAGAAACAAGCCACCACCCGAGCTTTGGGCAGATATCTGCGCAGTTTGACCAGCAGGCGGTCAAAGCTCTGCTCACCTGCGTTACTCCAGATTTTATCAGAGTGAGCGATGCAGATTCCCTCCTTCCCCGCCATCTCTTTAAATGCTTCCATCCCACTCTCACCATAGTTACCTAGGAGAAAAGAGAAATTTGAAAATGTTAAATCAATAGTTCAGGAAACATCTAGGTTACTGAAGGAGGGAACAGAGATGTATGTCGAGAATTCGACTGATGGGAACGACCTTCTACAGTAGTGAGCAGTCCGAATATATAAAGGGGCAAATTAATTTGCGGGCAAAAGTGATTAGCAACCAGCCAGGTATATAATCTGGGCACAACCTATGTTCATTCTACTGATTTTCAGAGGAGCCCTACCCACTTACCTCTCAGCACCTCAGATCAGTGTCTTCAAAGGCATGCCAAGGGGTTATGCCTCCATTCTCTCCTTCAGGAAACGAGGGGTTACGCAAGTAACCTAGACATTCCCTTTCAATCGGTTCTGGACATGTATGTTGGGAAATCGACAGAGGGAACCCCTTTTTAAAGCGCTTTGCCCGAAGTCCTTCAAGACAGGCAGACGCTAAACTTAACGTTTAGGAACCACGGTTGTACACACCTGAATGGGAATTCCTTCTGCCCCTTGGCCAGAATTTTCTATTGATGAGGAAGTCGCGCAACACTGAGACTGTTAGCTGTCCTCGGTTGAGGGAGGAGCGACCAGAAGGAAGTGGGACTGTATCGAAACCTTGACCCTTTAACACCAATCTGGTGACAGAATAATGACATGGGTACTTCAAACTACTGTAGCTCTGGTAGTTTAAATCTCAACAGATTCTGAAAGCTAAGAAAACTGACTGCTCCTCTCAGATGACTGTTATATTTTCGGCCTGCCCACTCCCATGGAATGTCGTTCCCATCAGTCGAATTCTCGACATACATCTCCGGAAATGACTCAAATGAAACTATAAAATGTGTGTAACAGGCAGTGCATTTCTGCATTAAAATAGGAACAGGACACAGAATCTTTCCCAGGACAGCAAGACATTATCCTTTGAAGTACTTTTGTGACAAGAGGTTCTGCTAAACGTTGCCAACAGATCCTCACAGTACATTTGGGTCTGTCCAGATTCCTTCCCACCATCGGATCCAGCTCACAACCAGGTGATCAGTTGACAGTTCTGCCTCTCATGTGGATCTCTAGTCCTAACACTAGGACCTGATGAAATGTAGGAGAGAAATCTTTGAGATGGGCTCTCAATCTCGTGGCCCACAGGATATTTGTGGCCCATCTTATGATACTTTGCAGAGTTTCAGCATAGGAGTGGTTCCCTTACAGTCGAGAATGCAGACGAATGTCGAGTTCTTCGACTATGGGGACTTACCGAACATGGGAGGTGATACAGAGTATTTAACGGGCAAATTAATTGATTTGCAGGGTAGATGATTAGCAATCAGCCGCACTATAAGAGGAGCGCTTGCCTCTACACTCATTCTACTTTCTTCCTCGGAGCGAAATTGTGGTGCCATCCTCTGAGTTTCGATGCTTTCAAACCAAGCTGAAATATCATAAGGTTGCTTACCTCAGCGCACGGTGTTGTCTTGTGCTAGCCCAGATAGCCAGCCACCAAACCGCGGCACCTTTTGATTCCAGCTCGAGCCTGTCAGTCTCTTCAGTTTTACCTTTATTCGTCCTTTTTTCACAGCGATGGGTAAAATCTGTGTTTCTCCTGGCTGCGGTGGGTTCATCTCATCGAAGGACGGACACGAGAAATGCGTAGAGTGTTTGGGCTTCAAACACGCCTGTGCTGCTCTTGTGAGGCGAGAGTGCGTGCATTGCAACGCTCTCCCTAACCGCACACTAAGGTACAGGAGGTCCTTCTTCGAGGAAGTGGGCACCGGAACTTCGGCTTCAGTTGCCCCGCTGAATCGATCCAGTTTAATTCAACACATTGTAATTTAAAATCTTTACAATTCTTGGTTAAATTAAAAACTTTTTAAATGTTTATTTTACCTCTGTGTGATAATACACGAGATGGAACATAAGTTGATCCAGATTCGTTTGCTACAATAGACCTGAAGGACGTGTACTTTCAGGTGGCCATGGCGTGTCTTCACAGACCCTAACTAAGGTTCTGTTTCGAGGGCCTCGCCTACCAGTACAGAGTTCTGCCCTTCGGCCTCGCCCTCTCCCCGCTCACCTTCACGAAGGTTGTCCGGGCTGCTCTTGCCCCGCTACGCCGGGCAGGCATACGGATCCTGGACTACCTGGATGACTGGCTCTTAGTAGCCGAGTCCAGGGAACAGTTGATCATACTGAGGGATATGGTCTTGGCGCACATGTATGGTGGCTGCAGCCCCGGTGATTCCACTTGGGCTCCTGCATATGCGACCGTTTCAGCACTGGCTTCGTTGGGCATGGGCAGAGGGCAGCTATGGGTGTCCGTGACACCCCGCTGCCACTTGTCCCTCAAAGCATAGAGGTGTGTGACCTTCCTGCGAGCAGGAGTCCGCATTTGCGGGACTTCTCACCGCATGGTAGTCACCACAGACGCCTCCCTGACAAGCTGGGGTGGCGTGTGCGGTTCCCATCAAGAGTCCGGTTCCTGGACCCGACACCAATCTCGATGGCACATAAACCGTCTCGAGCTAGTTGCAGTGATCTTAGCAGTGCAGCGCTTCAGGGCGCTCCTGCTTCAGCGTCACGTGCTTGTCAGGACGGATAGCATGACGGTGGCTGCGTATATCAACTCCCAAGGGGGACGCTCCCACCACCTGCACTTCCGGTGGAGTCAGAGCAGACTGTTGTCGCTCGAAGCCGTTCACATCCCCGGCGCTCTGAACAAGGCCGCGGATTCGCTGTCGAGGTTCGAGCCAACCGCAGGGGAATAGTGTCTCCACCCCCTGGCCGTCCAGCAGATTTGGGACAAGTTTGGGGAGGCACACATAGATTTGTTTGTCTCCCAGGAGAACGCCCACTGCCAGCTTTTTTAGCTGGCAGACCCAGCCCAGGGTACTCTCTGTCCAGTACGCGCCCTTCAGCTCTACTTGGACTGAACCCGGGAGTTCCGTATCTCCCAGCAGCTCTTCATTTGCTTTGCGGGCCACTGCACTTTGTGGCAACTGACTACGGTCGGGTCCGGATTTGGATGTGCTGCGCCTGCAGACCATTTTATTCACGACTCCCTAACGGTTGTTCGCTGAACTCCTCTTTTCATGACCCCCTAACGGTGGTTTCGGTGAACTCTATGCTCCCCCCACGCGCCATCTGACTTAGCAGAGCAGTCAGTTTTGCTAGGTTCTAGTAGTGAAGGTTTTGCCTTTGGCCTGACCCCTACAGAACTCGGGTCCATACTTGTGGACCCCCCAAGCTCGGGTGGCCCAGTCTGTGTATTCTATACAAACCCCTTTTCAGGTAGTTTTGTATTACCCCGTTTTCGTTCTTCCCCCCCTCTGTGGTGCAGAACGATGGCTTTTTCGTCTTCCCCCTCCTATTTTGGCCGGGGAGACATGCACTCGCTGGTAGCCCTCTTCAGGTCTTAAAGCAATCTCCGCACACCTCTGTTCTACATCAGAGGTGCACTCCTTCTGGTCGCCCTGCCGTACAGCACTTGCGACTACCCTGCAATAGATTTATTCCGAGCTAAGGGGCAGAAGGAGATTCCGAGTCTTGCACCTGGCTAATATCTAACCTTAACAGCTTAGAGTCAGACTGACTGGATGGACTTGAGGCATGGCGTTATGGTTAAAGTTCCCATAGTCGAAGAACTCGACATTCGTCTGTGTTCTCAACTGTAAGGGAACGTCTAGGTTACCTTACGTAACCCCCGTTCCCTAAAGGAGGGAACGCAGATGTTCCCGTGCCATGCTGCTGCCCAAGTCGCTGATCTGAGGTGCCCGGAGGTAAGTAGGTTCGGCTCCTCGGAAGAAGCAGAATGAGTGTAGAGGCAAGTGCTCCTCCTTTAGAGCGGCTGATTGCTAATCATCTACACTCACAAATCAATTAATTTGCCTGTTAAATACTCGGTAACACCTCCCAGGTTCTGTAAGTCTCCATAGTCGAAGAACTCGACATTCGTCTGCGTTCCCTCCTTTAGGGAACGGGGGTTACGTAAGGTAACCTAGACGTCCTGCAGGATGTGACCTCAGACTACTTCTCAGATCCTATGGTTCCTTGCTGACGTTTTGCTCATTTTAGTGCTGACAGTTTGATGTACCTGTCAGAGTAGTGTACACTTATTGAGCACTTGGGTGTGTTTTTTCACTTTTTTGTGGAATACTTGATGCAGCCCAGTCTCACCCTGAGTCTACCCCCTGTGGCCCCTGGATACTTTCAGTACTTTCAGAGACAGAGTTACAGTCAGGATCAGACAGAGTGTTTGAGGAAAAAACAACAAGCAAACTGTAGAAGCATGGAATTTCACACTGATGCGAATAGAACAAGCTAGCTTGGTTAGCCCTATGGGTGTTCCACCGGCTTCCAGTGAGAGAGCTTTGTTTAGAACTGTCTCTCAAGAGGTGTCAAGCTACTATCTTATTTTAATTCCACTTGGAGAGATCATTTTTAATGCACAAAGAAAACATCTTAACTTCACTCTGTGGGATTCAACGGGGATAAGCTACTGTGCTGCACATTGATTGACCAAGTTGTAGTTGATTAAAAAGTAACTGTTTACTATAGACCATTACAAATAACAATATTAGTATAGGAATAATTTGTTATTATAAAAAAATCTGATTGAAACTTAGACTCGAGACGCATGGATTTGCAGAGACATTATTGACTCCCTTCCATAATCTCTCCTGGTCACACATGAAACCCAAACTAGCGAGTCAGTCTCACACATACTGTATGTGCTTGAGAGCGCTGAGGTTCAGGTTCAAACAAGGAGGATGCTGATAAGTGTAGTCTTGTAATTACCCTCACAGCGAGAGCAGCAGACATGAACAGATGGCACAAACATTCACGACTCACAAAGACGACAGTCTTCACATCCTGTCAAGGAGATCAAACAACTAAAATTACTGTAAGCCAGTAAAACTAATGATGGCCTAAATTTCCATTTGCATCGTCAGAGCTAATAATTTAACTGAAACTTAAATCACGTTCATCAAACACTAAATGTTGTATGCTTCCTTGAAAGAAAGGAAATGTGTATTACATAACAATAACCATCACTCTGTCGATAACAGAGACCAGGGGTAAGTGCCAAACAAGAGTAAATTATTCAATAAGCAGAGTGTATAAATCAGACCTTCCTGGCAAACAGAGAAGCAAGAAGTCCATTCATTTATCTGGAGAGCTGCCTACTGGTGGTCTGTTCGACAGCAGAATTCCTCACAGTAAAGCCCCAGACACACTGGCAATTCAACCACGAGATACGGCTCGCCCACAAAACGTTGTGCAGTTGTGCAGTATATAAGTCATATAAATTACAACTGGGTGCTCATATTGAGTCAACAAAAACCTCAAGTATGTGACCTCTCTAATCTCTTGGCTCAAGTCGCATCATGCCATACGTTAATCCAGGATAAAGTTGAACCGAGCTGAACGTTCTGTTGGGAGTGGATACCAGAGACTCGGTTATCTTCGGCTGTTTCTAAAGGCTTCAATTTCCATACAGCATCATATGACATCACACCTCCAGTAACCAGTGCAGTTGGGAGGTTTTCATCTGTCGCAAGCTCTGAAACTGTCATCGTCTCTCTCAATGCCTGCTAAGAGGCAAGGCCCCGGTTTGTAAATAGTATGGGGTGTGTGCCTTAATCTTCTCTCCTCCTCCTCCTCCTTCTTGCACTATTTTGCCTGTTACAGTTTCCCGCGGTTGTGGCAAAGTCCAGGTTAGCTCCTTATTGGAGCATATTCTTCGGTGTTTCTCATTGAATAGCCGTGGAGACACTAAGGTAAGTATCTGCTGTTGTTGCTGATGGTGAAGATCTTTTCGGAGTCAAGGTCATTAAGAGTGTTAGAGATTTTTGCAGTTCTCTCAATCCAAGGCTTGTACTTGTACACAGACTCTTTGAACCGCTCTCTTCAGGCAGGAGGTTACCATCCATTCAAACAAGTACCACACACCACAGTAACAGCTTTTTCCTTTTGACTGCTGAACTGCAGCTAATCATCTGCGCTGTCACTTTAACAAGTCACATGCTCTGCTCACAGTACATGTTACAGGTTAAAGGTGTAGCTTTACTTAGTTTCAGATCCCATTGCTGTACTTTACTTTATTTCTATCTTAGAAATACTCCACGCTTACTACACTTAATTGCATAATGTTTTATGCTCCATGTATGCGATAACTCACCGAAGCAAATACCTAGAGATGTCACCTATATGACAGAGATGCCAGATATGATGATTGTGTGGAGAAACGCATTCCCACATCTCACTGTGTGAACCTGACAGCTGACGTTCACAAGTTTTTTTTATACATACACAGCGTGGCACATGCAGCATCAAGATTCTTCCAAGAAAGAACGCATTTTGATATTTTATTAACTACATCAATGACTAAAAGGGGTTCTATCTGTCATCTACAATTGATTCAAATTATTTTTGGGTGAACAGTCCCTTAAAGGGGGATTAAATAGAGCCTTTTTAATATGAGCTTTCATAAACTAAACTCAAACATCTGCTGCTGTCGAGTATCACAAACAAATGTGACACCAGCCAAAGGTCCTTTTGAGTCCATTTCATTACTGTGAAGTGTTTGCTCTAAATCAAGTAGTTTCAGATGATAGAAATCCAGAAAAAACCCTCTCCCTCCTCTGCTGCAGGAGCACATTATGATACATTTTTGATAAATTATAATGGATGCCCACTTCATCACTTATGGGGTGTCTGAGGGGTCTAGCACTGATGTAAAAGCTATTGAAATGTACTGTACTCACGACCTGGGGCATTCTACAACAAACCTTCTGGTGATCAAACGGAAAGACAAGAAAAGAGAGCAAGAGAGAGAGAGACCATCCATGAGTCTAGCCTCTCCTCGGTGCAAGACACCTGGGACCTGCAATGGAGTTTGCTAAACACACCTGAAGGACTCAAAGATGGTGAGAAATAAGGTTAGAAGGAAATAAGGTTCTCTTTGGAGAAAAGCAGGCACTGTCTATCACTGCTCTAATAACAGGGAAGCATGGTGGTGGCAGCATCATGCTGTTGGGAGAATCAGCTGCAGGGACAGCACAACAGGCATTTTCTTCACAAGCACATAGCTTTAAAAATGAAGGACTTCACAAAAACTCCATGACTGTTCTTAAATGGCCGAGCTCGAGCTAATTAAGCATCTTTAGAGAGATCAAAGATCTCCAGTTTTCCCCAACCAAAGTTCTTGGGCGGCACGGAGGCACAGTGGGTAGCACTGTGGCCTTCCAGTTAGAAGGTTGTCGGTTCGAGTGACAGGAGTTTGCATGTTCTCCCGGTACTTGTGCGGGTTTCCTCCGGTTTCCCCCACAATCCAAAAAACATGCGGTTGGGTTAATGGTATAATCTAAATTCCCTGCGTGTGTGGACTGGGTGTACCCCCGCCTCTCACCTGATGTGCACTGGAGATAGGAAAATGAATGAATGATCTCTGAGTTCAGTTTCATTTTGAGATGCTAAAGGATTCTGAACGCTCCCAGGGCTGGTCCCCAGAGTCGAGCATTCGACATACGCCCAAGGGAGCCCAAATTTAACAATGTATTTAAATCTGAGAACAAAGCAGAGGAACCAAAAGTAACAGCACCCCATTCCTTAATAAGCTGCAGGATTTTATGTGTTTTCCCACTGTAGCACAAAGCCTTATTGAGTTGAAAACATTTTCTAAAACATTTCTTAATGGCTTAATTACCTAGATGAAACAGAAGAGCGATGTAAATCACAATTCTAATATTCATAAATAATGAATAGAGACTGTGTGTGTGCGTGCGTGTGTTTGCGTGTGTACGCACATGTGTGTGTGTGTGTGTGTGTGTGTGAGTCCTTAAGAAATGGTTGCCAGATTGTGTACCGTAAAGGTTCTGCGGCTTGTTAAGGGTATGTTGCGGCCTCGTTAAGATGCTTGTGTGCCCACGCTCATCAGTGAGAACCGACAGGAGATGTTTGGATCCGCCCACATAGCACAAGGTTTACAATTCAAATCAAAAACACAGTGATAAATGGATGAAACGGTTGCCATGGTGATCATGCCTGTCATGAATAATCATTGAAAATATTCTCATTCAAGTCTGAGAAACAAAGAGACCCATATCTCCCGTTCGAGGCCCTCCAGACATGAAGCATAAGGGCTTGCAGGTGTGTCTCCTGGAGAAGCAACACTAGTCTACACTCACTCAAATAGACAAATATCTAAATAAAAAAATAAACAAAAGTTTGTTCATGTGGGAGAGTTTTAGTGATGTGCTCTCTGCCTCTCTCTCTCTCTACCCTCACGAGACACAGCGTGCATGCGGCTCAGGTAATTATGCCTTTCTTTCTCTGCTTTACAATAAAATAAACTCCATTATTCTACTGTGTTCATACAGCATGTCTCAAACATCGTTAGAGTGGATCTTCATTAGACCAGTGTGCGAAGTTGTGTAACTAGGTGATTGATTTCGTCCTTGTAAGCCGTCTCATTGTAACTTTATCATACTTTATGCCACTGTGGTGTCGTTTGCAAGCGTGATCATGCTGTTTGAGGAGTAGGTTCACGGCTGAGTTTTTAGCCGAAAACTGTCTAATATTCACTTTTTCCTTCATCTCGTCTCTCTTTCAGAGCGTTTCTAAGCATCTCAATCCAGACAGTGCGGCACACACACTCCAGACCAGCCAATAAAAACGGATGCTCCATGTAACCCTTCTCTCTGATTGTTCTTGATATAATGAAGAAATGTCTTTAGTGCTTGTTAATCTACAGATCTAGTGTATTTCTCCCGAAGTTGAAATATCCGAGGCCTAGTGGAAAAAAACATTTGTGTGACGGCACTGGACAACACACATCCATGAGGATCCCCAGTGTTCCTGGAAAGATGTAATGGTATTCTGTCAATCAGACTGTGATCTGTTTGTAAGGAAGTCCAGGGTCCAACTGCAAAGGTGTGTGCTGATGCCAGGCTGTCCCAGCTTCATGGTTAGCTGAGGTGAAAATAACACCAAACATCCTGTCATATGTGATGGGGTTGTCCAGGTGATTCAGGGCAGAAAAAAGTACTGTGCCAGTGACATCCTCAGTTGATTTGTGCAGTCAGGCTTGGCTATCCTGTTTAGAACTGATTTTTGAGCCTGTTAAGTTAATGTTGAGGTTAATATTCCTCACACAGAAGAAATAGTGTTCAATTTGGTTCATCTAGAGTTAAGCCTTCACTCCAGTTTGTCACTTGGGCTCCTGGTCAGCTTTTTGTCTCAGAGTTCTATAGAATTTGAGCTTCTTTGGGCTAGACCAGAGTGTACCCCCGCTTCTCGTCCAAAGTGAGCTCGAGCAGGCCCCAGTGACTCAGCGGGTGAGGTAATGAATGAATAACTTCTTCATCTAATGGGAAACCAAAGTATGCTCCCGCACAACACAACAATACTTTGCCACAGGTGATACGTGGTTGATGGTTGGTGGGTCGTGAATTCTTCCACGAGACAAAATAGACCCGTCATCTTAATAAGTGGCTGCGATGCGAGGCAAAATACTTTTAAAAAAATATATGTATATATTAGAATAATGCCTCTCACCTCTCAATCGGATGGAAAGAATGTGTTTGTTTGCTGCTCACTGTGAACTCTCTCTCTCCAAAATGACCGTGCGTTTGAACTGTACTGGACTGTTTAGGAGGCTGGATGCAGCCAGCCGGCTATATGCTTGACACCCTCGGTCTAGTGTTCCATTTACAAAAAGTGCACAGACTACTTGGATAAGGAGAAACTGGCTTCTATCAGCATCTTTCATCGCATTGAAGAGACAACACGGCCAGACAGACTCGTTCATCAAAAGATGGGAGTAAATCTGCTTGACTTGGAACGGCCACAATGACTGCAGTTCTGGAGACGACGATACAAGCACAACAGGCCACGAACTCCAGAGAGCTTCTTCTGGAACGCCACTGTCTGAGACTAGTGCATGTGCTACACTGGGCATAGAGCAGCCAGGAAAAAGGATTGAATGTGTTACCCAGAGAAATGGCAAGCACGTGGAGCAAGATTGAAAGGGGAGGGGGGGTGCTGTCTGTTCTACGTACTTCTTTATAATTCAATGAAATGTTGGAAACAGCCAAAACCATGACTAAGAAACACCCCTCACTCTCTACCCTGCCTCATATCCCTGCCTCTCCCTTGCTTGCGAGCTATGAAAGAAAGATCTTTTGACTAGAATGAACCCGAAGAGAAAACTTGTGGCTCTATCTTTTGAAAAAGGGTGACTTTCCTCATTCTCTGAGTAGAGTGTGACTTTGAGGTCCCCCATGATTTCGCAAGCAGATATGCTGCACAGTGGTCGACGGAAGTTTATACATTTAAATCTCTGTGTTTATTGGTAATTAATGCTCAGGATTTAAGGGTTAACATACAGTTATATCATATTTATATTTATGCAGTTGGTAGATGAACCACTGGATAGCTATTTGTTATTGTTTTTTTTTTTTTTTGTTTGTTTTGTAAATAACTTGAAATCTTTTGAAATAAAATATTTGAGAATATCGACTCGGGACTTGACCTGATTTGTAAAGTCGTGACTTGGTCGCACCTCTGGGGGACCCGCCTATGATTTACTGGAGACCAGGTCTCATCTAAATGACAGCGATATACTCTTTGGCTTAAGCAACAGCTGCTGATCTAAGCAGAGAGATAAGAGACATCTTCAGCAAATCATTATTCATGTGGGAGAAAATATGTGCAGAAAGGAGGATCAGAACTCCCCACGAGAGACTTCAAAGAACTGTTTGATGCACTTGAAAGTGTGAAAGGCTCCATAAGTGTTCCGCTTCAGCAAATGGTTCAAATATGTTCTCTTGGTTGCTTGGGCTCAACACTTTGCTGCAAAAATCATGCTGCTCTCAGGGATTGAACCTCAATGACAACTTCAACCTGTTCTGAAATCATCGAGATCTGTTCACATCAGATGGACTTCATCTAACCAATCAGAATTAATGTTGTTGAAGGGCAGTATACCCCAACCCAACTGATATCAGCCAGAGCCATCTGGACAACATCCAAGTTTATTTATATAGCACAAAGTAATTCAAATTCACGCGCTCTCAAGCTGGACATAGAATTGAAAACAGTTTGAAAATGAATCCAAAGTATTTTCAAATAGCCAATGAAAATCACACTGTTACTAAGACTCACAAAGACAGTTTGGGGCTTTATTGAATCTAATATCCAAAATCACTCATACCTTGATAAAAACCTTGATAAGAACACATCACGGGCGGAGAAGATAAATGCACTAAAATGAGATTTAGTGTGTTGCAAACCATAGTTTAAAGTATCCCAACGTTCCCCAGATTTGGTTTATTATTTCTGGTTCAGATTCTGACTTGGAGACTGATGGAAAGCAGGCTCGGGTGACCTCAAGCAATTTTGCCACCAATGATTTCCATAGTGTAACATTGTGAAGGATGGTGACATCATCCAAATCACCAACTTAACAGACCCAATGTTACAGAGAGCTTTGCAGCATAATAAACAGTGATGCACCAATATTAGCGCTTATGCTAACCAATCCAGCATTGAAATCGGTTAATAATGTCAACGAAACGCCATTAGAAAGAATAAACACATTCCTGATTTCACTCCTCTATGACAGAGATCCAAACTTTGTTCATTAACTTTATTTCATGCAACCCGCACGATGCTTATTAGCATACACCAGCACTGAACTGACCAAACACACTCGGTTTTGCAGTGATCAGGACTGAAGACGTCTGCCAGGTTACTAAGAACTAAAGGTCCTCGGATGAAGAGGTTCACTGTCAGACAGGAAGAGGAAAAATGATCTTTAATGAAAAGGTTTCTGGTCATTATCTCAAGGTTTAGTGATAGCTCTTTAATTTGTGGCTAAACCATGTCCATCGATAGAATTTCAAATCTCTGCAAAAATAATATGGTGATAGGGCGTCCGAAAAGATATTTTCAAATAATTTCCTGTTTCTCTTCTGACATTTTATTAAACTCCTAGTCAAACAAAGAATGTATAAATATTGTGAGTTATCCAGAGTTTTAAGCCGACAGCTTTCACCTTCACTCATTACCCCGCACACACGCACGCACGCACGCACACATCTTAGCACACAGTTCCCTTCTGACACTGAGAGATGACACACTGACACAATCCATGACACTTCTGAAACAGACACCATGAACACCATGCCCCAGTGCTCGCACTCGTCTTAGTCTGTCAGTGCCGGTGTGCATGTAGAATGTGAGCAGGCACCAGGCTCCAGGTGCGGTAAAAGAAAGCACATTGTCACAGAGTTAAACCCAATGTGATCGGAATGATTCACCAATAACCGTTTGCCTTTCGAAAGCATTGGAACGTGAGCAGTGGAAAATCCAACCAGAGATCAGAAAGGCGGCACACTTACCCTCTGTGTGGATGGCAGACACGTAGGTCCAGTTGTATCTCTTGACTATGTCCACCATGGCTCTGGCCTGCTGGGCGTCCGAGGGCACTACTCTCATGAAATATTTATATAAGGATTTATCACTGAGATCCATGCTTGTGGCAGAGTAGGCGATCTGAGGAATATTAAAAAGCTGCAGCAGATTCTGTACTTGAATGGCCACCGAACTTGATCCAGGACCTATGAGACCCACGATGGGCTTCTTGCCTTTCATTGGTGTGGCTAAGGGATCTGCGCATCTGGCTCCGCCCCCTGCATTCTCGCTCTCATCAGCAGCTACTAAGGAGTCCCGGATGAACTCGATACTCTGCTCCAGCGCCACAGCGGAGTGCCAGCAGGAGTCCCGGATTTCGCAGCCCAGGGTGACATTAGGTAAAATTTTAGGGTCTGCATTGATTCGATCCAAAGTGTACATCATAGCCTCCACCCTCTGGATGCCGTATTGCTCACGGACAGCGCCACATTTGCGTTCGTGGACTTTGTCGGCAGGTGGTTGGTGGTGCACTGAGAAAAGCGCACCGATGATGATGTCGCCGGGTATGTGAGCAACCACACGCCGCTCATTGGATTGTGCCGTCGATGGCGAGGGAAAGACTAGACAAATGAGAATGGCAAATGGGTACGACCCCAGCATTTTAGAGGATGCTATTAATGGATTTACGCCTAAATGAATTCCACTGGTGTGCTCGGAGTAAAGAGGTTCAGGGAGTTTGAGGTTCAGCTGCATTCAACTGCTCTGTCGTTTTGTCCAGGCGCTCCTAACACGACCCTGACAAGCACCTGGGGGCATTTCCATGGCAACCTGGAGCTGAAGATGGCATGAGATGAGGAGCTTCATAACCTGAAACGAGAAGGACACAGCAATGTTGTAAGATGTACAACAGCAGAGTCTCATTATTATCAGCGATGGTTTTCTCCTCAACCTCTCGGTGGCCCACCACTCCTACCTCTAATAAAAGGTCATTGATCATATTTTAATTTTATAAAAATGAAATATGTCACTATACTACTCATTGACACATATTGAGAGCTCAAATAGCCTGTGACCTCTCCCATCACGTTATTCGATGAAGCTCTTAAACTGAACTTCCTGTCGGAGCAGAATCCAGAATCGCGGCGGGAGCTTCTGCTTTACAATCTGTTATACAGTGAATAAGATTAATATTGACAGACAGGTGAATAATGTTATCTTAAACCAATCTTTCTATGGAAGTAATAGGAATCAGCCTTGTCTCTTACTTACTGCATATACTTATATTTTATTCAGGCCCTTTTGTTTTGTTCAAGTACAAACAGCAACTACATTTTTGCAGTTATTACAAAACAAACTGAAATATCACATCACTGACATTCGCTGATATTCATTATTCATTTATTTACATTCTTTATCCACTTCTTCCCTTTCAGGGTCTCCAGGTCGCCAGTCCATCACAGAGCAAAAGTTCCTCCTGAGCTGGAGGAAACTCACGCAAGCACAGAGTATGACCTCCCAGGTCATAAAGCTAGCCTCGAACTGGCAACCTTCTCACTGAAAGGCCTCAGTGCTACCCGCTGTGCCACCATGCCCATTTATTGATTTGAAACGTTCTACAGCTGGACCAAACATACAAAAAGATCGCTTCAGCCGCAAATTCACATACGAATCTCTCATGTGCAGATGGATTGGTGCCCACAGCGGAGCATTGTGTAAAAAAAAAAAAATACTATTATATATACTATTATATTATATTTGATACGATTATATATATATGTATATAATTTAAAAAACTTCTACTTTCTAGCATTGAACATCCTAAACATTTACATAAATTTTTCTTAAAAAGCGCAAGCTTGGTTAGAAGGTTATAACAGTAATTGAGATTATGCATAATTAACATAAAAAAATTATTTATTACACATCCACGTGCCAATAAGACCCCCCTTCCCTCCCATTGAAAGTGGTTCAAAGATGTTGCTCCAGAAGAAGCATGCTACGGTTCGAGCTCATCTCGATCATATAATGACTTGGAGACGGTTCTTTGCTGTGGTGGCATAGCTCTATGTTTTGATGGCAGAGATCTTGAGCCTGTGTTTGCCTCCATCTTGTGTCTTTCTTTGTGAAGTTGTTGATTTTCAGGGCTCATAAGCCACGCTTTAGGTTGAGTTTGAAGGTTCCTCACTCTTTATCCTGGTGCTGGAGAGGTTTGTGTGTTAAGAGCTCGGGGTGAGACGTTTCTCTGGACCTCTGAGCTGGAAGAAGGTTTTGTTTGGTTTTTGAACGCTTTTTCCACCCATATCAGAACAGACCAGTTGATAACTTATTATTGTGTCTCTTGCTGTGGAAATAAAGCTACTCCTTTTAGTTTGTGGACTGCTCTTTCTTTGTCTCACAAGAGCAAAACCTGTATGAAAATCCACTTTCTTTTCTCAGTCACTCCATCAGTTCAATGTTCATTTCGAAAGCAAGTCTTCTCTCTGTCACCCAAGCGACGATTGAAACCCTGGAGTCACATCAGATGATCCCCAAACCATTAACAGACGAGCTGAAATCCCTCGTTTTTCAAACACATTCCATTATTTCTCTTGATCTGTGAACGATGGATGATCAGCATCAATTAAAGAGAGATTTTTCATTTTCATTTCAAATTCCTTTGATCCCTAACCTTGACTTTGCCCAAACGAAAACAGAGCCACAGAACAACAATCACGCGCAACAGAATCCCGCGCTTTCTCTGTTGTTTTCGCCCGACGAACGAGTCGGCGGAGGGTACGAGAACGGGAGAAAGTGTCCGGTCATTGAAGCGAACGCAAATGCCCAGTGCCGCTCTCCAAAGATCGCTCGGAACCGGACGAGTCAACGACCTTGCGCCGGCGACGGGAGCCTCGCGCTGTCCGTGGTGCTGGAACACCGCAGTGGCTTGACGGCATCCCGGAAAGCATTAAGGTCTTGCGGACTCCGAGTGCGCGTTCGATCCCATTTCAGATGAAAAGCAAGGCATTCGCGTGTCCCCGAGGAACCGAACCCGGTCGATAATCTGCTCATTGCCGATCGTCAAACTCTCGCGCTCCCGCCGTGTGTCGTGCTGCGCTTACCTGCGACGCTCGCCTCAGGTGACCGCTCGGGGATTTCGGGTCGGTCGTCTCGACTCCGCGCCAGGGACTGATTCTGGAGCGAGATCCGGGAGCCAGAAGCACACGCCAGCCAGCCCCTCCCACTTGGACCCCGAGAATCTCGGCTGTATGCTCCCACCGAACAAACCAGTGAAGTAGCTCCCCCACCAGAAATGGTTTACCGACACCGAGACCACATCAAATTAATGTCAACGTAGAGGTAGTTTGTGTTCCCCTGTTTCAAACAACCAGAAATATATTTTATATATTCTATTACATGCCATAACAGGAGTCGGTTGGAACCCCTGTATCAGAACTAGGAACCAAGATCCATGTTACGCGTCTGCAGACAACATTCAAAGAAAATACAAATAAATCACTTAAAAATAAACACAGTTCAGTATTAAAATAAACTAAACAACTACAATTAACCTTTTAACATCATTAATACCCCTAGAAGGGAACAACCAGGTAAGAAGATGAAGTCTTTTCTTTTTCTGTCGGTAGAATGTTGAATGATAAACTGGAGACAATAGAGACCAAGACCGAAGGAAGGTGAGTGGAAAGTGTTGCAGACACAGGGCGTGAAACCAAGAAGAAGGCGAGAAGACTGGTGAGTCAGCAGGTGTGAACTGTAGATCTGACAACTATAGAAGGAGAAGTGAAGGGTCTTAAAACGATTGGGAGAGTGAAACAAGGAGATTTGTCACAGATGGGCGCAGAGTTAGGTGCGAAGTAAGCACAGACGACCCAAACACATTACTCTGCACTAATTATTGTGCTGCTCACTGATATTCAGTCCACTTTTGCACATATTTCCATTTTCACTTGCACAACTTGATGTCTATTTTTGGATTTTATATATTTTGTCTATGGTTTATTTTTATACTGTGTTAGAATGTCTTTTTGTAAATTTAGAATGTCTTTTTTGTAAATTTGAACACAATCCTCGTATGTGCAAACATACCTGGCAATAAAGCTCATTCTGATTCTGATTCTCAATATTTATTCAATACTCAGAGATAGCAGCATGATATGAGGTATCTCTCTTGGTGGCCAGTGTCGCTTGGAGATAGCGGAGCACCAGAGCTAGCAGCCAGGAGCTAGTGAGCAGTGGAGAACCTGGAAAGAGAAGGAAAGATCACTCAGTGAAGCTGGAGGAACACATAGATCCACGCACTGCAGACAGGACAAGACTCAGACTGAAACGAAAGGTTCAAATCAAGTACGTGGAGCAATACTCTCTGAGTTACTCACAGTGAATGAAATGATTGTGATGCTCACACAAGGACACAGTTGAAACATTTCAGTTGAACATTTTGACATCCTATTATCAGGTTCTCCCGGCATCTTGGCTACTGCATGTTCATCGGCATATTAAACACTGTGTAACTCATGTATCCCATCAAAAGTTTCCCCACGAATGCAATGTCAAGATTTCACTTTGAACCATTATTTCTCCCCCTTTGAAACTATTTTTTTATCTTTACTGTTGTAGGTATCCCAGAAATGACTCCTCTTTTCTAAACAGCACCACTGGGAAAGTAGTACTTTTGTCACCATTTCATAGTGTTTTCTTTAATATTTCTTCATGTAATCTCTTCAAGACTGTGGAGGTGAGAGGCAGTCTGGCAGATAAGAGGGGAGTTTCAAGCTGGCAGGAACCAGTCATGGAGAGTCAGGGGGAGTGGACTGTAACTGACACTGAGGAAAAAGGGGTGAAGGCATTTAAAAGGGAGGTGCAGATGGCAACCCGACACTTATTGGGTGAAGAGGAAACCCCCTTTATTGATTGATTGTCCTGAGCTGAGCTGTTCGTTTTTTTTAAATCAATAATGAAATTAAAAAGTACCTTATTTTTTAATTTAGTGATGCATACCACATGTTCCCCATATACAGGGTGTACATACAGTGGTACCCCAAGATATGAAAGTAATGCGTTCCAGAGTGACGTGCGTATGTCGAGAACATTTCGTATCTTGAAACAAGTTTTACATGTAAAACACCTAATCTGTGCAACGGCTCTCAGAAACAACAGAATAAGTAGATGAAAAAAAATGGAAAACCAGAGAAAAATCAAGTAATGTTTCTTCAATCCTTAAATCTACACATTGTTAATGTAATAAAACAGAATCAAATGTGAAACCTTACCTTGAGAGTAAGGCGATGTGTCGGAGGAGGTGGACTAACTTGCGCTACAGAACAGCACTTTCCACGTTATAAACGTTATTTCTTTTATGACACCTGTTTACTCGTTTATACTCGTTTACCTGTTTACACCTGTTTCGCTTGATTTAAAACTGATTTAAAGTGGTTTAAAGCGTATCAGCCCCTTAAAGCACACTTTCTCCCAAGGGAGAAGCAAAGAAGCGTAGCGCGATTTAAGACAAACAAGAGAAAAATAGAGCAGAAATGTTTGTTATTGTTCGTATCTCAAATTTTCCTTCGCATCTTAAAGCAAAACATTAACTGCAAGACCTTTCGTATCTCGAACATTTTGTAACTCGAAGCATTCGTATCTCGAGGTACCACTGTATAAGTAAAATAACCAAACCACATGTTTCTATACTTTTCCAAAGCTGAGAGAAAGAGCGGGAAAGAGTGTGATTGCTATATGGGCGTCAGTGACAGCTTTATGTTCCTAATATCAATGTGAGTATAATAAACCAACAGCCATTTCTATACGATTTTCCTAAATTGAGATAGATTTCAGAGATTTTGAAAACACAGGTTCGAGGGAGGCAATTTCAATGCTTTCCTGTACGCCTTTCGTGGGAGGGATGATTAGAGGGATCATTGAGAGTTATATGATCATCAAGAGAATAATGACCTCCGGGGGCACTAGCGCTCCATGGAGGTGTTGTAATGGGAAAAATGATCTTTGTGCCATATGATTTCTTTACTCTTCACGTAGACACTTTGATTGGGATTTTGTAAGCCTGGTCATTCTTTTTTTAATCACATCTTAGTGCCATGCACTCAGCCCGACCTTAACATCTTGTACTGTGCCTTGAAGCGCTAGCCTCCTGTTCTCCATGAAGCGAAGATATGAACACGCCATAACATAGGAGTCAACTCTGGCGCCCGACATCCTACATACATAAGGAGTCTAATCAGAAGGATGTGAATGACGCACAGGAGGGTGGTCTTCACGTTACAAATAGAGGTGTCCAGAACCTGTCGGGCATGTTCACATTGAGAACGCTGTTCTCTGTGCTGGTGGTCTTCTCACTGTGAATCATGAATAAAGAAGCTTCTTTTTACTCTGGTTTTCTCTGGTGTTTGTTTCCTCAAGACGGTCTCTCTCTCTCTGCAAGGTGAAAGCTCATTTCCGCCACAGTGTCCAGATGTCCTCTGGGGGGCGTTGGGAAGCCAAACCATGGTGAGCGTCCCCATCGCACTGGCTGCAGAATGATTGGCACTGAATACAATCTATAGGCAAGAGCTGAATTTTTAGTGCAGTGTTCACACAAATGGTTTTAATGAATTATGAAAGTTATGGACACAGTAAACAAACTTCAGTGTTTTTTTTTCTTGGCTCAAGTTTATTTTTGAGATGTTCACGATGGTTAAATTTTCACTTAAAAAACTTGACGGGCATGTGATTGACAGCTATGATTGACAGTTGCACAGAACAGAGGGGACTCACCTTGTATATAACAGCTGTAGGTGAGAGCCAGACTCCATGACGGTAAGTTCACAACAGGAACTTAACAGGAAGGTGCGTGTGCGGCTGTCAACAGCTTCCTCTCCAGCTCGAAAATTGCCTCATATTAGACCAATGGCAGTAGGTGGCATCACACCATCCATATTTTTAAATATATGGCGTTTCAGGTTAATAGTCCCAGAGTGGCTGGTGAATGGTCAGAAGACCCCGTGGGGGCGTGGCATGTCCATGAACTATGATCCTGCCACGGGTATCGACTTTGAATGGGGGTTTGGGTGAGTGGTAAATCTTCTGGCTTTTCTGAAAAAAAATCCTCTAGGGGGCGGCACACAGTGTGTGTGTGTGTGTGTGTGGACATTGAGCCCACAGGCCTTTATTGTCGATGTCTGGACCAATCTCTTGGGTGTTAGGGAGCTGTACGTTATTACTATGGTTTGCACATTTCTTCATGATGTTTATTTTCAATGGCCATTATAAGTCAACCTTTAACCCCCTCTAGAGCCTGGGGGTCAAATACCTTAGTTATTGCACAGACTGGGAGCCCCCACAGGTGTTCTCAGTTACAGCTTGACACACTTTTTGACCCTATGTTATCCAGCATTTCCCATGGTTGTTTTAGTGGAATCAGTCTGAAATTATATAGCAGCCCGAGTCAGACCAGTTAGGATGTCTCGGCAAAGTTTTGTCACTCAAGCTCGAATGGAAACATGTCCGAAGTAAAAGACGAATAACAATTTGTTTGCCTTTATGAGAGGGAGCCAGAAAAAAGAGAAAGGACAACAATAGTAGTGACAGCTTTACAGACGACAGAAGTGCTACCTCTTCTACCTCGTAGTGATCCAGAGCAGTTTCTGCAAACCCACCTAATGTCTTAGAACCTTGTGTATGGCCAGGTTAATTCTCTTCTGCATATGAAATAAATGCCATTTAGAAGAAATGAGTAAAACTTGATTAAAGACCCTTCTACTGACTCCTCATACCTGCTGCTCCAGGCTAACCTTGAGTAGTTTTTCAAAAACACAGTTCACATGTTACAGGTCTGAGAGAAATGTTCCTTGATTTTGGAGTTTCTGACAAATGAAACCTGTTCAGTGTGAAATTATTCATCATTAGTGAAGTTATCTTGTTGCTTCACTTGATTTTCAGACAGTTCTGCTGCGTTGATCAAATAATTCCGGATCCTGTTTGACCGCAGCTCCCTGTTGTTTCCTTTATTTCCTTGAAATGACAAATCCTCTCTTGCCATGCAGCTAAAGAGTAATGTGTATTGAGTGTAAAAGATTTTCTATGTTCCTCTCCCTCTCTTTGTCTTGCAGCATGTAGTTCATTTTGAAAGATTTTTTTCTTGAATTAATTCCTTCTGACCGTACATGTGAGATTGATAAAGGTCTCAGGTGAAGGGCTCTTCTCTGGCGTCAGTTTCCTCCTTACTCTCCGTTTTCAGTATCTTCTTCGTTCACCGTAGTTTCTGCCTCCGTCCCTGGCTTTGGTGTTTCTGTCATGTTTTTCCTTTAATGTACCTCTGCAGCTCACTCATCTCCTCCAGCATCTGTCTCTGCCAGCGGGATTGCTCTTCCCTCGTCACATTCTTTTTGATGAGCCTTATTTATACAACGTTCCCCATCTGACCACTTTCTTCGCCAATTATAAATGTTACAGTTGAAAAATAAATGAATATTGTAATTAATAATTAAAAGACATCAAAATTTAATGTCAATTAATATCAGTGTATTCAAGGAGTAATGACTCCAGTTTTATTTTTATTCACATTGTAATTCACATTGGTTCAGTTGTATGAGAAATGTGATTCTTCTTCTCAAATGTTTAATCTCTTGATTTTCCAGCCCAGGCTTATTCCAGAAATGGGAACGAGATTTTCATTTAGAAAGTTTCTCCCCAGTTACTCACTTATTGGTTACAGAGTTGCATATTCATGACTTGTATGTACAAGGTTACTGTCTGACCGTCGGCGTAGATCTGAGGGAGATTACAGAGATTAATTACATTTTATTAAAGTACCAGATTGAGATTCAGGTAAGTGAATACCTAACAGGTAGGTGAATGTGTAATTATTCAAGGCATATCAACACTTTCTAGTTGCTTATTAGGGAATATTGTAAAGGGGAATATTGTAAATTCCATCATGATCACATGCATTCGTCATCATCATCATCATCATCATCATCATCTCCATCATATGTAAAGTATGAGTGGATAAAGCCTGGCTGGTTTATAGGATGGGGCTTTTTAGCCAAAGTGGCTTTGGCTTCGCACAGGATTAGTGTCCCTGCCAACTGGGCACACAGGATTAACAGCCATTAAATGCACAAAACCACTCGAGCAGCTACCCGAGATGTTTACCACAATATGGAAAGCCCTCTTTGTAAATCTCTCTATCTATCTCTCCAGTCTCAAAATGACACACACACTCACAGACATAAATTATATGGTTTTAGCTCGTCTGACCTCTGCTATCAGCCTAAATCAGTGAGGTGACCAGCTACATAACACCATGAAATTCTGCTGGGCACATATGGACGTGACAAATTGATATAAAAAAAGGGTTAACATATGCTTCATAATAGTCACTTTTAATAGTCAGCTAAAAACAATGAACCAAATTTAATTAAAACGGCGTTCAAATCTTTGGATCCACAATAGACAATAGTAGAATTATTGTGATGCAGTATTCATTCATTCATTTTCCAAACCACTTATTCCCTTTCACTGATCCCTAAACAGGCTGGACCATGAGAAAACTTCATTGAAAACTTGGCCAGGTAATCATTCAAGGCTCTCAGGTCCAAGATCGATCTCAAATTGTCATTTTCTGGGGAACTCGCCTGGAGAGACAGACTCAATGTTTCGTTTGACTAGTAATGGATGTCCCACTTATGAGTTTATTGTTGAGTCAGACCCTAGACTTTTTCCTGGAGCAGTGAAAGCCAGAATTGAATACAAAAGAAGCATCAAAAAACTTAATAAATAATATTCAGGCATACAGTATATAGAAAAAACGATCAGCCTCTCCGCAGCAGCATGTGGGTAGAGAGCCAAACCCGATGGCCACAACAGTAGCGAGAGACAGGTTGGCGGTGACGGTTGGCGGCAGCTCGCATGTGCTCTTAAGAATGGACAGAGTAGTTAACCATGCACCAAGTATTTGAAGCACATTAAATAAACTCACAGACAGAGGGCACAGCAACCACACTCTCCGGAGCAGACCGGAGAGCAAAAGGAGAGAACCCCATAAAGGCAGAGGGGAGAAAATTGTGGGCATTTCAGCCCAAGGGAGTTGGAACCATCTGGGGATGGAACCTGGAGGAAAAGTCAGCAGTCGGACCAATCAAACGATAGAACTCCCTCTTGACCTGAGACGTAAACTGAGTGCCTTGGTCAGAAATGATGTCGAGAGGGAGTCTGTGAAATATGCTAAAAAAAAACAGTCGAGCAGTCTCCAAGGTGGAGACCTGATGGGGAAACAAAGTGTACAGATTTAGGAAAGCCATTACCATGAGAATGTTGAAGAACCCTTTGGAGATGGGGCCATGTGAGACCAGGGATGTGTTGGGGTGGAGAGAGGATGGAGTAGACCAGCAGGGGATGCAGAGCTGGACTTAGAGATGGCCCACAAATGCATGGAACGAGAAATGTAACAGGAGAGCTTGGAGAAATCGTGAAATCAAAACGTGTAAGCAAGAGAGTCCACCGTGACTGTCCGTCATTCTTAGTCTTAGATGAATGGAGAAACTCAAGGTTATGGTGGACTGTACACACAACGAAAGGAACGGATGCCCCCTCTCCGGATGGCGAAGAGCTTGCAATCACCAACCCCCCATTGGGCTTGACAATGTTTCCAAGAAACTGAACAGAAGGCTTATGAAAAAGCTCGATGAAAAGAAGGTTCTCCAGAAAATAAATGTCATCCAGTTAAAACAATGAGGTGTAAGTTAAGCATGTCACGGAGGACATCGTTAATGAATGACTGGAACACAGTTGGAGCTTTCACAAGTCCAAAAAGAAGAATACGGTAATCAAAGCAGGGTGTTGAACAGAGTCTTCCACTCCTCCCCTTCCCTAATGCGCACAAGATGGTAAGGATTGTCTGAGCAGCCAGGGGTGACTAAACACAATTAGACAATGCAAATTCCATTACTGTACTGTGATGGACTGGCAACCTGTCCAGGGTGTACCCCGCCTCTTACCCGATGTTGCCTGGAGAGGCACCGGCAGACCCCCGTGACCCTAAAAGGGATTAGGCACTTTAGAAGATGAATGAATGAATGAATGCCTTTACTGTATTTGACTTGCGTTAAGACCATTTCACCACTGGTTCACAGAGGGGTGGGGGGTGCTTTCTTTTCAGCATTTAAAGCATTGATGGTAGGAATGCCTCTGGGCTTCGGGGAGGTAGTAATCATTTAGTGTTTTTTCCCCACAAACACTAAGGATGTATATACTTAGAGCTTTCAGACTTTACTACCTCAAGAAATTGGCATTCAATTGCCATTTGAATAAACACCAGTGGTTTGTTATGTGGATTGTAACTGATGGGTGAATGCTGATGCTAGTGTGTTTGAACGCAGAGCGCTCTGGTGATGCTGTGAGGAGGCGTTAACAGACACCGTATTCCAGCACACATGGGGGGTGGGGGGAATGTGATAGTGAATCAAGTTTTTGATGGTGTCTCAAAATGACACTGACACCATCTCTGTTGCTATAGAAACAGAGATGTTACATAAAAGACTGCTGGATCTGCAAATATTTTTGTTAATAAATGGCAGTAATAGAGGCTTTATTTTTAAAGAAGCAAATTATCTATTTAATCTAGCATTTCTTAGAAAAAAACATAAAAACATAGAATCAATATCTAAACATGAAAATAAAATCATAACTATGATGTAAGAGCAAGGCCAAGACACCTTGTGGATGTATATAAAACATAGAAACCGGGTGGAGAATGATGAGAGCAGGTGACATTTCTTCATGAAATGTGCAGTTGTGGGGCTGAATTTCTGCAAATGGAGTTAGAGATTTGGACAGAATTCATGCTATTCCTGACTTCATCTCAATGAAGGATGGTCAGGAGAGGTGCTTTGAATGTTTAGCTTTCAAAAATTCTAGCATAGCTCTTGTGTCAGACTGAGTGCTTGCATTGCAATGCTTTTCCGAGATGTACAGGTTATTTTTCAAAGCGTAGGTTGACAACACCCCTTCACGGGTGGCTTGCGACACTCCTTTGTGAATTAGCTTCCCCTGTGCATCGGAGGAAGCAGCGGATCAACTAGCGTCACGAAAATCCTAGCACAATTCCCTCTCATGTAATTTTTGGTTTTGGTACCGTACTGGCAGGCACCCTGGTCTGATAGTGTTGTAAGCTCTTTCCCCTTTACCACCCTACTTGAGGGGGTAGCTAAGGGATACTGCAGTGTTCTTCAGGTGGAAGGGGCTGTTGCAGTAGATCTATGCCCAGACAGTGTTGCTGTTCTGGGGAATCCATCAGGTGCCCCTTCCTAAAGTGTTTTTGTAAATCCAGATGTTGAGTGCCTACTTGCCTACGATGGAAACCCATTGGGTCTTTCAGACCAGGGTCCTCTATGACATTCACGAGGGTGGTGGCAGCAAAAAGTCCATGGTGGACTTATGCCCTGCTATCGGCACCACCCTACAGGCCACAAATTAGCAGTGCAGAATAATGGCCGTGCAATGTCCACTTATATCTGGTCATGGAAGGCCATCTGTGGTAAGACCAGGCTCATATACTTCCTGAAGACCAAATTAGGTTTCATGCTCCTGTGTCTCTGTGCTGTGTTTTTGGCATCCCCATGAGAGATTTGCCTCGATCAAGAAGCAGGAAGTGGGTCTGAGCAAGCTTATGATACTGGATCTTTAGAGAACCCCTCTATCCCTTCACCACAGCCTACTCCTTTGACAGTCTGATGAGGGCTATTGCACCTGAAGGACAGTGGCGTGTCTGGATTGGAAACACTGTCAGTTCACCTCAAAGCCTGACAGAAGCTTCCCGGGACTGGTGGGGTGGTGGGCCGGAGGCCATAGCTGTTAAACAGCAGCCACGTTCTTTCACCACGGGTGTGAGTGAATGAATAATGCTCTGAAAATTGTAAAGCATATGGAAAAGCACTATAAAAATTGAAGGCATTTTATTATTTACGACTGCAAACCCTCCAGGTTTTATCCCTGTTCTTTGGTTGAAATCCAGATCAATAGCTTCTAGTGGCCCTGCATTGAGAATAGCCTAACCTTGGGGCATTGTGCCTAGGCCCTTAGACCTTCCGGGTGTGACGGCCTACCCACAGAAGAGTTTTCTGACTCTATTGTATGTCATCTTTTCTTCCTGGAATGGAGCTGAGAGCTGTGAACATTCAGACTCCGGGGTCACTCAGAGAAGTGGTTTTAATGAGATGCTTACAAAGGCTCCTGGGCAGTGCTGTATCTGTATTTTACTGCACTACTTTTCTTCAACCTGCCTTTTTTCCATCGGGATTGGCACCTATCTGGTCCAATCAAATTGCGGATAAATTTATTAACGATCCCCCGAAAATGAGATCTAGCGAATGTAACCAATCAAATACTATCACATAAATACAATCAGTAGAAAAAGAAATCATTTCTCGTTTATTTTCTTTTATCGCTTCAATCACTAGGTAAATAGTTGAATGTTTCATTGTGTAGCAGTTGTTCTTTCGCGCTCTCTTTTTTCTGTCTTTCTACTGTTTCATACTCTCTACATTTTGGCCACCACACGCACCTCGCTGCCGCCCTTCGGGGGGCAGCACCTCACGTGTTAGAAAGATCTAGCGTCTGTCCCGAGTATAACAGACTCGTTCGTCCACCTGACGGGGTTACCTCTTTCTCATGTACTGATAAAACCCTGATACAGACACAAGCCACCCACCTGCACTGCCCTGGTGATTCCACCCCTTAGCCCGCATATGTGCGCCCCCACCAGTATTTTCATCGGCACGTCCGTCGTAGCACCCCAGACCGCATACCTGGGAGCCTGGCGAATGCTTCCCTGGGTCGGTCGCTGGGTCCTCCGAACAATCCGGCAGGGTTACACGATTCAGTTTGTGAAAACCCCCAGGTTTCAAGGTGTCCTAAAGACCCCGGTTCCACGGTCAGGCGCCTCATTCCTGCGAGAGGAGATCACTGCCCTCTTGAGCAAGATCGGAGCCGAGCCGGTCCCTCTGGCCGATGCGGAAAGCAGTTTTTACAGCCGATACTTTCTGGTACCCAAAATCTGGCGGGTTGCGACCAATCCTGGATCTGAGACGTCTGACTTCTGCCCTGCATTCGTCCTGGGGATTGGTTCACCACCATTGACCTGAAGGACGCGTACTTTCACGTGGCAATGGCCCCACGACACAGACCCTTCTAAGATTCTGCTGCGAAGGCCCAAGCCTACGAGTACAAGGTCCTGCCCTTCGGCCTGCCCCTCTCCCCGCACACCTTCACTAAGGTGAGCTGGGCTGCCCTCGCCCCGCTACGCCGGGCTGACATCCGCATCCTGGAGTACCTGGACGGCTGGCTTCTAGTAGCTGAGTCCAGGGACCAGTTGATTGCACACAGGGACAGAGTGCTGACGCACATCAGCCGCCTAGGGTTTCAGGTCAACTTGGAGAAAAGTCATCTCACTCCGGTCAAGGCGACTCCTTTTTCTCGGTTTAGAGCTGGATTCATGAGGGCGCAGTTTTCGGCAGAACGTGCCCCGGCCTTGCTTTCCGCTCTCGCAGCGGCGTCGCTGCATTCAGGCCCAGGCCCAGATTCATCCCCAAGGTCCCGTCCGTACCATTCCGGGACCAGACGGTGACATTGCAGGCCCTGCCCCGGGAGGAGGCAGACCCAGCCCAGGGTACTCTCTGTCCAGTCCACGCCCTTCGGCTCTACCTGGACAGAACCCGGGAGTTCCGTAACTCCCAGCAGCTCTTCATATGTTTTGGTGGCCAGCGTAAGGGGTACGCTGTGTCCAAGCAGCGGCAAGCTCATTGGATTGTGGAGGCTATCCAGCTGTCTTACCAGGCGAGTGATGTACCCTGCCCTCTAACGAAGCTGAGGGCCCATTCCACTTGCGGCATTGCCGCCTCGTGGGCTCTGGCCAAGGGGGTCTCGTCAGGCACTACTGTGCTGTGCCTCCTGCGGTACTGAGTGGTGGCAGTTGGGGGCAATACCCATGGATGCACATCCCCATGGGTCTGTCGAACATCCGTTCTCTCATCACCAACTCCAATAACGATGAGGGCTCTGGTCCGGGGCCTAAGCACCATTAGGACCCCCGGATCAAGGATGTGCTGCGCCTGCAGGTTCCTAGTCCTACGGGAAGGAACCTTTCTTTCACGACTCCCTCACAGTGGTTAGATGAACTCTATCCTCCCCCCACACGGCATCTGACTGAGCGGAGCAGTCAGCTCTGCTAGGTTCTGTAGTAAGGTTGTGCCGTTGGGCCTGATCCCTACAGAACTTGGGTCCAGACTTGGGGCCCCCCAAGCTTGGGTGGCCCGGTCTGTGTATTCTATACAAAGCCCCTTATCAGGTGAGTTTGTATTACCCCTTTCCGTTCCCTCCCCTTCCTGGGCGGGGAAAGATGACCTTCGATTCCGCCCCATTTTACAGCCGGTGGAACGCTTCTCTCGCGGGTAGCCCTTAGGTCTCAATGCGGTCTCCGCGCACCCCTGTTCCACATCAGGGGTGCACTCCTTCTGGTTGCCCTGCTCATTAGCGGGAGCACAACGAACCCCGAACGAAGTAATAGACTTTGTCCGGGCTAAGGGGCAGAAAGAGTTCCCAGTCAGGCATCTTGACTAACACCTAACCTTCACATCTTAGTTAGTTCGACTTTAATGTCTGCGTTTCGACTGATAGGGAACGTCTTAATTTCTTTCGTAACCCCCGTTCCCTGAAGAAGGGAACACAGACATTCTCTGGCAATGCACCTTGAGTCAGCTGAATCTGAGGTGCCGGGGGGTAAGTAGGTTCGGCTCCTCGGAAGAAGCAGAATGAGTGTAGAGCTTATAGAGCAGTTGATTAAAGCTTTAATCATCTACACTTGCAAATCAATTTGCCCGTTATAGATTCGGCTCCACCCCCTTCCAGGAAGGATTTCCCACACTCGACACTTCGACATTAATGTCTGCGTTCCCTCCTTCAGGGAATGGGGGTTACGAAAGTTACCAAGACGTTCTCTCTTTGAGTGACACGGTGGCGCGGTGGATAGCACTGTGACCTTCCAATTAGAAGGTTGTTGTGTTCGAGGCTCGCCAGTGACCTTCCTGGAAGGGGTTTGCATGTTCTCCTTGTCCTTGGGTGGGTTTCCCCTAAAAACATGTGTCGGGTTAAATGAATTATCTAAATTCCCCTTAGATGTGATTTAAATTCTCCTCTATGTCAATCTTGCTTAGAAACACCCTTAACAAAATAGCAAGTTCATATTTAACTTTTAGGATATAAGGTGAATTAATTTATCGGTGTAATGCACACTGCTCTTGAGTATTTTTAGTAGAGGTATTTTTTACTCATACTTTGAGTCATGTTTAGAACAGACACTTTCTGTTTTTTCTCTACTTTCTTTACTTTTTGGACAAGTGATGCTACTTTTGCTTGAGTATTATATTTCAGAACTCTTTACACCACTGCTCCTGGGGCATATGGAAGGGTTAGCACCAGTGATTTAACTTGGGCCCCCTACATATGGAACGCTTTTTCTTCATTCCTGAGTTCTGAGTTGGGCATGGTATTAGGGATGGCAAAACCTGCTAACCACAGTGTGTTTGTGCTCTATATCTATCCTTCTTGCTAACGTTCTCTTAACACAAGGCTGTGATCACAGCTGCATCTACGACAGGATGGGGTGCCTGTGTGAAGCAGGGTTCTCAGGTGGAGCCCCTACATCTCCTCTGCTGATCGCTTCTGAGCATGTGCAGTTCACTTCAGACTGTTATGTCAGCCCCGTAATCTCACTCATTATTGTTACAAAAAGCCCAATGGCAGGAGGCAGGTGTCCCATTTGCTTTCGCAGTATAGACACTGAGATCGTACAGATGTGCATTGTACACTTAATTCATTAAAATAACTCTAGGCAAAACAGGAGACTGTAATACTGGAAAACAAGCAACACATTGACAAAAACGGACCAAAAAACACAAGGAATTGGGGAACTAAATACATAGGCCAACCAAGAGTGAGTAAGTAATAGACATTATTGTACTCAGGTGGAGGACTGAGGAGCTTGGGGGACACTGGGAAACAAGGGATAGACAGAGCGGGGACACGTCCTCAATATTAAACACAGCCTATGACAGAGACTGAAAGTCAATTTTATCTTTTTTTTTTTTTAAACCCATTTCAGAGTTAAATGTTCAATTACAAAATTAATAAACACATAACTTTGTGTTAATTCCTGCCATTTTGAATCACCTCCTTCCAGTCACACTCTGTCTGCAGACAGACATGACTTGTTAAACCTTGTCAAAAGAGTTTTGTCCGTGAGCGCCACCTGGCATTCCTTCAGACACATGAACTACAGAGACAATCACAAAAATATCATAACTTACCAAAATAAAAAGTAAAAAAATTGTCTAGAGTTTGTCTAGAGTGAAAAGCCTCATTAACTTCCATTGTTCCCATGTTCCCTTGCCAAAATAAATTGGAAGGGAAAAACGATGTATAGGCCTCAACTCATGGGCGGAGCCTGCTGTAGAAACCCTTCCTCCTTTTCCAAATCAAGGTCAGATTGTGAAACTCAGCAGCAACAGGAAGCACAGAAATAATGACAGGCTAGCAAACAAACAGTGTTTTGAAAAGGAAATTATTGCTTCTGCTAAAACATGTTTAATTAGCAAAAAACACATTTCAATAAGTAAATAATTCTTTGTGTATTTTGAACTTCTTAATTTTTATTCTTAATCTTCTTAATTCTTTCATTTACAAACTGATTTGTTTTAAACCCTAACTTACAATTAGCTTTTTCCCCCCAACATTTTGTTTGCATTTGCAAAGTTTTGTTGTTGTGAGATGGTATGACCCTTTATTGATCCCATGTATAACACCTGTAAAAAAATTAAGCCTTATATTCCGAGCAGGTTTTTCTAAACCAACGTGCTCCTCGTGCCTATGTTCTGGCTGAATGCATATGATGTGGTTTCCTGTTGGAAATATGTGTGCCGGATGCCAGGAAAGGTGCTTTATGAATGTAGCATCACTGTTACTGTAGCTGGCATGTGATGGTCACATTCAGGCTGAATACTCCTCTTTCCACAGAAGGGATCACTGCTTGTGTGGAGAGTCCAGAGAAAGAAAGGAATTGAAATGAGAGAATGTCAGAAAGCACACCCGCGGCGCTGCTATTAAATCCTGTGAGATATGTTTGAGAGCAGTGCATGGGATTAGCCGAAGCTCGTGGTCACAGCGCTAACATGTGACGAGCTTATGATCGGAGAAAAGCAGAGAACACATTCTGTAAATGACGCTTCAGCGAACGGCACATGATCAAACATATGACACACACCATCAGAGCAGAGCGTAAAACACAGCCCCAACCATCAGAGCGGGGGCCGCTTTTCCTGCTTCTCTGTTAATCGAACCATTCGCTTGCTTTCAGTTCCCTACAAAGAAGTCAGCACAAATACAGTTCAGAGAAAGTAAAAGAAAGGTACAAGATCAACAACTGAGCTTATCCCTAAAGACACTAAAACATGTTTTTGATGAAATAGCGTTGATGAAGCGCTGGAGCAGCGCCAACACACCCCAGAAATCAAAACAGCAGGGTGCACTGGGACCAAGGATTGGCCACGGTGGCCCACAAGTTATTAAGTACTCAATTTATCAAAACGACACATGAGAGAGTATGTGTAAGCACCTAACAGATCGTATTTAACAAATAAAACAAACCAGAGTAGCCCGCGTGGAAGCCTTGATGCAAATATACAGTCACTAATCTCAAAACAGCCCTCAGAGTGTTCTCATATAGAAGCAAAAGAATTGTGGTGTCAAACAGAGAACATCTTTAGGCAAGCGTTAAATGAAAGTACAAATAAAATAGAAAATAATAATGACAATGTGTAAAAAAAGAACATGGAAAAAGTGTAACCTATATTAAAAAAGAGACAGAAAGACAAAGAAAAGAAAGAGAGCAAAAATCTGATCTTTTCTCTTGCAGCTTCTTTCTGAATCAGAACAGACTCCAACAATCAGATGTTTTAAAAATATTCAATTATTGGCACTGAAGATGAAAAGCTACAACCGATGGTTCATAAATATAGCTTTTTTATTGTAATATAACTAAATATGTTTTATTTGTACAAAGTGAAACATATTGTGAGGTGACGCTACATCTTTCCTGACTAGAGATGCTCTGCAAAGTGAAAGCTCAGTGTTGTACGCATGGATATATGTTATTTCTCTCGTTTATTCAGGAGTGGAACACCATGGAACCATTACTGGTTTTCTGTTGGTTTCTGATGGAAACGAACAGAGGATGAAATAATCTCCTGGATTCCAGGGAGTCCCGAGACACAACTCGAGCAGAGGCCCCTGCTCCGTCCTGATCATGTGATCATGTTCTGATTTCCAGAGGGCAAGAGAGAGAGAGGACGAGCGAGTGAAGAGGAGGGACTCCTCGCTCCCTAAAGCCTCCTCTGCACGTCCAACTCTCCACTCTCTCCCCATCCGCATCATCATGAATTTCCCTCTACTGATCTTCTCATCCACCTTCATCCTCTTCCTCTCTTGTTTCCCTGCTCCCTCTCTCCAGCAGTTCCCCCGCGTCTGCGCCACTCAAGAAGCTCTTCAGAGCAAACGCTGCTGCCCGGCCTGGCCTGGCGACGGATCGGTTTGTGGGGTCCAATCAGGTCGTGGCTTTTGTCAACTTGTCGAGGTCTCGGAATCTCCCAACGGTCCTCAGTATCCGCACTCTGGGGTGGACGACCGAGAGCGATGGCCACTTGTTTTCTACAACCAAACCTGCCAATGTGCTGGGAACTACATGGGCTTTGATTGTGGCGAGTGCAAATTTGGCTACTTCGGTGCCAACTGTGGCGAAAGACGTGAATCTGTACGGCGCAATATTTTTCAGTTATCGATCGCGGAGAGACAGAAATTTATCTCCTATTTAAATCTGGCGAAAACCTCCACCAGCCCAGATTATGTGATCGTCACAGGCACGATGGCACAGATGGGCAACGGCTTGACCCCGATGTTTGCCAACATCAGTGTGTACGATCTGTTTGTGTGGATGCACTATTATGTGTCTCGGGATGCTTTTCTGGGCGGCCCTGGGAACGTCTGGACAGACATTGACTTTGCGCATGAGTCGGCAGCTTTCCTCCCCTGGCACCGGGTGTACCTGCTCTTCTGGGAACATGAGATCCGGAAGCTGACAGGGGACACGAACTTCACCATCCCCTACTGGGACTGGCGCGATGCCCAAGACTGCCAGGTGTGCACCGAGGAACTGATGGGGGCACGTAGTCGACTCAGCCCAAGTCTGATCAGCCCCTCCTCAGTCTTCTCCTCCTGGAAGGTAAAAGAAACATTTAACAATTCCTTAGAAAGAGTCTCCGGTGATCCACTCATTAATAGTGGTTAGTTATCTAAACCTCATTGGTTCATTGAGTGCAGCTAATGTGGTTTTTACCCACCTGAACGGAACAAAAACGCTATTCCTTCTTAAGCTCAACGACAGCGGTGAGTGCTACAGCACTGTAGCCAATCATTTGGTAAATCGAAACCAGCAAGAGTTTAGTCTAAAATATGAAAAGTGGAATTAGTGACTAAATTACCCAAAGCTTCTTGATTCACAATAGGAGAAACAAAGAAAGTTCTGCTACATTAACAAAGCTTCCTCTCAGAAGAGCTGCAAACCAATTTTTTTTAAAGTTTACTCAACATTTTTCTTTTTACAGCATAAGCTTCGTATGTGAAATATTTCTTGATTTTTTTCACAATCATATTAGAGATCACATGTGCAGATTAAAACAGCAGCTTTAGAAGAACCGAAAGCTCTTTTCTAATTTCAACAGTTATTGGTTTACAAAAAATAATTTTAAGAGCCCCAATCATGGGTTTCTGAAAAGTAGCTCAGAGTTTGAGTTTTACATGTGCAAGTCTCTGATAAGAAAGATTCGACTCTGAGTCACTGAAACGGTCATCATTAAAACGTCTCTTTAGCTCAGAGGTGTCAAACTCTTTTTCACCGAGGGCCACATTAGCATAAGGGCTGTCCCCAAAGGACCAGATGTAACTTATAATGTAAAACAATGTAATCGAATGTAAAATAAATTTAGTGTATGCTTGTAATGTAAATCCTTTTGATTTTTGTCAGCTTATGAAAACCCACATAGCTCCATTAATGAAGGATCAAACTGTCCAAGTGAATAAAGAAAAATAGCATTTTTGTAATTTGTTTAGCGAAAAAAAACCCTCACAGACTGAAGACGATGCATATCGATCATCATCTTTTATCGTCAGGCTCAAGAAACAGATAAACTATTAGCTCCGCCCATTTCATATCTTTAAATTTATTTTAGCGTGAGAAACCGGAGGTGTTGTGTGAGAGATCACTCAAATGCATGAGTCTCACGTTCAGTGTGTGAGAAACGGCAGCTCTGCAGTTTCACTCGTGAGTATGGATGCGGAAATACCGTAGCGTCTACCATAGGCATTGTGGGAAATGTCGGTTTTTTTTATTAAATTTTTTTTTTTTAGACTCTCAAAACTTTTAAGCTCTCGCGGGCCACATGGGCCTTGAGTTTGACACATGTGCTTTAGCTAGTGCGTAGTAATGTACAACTACACCCCACCCCCCCCCCATCCCTCGCGAGCTAGCTACTCCTTCTGAATTAATGTCGCTGCATGCATGCGGTTTATTCAGAGATTGGAGTGGAGGCTGCTTTTCTCCAGTGGTGTAAAGTGACTAATTACAAATCCTCTAATTTGAGTAGTATTCCTCAGAAATTGTAATTCAGTGAGAAGATATAAAAATGTATTATACTTTTACTCGTCTACTTCTGTAACTAGTAGTTCTGTAACTGCACTACTCGTCTTTCACCTGCCTTAACTACATTATTACTACTATATTTGAAGTGTATTTTTTTGGGTTTAGGTTGCGCATAAAGAAACAATCCCCCAGAAACGAGATCTAGCGATTGGAACCAATCCAATACGATCACATCGAGACAATCAGGAGAAATAGGAATTTCACTCTCGCTCCTCTGTTTTCTCCATCTCTCTATCTTTCTCTCTTCCTTTCTTTTTGTTCTCTATTTTTCTCTTTCTCTCCCTCTTCTTTACTTTAACTCTATTGTTTTTTATCTTTTGTTCTCTCACTTTCTCTTTCAGTTTATCTGTCTCTGTTCTATTTTACTGTCTTTTTTTCTCTCTCCTCTCTTTTCCCTCCAGCTCTCTCTCTCTCTCTCTCTTTGTGCTATCTATCTGTCTGTTTTTTTCTCTCCTCACTCTTTCTTTTCCTTATCTGTCCCCACCTTGCTCTTTCTATCTGTTCTCTTTCTCTCTTGCTTAGAAACACCCTGGCTCTGATGTGATTCTCACGACTCGAGTTGTATTTAGCTCAGACAATTTCACTCTACTTTCTTTACTTTTTTGGAAAGTCATGGTACTTTTGGATTGGGGATGTTTATTCCGTACTCTTTACACCACTGATCCCAAGGTCACCTCACCTCAAATCCGCCCGGGGGTTGCAAATAACCACAGCGAACACTTTATTAACTCACACACCTAATGATGAACCTTTCAAAACAATAATAGATCCCGTTTAAACAAATCTCAAAAAACCTGCAGTCAATAATTTATGCAGCGAGGAGAAAATAATCAGCTCTGAGCAGCACTGTGTGTACCTTCTATTAGCCGTGAAATTCACATAAACTGAAATGACCATACTTTCACTAAGCAAATAATAATTATAATTCAATAAAACATTCTCAAAAGAAAAACACGTCATCACAAAAACCAATCATCATTTTGAGATCCGAGTGATGGTTATGAGTTGCTCTCTCTTGCAGCTCATTCCAGAATTTTACTTTCTGTAAGTTTTTTAATGTTAATGTGTTTCATGATCATTAATGTTTCATGATGGTCGTATTAAAAGGGCGAGAGCCCCGCTGTGGATGAACTTTCCTCCCATCTGTCAGTGACCCAGCTGGTGGTGAGTTCCCATAACTGCTTAAGTAAAGTTATGAGTTTTTTATTATAGATCGATACCAAATTCAAACAACAAACCCTTGGTATAATAGTTTAAATAGATATTGTGTTTAATTTCAATATAAATGGAAAGATAAAATGTGCAATATGTTTAATAAATAAAGGCGTGTTCTTTTTTATGGAGATTTACTCCGTATTCGACCAGGAACCACAAATGGATCCCAAAATGATGACTTTTACACAACGGGCTTCAATCTTGTTCCAATTGAAGTTTTTACTTTCGAAGTCATTCAGAAACTGGTAACGATGTTACTGTAATATTATAATTAGATTTCATGTAGCTGAAATACATCAGTGAAAATACCACAGAGTAAAAAAACCTCCCTCATCTCGAGTCTCACGGAAAGCTGTGCTGAAGCTCTCTCTTTCTGACATGTGCCTGGGATTTGACCTTATGATATTAGTGAAAAATAAAAAGGAAATTCTGGAAGCCAGCGCACGACCGAGTTCCTTGTTGAAAAGGTCTGAAAACCTACTCTGTGTGCACCTGATAGACGTCTGATGTTTCCTGTTAGAGCAGCAGCGAACAACTCAAGGCTCTGGACGAGTTTTAAATATATAAATATATAACAAGTAAAATATCATTCACAATTAAAGGAAGCATTGTGCGATAAAAGCATTTTAATTCCTGGTGAAAAGAAATGGTAAAAACCAGTGAATACACAACTGGATGAAGCGGAGCTATTGTGGGTCTGGAATTTACTCCCCGCTATCCATCCTTCAGACCAGAGCCTGTCTTTAGGATCAACACTCCCCAAGTAAACAATAGTACCTGAGTGCAAACGGTCATTTCATGCACTTCATGTGGTCTGGGTGGAGTTTAGGGGATCCTAAGGTGGAGGGAGCAATCCACAGAGCTCCTACCAATCCGGTCAGTTCCTCGACATCAATGGCCTGGAGTTAATGATTGCACTTACTCCGTACCTCATTTAAATCATTGGCGACATGTCCAGGGTGGAGCCCCGCCTCACGCCAGAAGTGCACTGGAGATGGGCACCAGTAGATCCTTGTGACCCCGAAAGGGAATAAAGCGGGTTAGAAGATGAATGAATGAATGAATGAATGAATAATTAATTCTTCACAAGTTTCTTCTTGACATTTTTATGAGGTTTGTTCCTCAAACTGTTTTCCTAATCTGCCTCCACCGAACGTCAGCAGAGGCTCTCAGTAGTTCACAAACCAGAGTTTCTTTAGTGTGCTGGGAGATTTTGACTCGTGTCTAAAATGTAAGTTCAATATATATATATCAAATATATATTAATACCAAAATATAAAAAAAGGAAAAAAATATCACTTTGTTGTAAAAAAGTGTATTTTGCTCATCTTGAAACTGAAAATACCAAAAATACATATGTTAAAATACAGGAAGTATGACATGTGCCACGTAAAAGGGAGTGAAAAAGGGTGAGACACTCTCTTTCAGTCTCTCTGTTTTTCTACCGGTGCTTTAACAGGGCATGCAGGCGTTAACCGAGCAGCCACCTCTGCTGATTTTCCACACATCTTGGTTTTCAGAGTATTCACGTGCAGGCTTTGTTCATCCTAGCAACCCTTGTGTTGGTCGTGTCACTCACTGTGACCAGGGTGACAGTAGATGACATCACTGACTGTAGCAATCAGACTCTTTTGGTTATCAGTGCCCAGGCTTTAGAGGGGGTCTAATGTCACCATTATCGTTATTCATTCCTGTGGACGCTGCCATTGTAAAAGACCTTTTTTACAAATACATTTTAAAATATAGAAAAAAATTTCAGCAGAATTATTGAATTGTTTATTTTTGTTTAGCAACATTTTCTGCATTTCTTACTTTACTTTTACACAACAGGAATTTAAACTTTACTTTCTTACTTTTCTTTACTTTCTTAAATATCTTACTTTACTGTTACACAACAGGTCAAATTAAAGAGGCGTATAAACGTAACAATATATTTCCGGTGCACCTGGATTAGGATGCAGGATCAGTGTACCCAAATGTATTGGCAGATGCTGTGACCAACCACAAGAGACCTGTCCAGTGTTTTTCAGTCAATGATTTATGAAGAACCGCCGAAGCAGGAGCTAAAACACGTTTATTCAGCGGACGCTGTTACGTGAGTGATCCCTGGGTGTAAAGCTCTAGGATGTTGACGTGGCGGTCCTGACCCCACTTTAAAACAAAAATGATTTCGAATATTTATCGAGGGAAAGCAAGAACTGGCACAAAGTGTGTTCATTCATTCAAATGCAAGTCGCTTTGGATAAAAGCGTCTGCCAAATGCATTAATGTAAGTTTAAGGATAAAGATCAAAAGCAGGAATGAGAAAACTTGACTCCGTTGCTGACAAAGATCTTCGGCGCTCGATGAACCTCCTACAAGTTCAAATGTTTCCACATACTGTTGCAGGTTATATGTTCTCAGCCAGAAGACTACAACCAGCGCGAGGTTTTGTGTGATGGATCTCCAGAGGGACCTCTACTGCGCAACCCAGGAAACCACGACCGGAACCGCGTGCCACGTTTGCCCACATCCGCAGATGTGGAGTCGGTGCTGAGACTGACAGACTACGAGACAGGACAGATGGACAGACGAGCCAACATGAGCTTCAGGAACGCATTGGAAGGTAATACACACATCTAGCTCCAAACACTTGCTGCTTCAGCGTTCTGCCAGGTCCTGTATGAGGATTTCTCCCGAGGGCCTGATCCCTACAAAACTAGGTGTCCCTTTCTGTGTATACCATGAAACCCACCACCTGGTGGTTCATATGACCCCGTTCCTTTTGGCAGGAAATGAAGACTGGTGCTGGTGCCTTCCATTCATGAATCACACACAGGTCGAGATCGTTGATTTCTTTTCTTGTCAGAGCTTGAAGACGTGATGTTGATCAGTGATACGATAAACACTTTTAAGAACATGTTGCTTTTCCTCACAGGTTTTGCAAGCCCTGAGACAGGACTGGCTGTGACTGGTCGGAGCTTGATGCATAACTCTCTCCATGTCTTTATGAATGGATCGATGTCGTCGGTGCAGGGATCCGCCAATGACCCCATCTTCCTCCTTCACCATGCATTTATCGACAGGTGACAGACTGTGGAACTGTGATAAGTCTTACGCCATGCATGTCTAATACTGTAGGCTCTGGGGGAACCAAGTAGACCCCGGAGGACTACATTATGCCTAGAACATTAAGCGTTTTAGGACATTTGGGTGGTAAGCAAAAGTTTTATTTTCTGCTATAGCTAAAGCTGCTGTTTGTTTGGTGAATTTGGAAGCAGTGAGCAGAACCCAACAATATGTTAGTGTTTTATACATCATGATCTGTTACTGGGAGACAAATAGCACTTTGACCTGTTGGGTGGGGGCAGCACTGCAGATTAGTGAACCAGACCAGGCCCAACAATGAGATGGAGAATTGGTAAATGGCAAAATCTTGCAAGCAGCCACTAAACTTGGTCTTAGTTTTAGGTTGGAAAGCAGGTTGAAGAATTAGCATAGACAGATTTCTCTGTAGCTCTGAGCATCCTCCCACCTGCGTGCTGAAACAAGTGCTTCTACCTCCTGCGGCTTTGGGATACAACCATCATTCTGTAGAATCCGAATGCCACAGGAGGAAATCTCCTAATCAACTTTAGTGAACACTAACGCAGGATGAATTGTCATATGCAACCAGCAGATGGCTGTATGCTCCTAGAATGAGCCAATTCTGCAGTGGAATATAAACCGCCTCAAGTTCTAAGTTATAGGCAGTGGTCCTTGTGTTTTATTGAGTGTGTTGTCACATATTGGGCAAAATGGATTGCATGGGGTCTGCAGTGCTGAGATACAGCGGGGAAAATAAGTATTGAAAAAACATATTTCTAATCGAGCTATTGACATGAAATTTTCACCAGATGTCGGCATCAACCCTAGTAATGCACACATAGAAAGAAATCCAGACATTTATGTCCATAGATGAAGTTATGTGTAATAGGAGATCATTTCAACTTGATTAGGATAAAACAAATGAATGGTTAAATTGAATAAAATATTTTCCCCGCGAAACTCTACATTGCAATATGTATAATTCCAAACATTCTTCACCATTGTCAGATATTTTTAAAAAGCAACGAAAGCAGTGTGCTACCCACTGCACCAACATTACGTACCTTTAAATAAAAACAGAATGTTGATGAGCTTCCTGTTTGTGCTTAAATGTAAATCTGTTCCAGCATCTTCGAGCAGTGGCTGAGAAGACACCAGCCTCCCCGCACACACTACCCGAGCGCCAATGCCCCGATTGGGCACAACGATGGCTACTACATGGTGCCCTTCATCCCTCTCTACAGGAACGGGGATTACTTCCTCTCCACTAAAGCACTGGGATATGAATATGCGTATCTCCAAGACCCAAGTGAGTTATCAGATCAAATGTTCATTTTGGGGTTTTGGGAGTCTCCAACAACAGATGGAAAATAAAAATAGACCTCAACCTGGGCATCAGTTGAAACTCTTCTCCTTGCTTTCCTCATCAAGGTCAGCGGTTTATGCAGGAGTTCCTGACACCGTATCTGGAGCAGGCACAGCAGATCTGGCAGTGGCTCTTGGCAGCTGGAATCCTCGGTGCTGCCATAGCCACCATCCTGGGCACAATCATTGTCATGATGCACCGGAGACAGGGCAAGAGGAGGAAGATTCCATCATACGGTGAAAGTCAGCCGCTTCTGATCAGCTGCGAGGAAGAGGAGCCCCCTTCATATCAGACAGCGATGTGAAATGTTCCACAGCAGCAGGGTTGCCAGGTCATTTAAGACGAGAGACTTGAATAGCGCTTTGCATGTTGCCAAGGGAAATGTATCCGTTTCCTCACAGATACAGCAATACAGCGGCTGCGAGGTACGGTTCGAAACTGAGGATGCATTTCTCACCTTTAACAATGTTTGGTTAAATGTTACCAAAACGACTGCAGCATTTATCCGGGAAATGTGATTATATTTATAAATAAGAAGATGTTTTCATCATTTCAGCACCATGGATGAATCATAGTTCCCAGAGATGAATGATTAAAGGACTACACCATGATGCAGAGTGTGAATGCGTCCAAAGCACTAAAGACATTCTAATGAGTGTCTCATTCTCGTGAAATCATTTAACACAGCGTGTAAGCAAAACTAATTTAATGAAGCTATTTTTTCCACACCCTCAAGTCTTTCAAGATGAACATTTCTTTCTTATGTAGAACCTCAATGTAATTACACGGTACAACTTTCGGTCCACAATCTCTGCAAACTCTGGTTGAATTTACAACATTCTGTACTAAACACATCTAGTACATAATAAAACACCACCACTCAAAAGATTGCAGCCATATTGATATTCCTCCAGGCAGATGACTGACCACTGCTGCGGGAACCACGCTTGAGCAGGACAACCTTCATCCTCTACATTTTAACGAGCCAATCGAAACCTCTTTCGTTGTGCATTGTGGAATTTGAAATCCAGGGACAAGCTTTTCATAGTGATATGATACAAGTTCTTCAGACTGAAGTCTTATTATACAATGGCAAGTGAAGTGAAAGTGACCCAACCGAGGAATTTGTACTCTGCATTTCAATCGTCCAAGAGCACATGCGCGCACACACACACACACACACGCACACTGTGAACACACACCAGGAGCAGTGGACAGCCATAGCTGCAGCACCCGGGGAGCTGTGGGGAAACTGGTGACTTGCTGAAAGCCACCACATGGTTGCTACTAGGCCACGACTGCCAAGCGTGATTGTACTCCACTGGATCTCTTTTCTTTCTGAAAATATTTCTATTTAATCCCTGTAGTGACCTGCAGTGATTTATAATTACGATGCATTTGCTCGGATGATAGCTGAGCTGACTAATCGTTGGTAAAGTGTGAAGTGCTGCCCACTCAAAGGGTACCTTTCGGTGCCAGTCCCTCAGTTTCACTTAAGTCAGAGAGTGATACCAGCTTTTATTCGAGTGCAGGGAGTGTACTTGTACTGCTTCAATCTTTTCATGCCACAGCTCGAAAGATAACAGTGATAAAAGTTAAATGGCTCTGACTGGCAATATTGACGGACTACTTTAAGTTATTGGTGAGCTACAACAAGCGACAGTTCTGTGAACCAGGCTCTGTTGGGCTAAGCGATATACACGTCGGGTCCAGGACCTCAACCACTCACAGCTCCTTTCAATCCTTCCAATGAAGCACTACCCGACTCACCTGCAGGCAATTTGTCGTGGCCGTCTTATAACTGCAGGAGAAGGAACTCAAGAGCTTTCTGAGCTGTTGATGCACTTCCGGTTAAAGAGGGACTGTGTAAACTCTGTGATGATGTCATCATATTCACCCACATACTCAAGAGGGTCATACGAGGGCTGGGCCCAACTAGTCACTATGCCTGATAGGAAGCATGCTAGCAGATGACCTCATACTCGACTCCTCGAGGAAGCATACCTGGTGCTAGAGGAGCGTTGTGATGCATGCCATTAGTACTCCCAAGTACTTCTTCTCTTTGATGAACCTCTAGTTCTGACATTGGCCCCTGCTCAGCATGTTCAAAAGGACAGAATCCTCTTTGTTTGCAAGGGAGCATGAACTGGTGGCACACGGTAAGGGCATTAAAGCGGCTCGGTAATCATGGATGCAGGGAATCCATTTATCTTTGGCAGGGGGTTCAAATGGCCACATTGCAGTAGCTGTGGAGATACTGGTTCTGAGATAGACAGGAAAAGGTACACACGTGGCATTCACACCCAGTGGGTGTGTCTCAAGCTAATTTTATACTCTACAATAAAAGTAATTTCCTTTGACCAATAAAAAGTAGTTGAAGACTATTGCCTCGCTGAAATGCGATTCCCATTGTCGGGTCACTCTCAACAAACCTTCAAAGGGACCAACGGTAGAAAACAAAACTTCCGGCTTGAGTTCATCCAGTAGACCATGTTATAAAGGGCCGAGTCCCTCTTATTGATCTGGTTTTACTCACATTTGCACATTTTGCCTTCAAGCTTTTCTTGGCAATGAGCATCTTTTATTATTTTCTTCCTGGAATTGTTAGATGAAGGACTCTTTGTTGTACTCAAAGACAGTCTGTGACCGTGGGCTTGAATTACACAGAGCGTGCAGAACTCTTGAGATGCCTTTGGGTCCACAGCAGAAAACCCCCACCTTTTTACTGAAGAGACACACACATTGTTAGATCGTCGCATCTATTTTAAAGACACATCCCAGAGGCTGTATTAGATTCATACTCACAGGTGATTGGCTCGTCCTATTTCTTGGAAAAGAACTTTCCAGTTTGGTCGACCAATCTGAAGTCTGGAACTCAAAAAACGATAACGTTCCTCACCAATGCTCTGCCGGGAAATAAAGATTAGTCTGACAGTAAATTGTGAGTTTTTGTTTGATTCATTAGATTAGAAAAAAGATATGCATTATATGTGATATTATTATTGCTGCTGTATGAACAGAAAGCATGGAGAAATACTACTCGAAAATTATTTGTATGAACCATTCCCTCAATATTTCCCTTTTTGTGATTGTAAGGTTCTCCCTCTAGTTCTTTGGTCCGTTTTTCCCTTATTGCTAGTCTTTTATTTTGTAGTCTCCTCTACGCTCTGGCCCATTCCTGTCTCTCGGCGGAGGCAGACATGCCTCTTCTCTCTCCCTTATCTTATATTTATCCAGCTGCGCACTGTCTGTCTGCGAGAGACTCTCACTATCCTGCTCTCCAAATAAAAGGAACTATGGATCTGATCACCTGGTCTCTGAATGCAATTGACACCATTTTCTCGACAAGGAGCGTGGGTTCGGGGGAACCTCCTTGTCCTGCTGGGACTTATGCTGCTGGCTACACGATGGGCTCCTGGGCGAAGTGGAGGATCATGTGCCTGGCCGCTCTGTCCCAGGAGGATGTTGAAGACATTTACATAATTGGAACTGTGATAACTGGGATTCTGCTGATTGGAATATGTGGAGCTCTCGGCTATCAGCGATTATAAAAGGTCAGTGCTCAAAACCCCACTAAGATGACCGACTGGAATGGAATGTTGACTGGACTTAAAACTATCGGGACTCATTTAACGGTCTGTGACCGCAAACTGGATTTTATCGGGGAGAGGCTGGCAGCAATGCAACGGAAGTTGGATAAACTTGAGACCAGTGATGGACATTAAAAAATCTGTAGAAATTTACAGTTTTTGACCTAAATTAACTTCTCTACCATTATCTCCTCTGGCCTTGGAGGCCACGGGAAGGAGTCTAAACAATACCCTCGAGTGCCTGATAAGGAGCGTCTCTCAGCAACACCCCCCACCCCTGCATTCACAACACCTCCACTTGCTTCTCTACACCGCTGTAATCTGAACGGGCCATGTGTGCTGCGGAGTCTTGGCAGCAGGTAATGTCGGCTGCGGACTGCAGAGGTTACACCACTTTCCTGGACCCTACCCCATCCTGCGATGTTCTCTTCCTGTATTTGTCTATGTGCTTGATTGCAATGGCTTTTTTTAACCTACTCCACACTGCCCTTTGAAGGACAGTGCGGAAAAGGCTCTTTTTTGAGCTACTTTACCTAATGTATATCCATTTCTCTGTTTCTCTCTTAAATACTATCTCTCAACACTGGCCTGTCCTCACCTTGTCTATGTCTGTGGCCAGAGGGGTCCCATTTCGCTACATGTAACAGTGTATGTGACAAATAAAAGTGATTGATTGATTGATTGATTGATTGATTGATTGATTGATTGATTGATTGCTTTGTCTTTGTTTCCTCTCTTGTACCTTTTTTTATATCCACTTCTCCTGTGTGTGTCTCGCTTCTTTGTCTTTGCTAATTAGCCCTCGTGTGATCCTCCTGCCTTGTTCCTTATTTGCGTGTTGCGTGTTTTCGGCTCATAAGACGCACTTTTTCTTCCCCAAAACTGAGGGGGAAAAGTTGGTGCGTCTTATCGAGCGAATGCAGAGCGCCGCGAAGTCCGGTCACGGCCGTATGAGAGGCGTAAGAGCTCCGGAGCTAGGCCGAAGCCGCGGCCATATTTGTACACCCGGCGCTGCCCGCTGACGTCATCGCCCATCGCTGCCATAGCGCGGTCGTAACGAAAACGGGGGAAAAAACTACATTTCCCACAATGCCTTTGGCTTCTGCATCCATACTCACGAGCGAAATACAGAGCTCAGCTGCGGTTTCTCACACATTGAACGTAATAGTCTCGCATTTGAGTGATCTCTTACGCTACAAACCCGATTTCTCACGCTAAAATACATTTCAAGATATGAAATGGGCGGAGCTAATAGTTTATCTGCGATGTTTCTTGAGTCTGATGTGACGCTTGTGCCGTATAGCCAGTGGAAAAAGAAGGAGCTTCAAGACGAGCACATCATCCCAAACTCAAACCTTTATTTTTAGCCTCCTTCAGCGTCACAAAACGAAAGTAAACAATAAACAGCAGGGTAGCGGTCCCAGGGGAAGAGCAGCGCACACACTCTTCTCTCCCTCTCCGTCTCTCCCTGTCAGTCTCTCCCTCTCCTCACACACACTGAGGGTTTGGGGCGGAGCTCTTAAAGGGCAACATACATACAAATACAATGTGGTGCATAGACCTAGCAGTGGACGTTACACTTACATTAAGGAGTAGTTACATTTATTTTACATTAAAACAATTATTAATTAATTATTAAATAATTATTATTTTACATCTGAGGGTGCCCAGATTCTTTTAAAGGTTTAAAGGGGGGGCTCAACCAAAAAAGTTTGAGAACCACTGTATTATTACTAATGTATTATTACTAATGTTACTAGCTATTATTAGTAATGTAGTGACAATGTTACTGGCTATTATTAGTAATGTGGTGACAATGTTACTGGCTATTATTAGTAATGTAGTGACAATGTTACTGGCTATTATTAGTAATGTAGTGACAATGTTGCACTGGAACAGTGATGGTGATAACGAATGGTGGACTTTAGAGTGATGAGTGGGGGCAAAGAAAAACATTACAGCCTTTTTTTTGTTACTTTTACTGTTTACTGTCTGTTCATGTTACATGTTTGGCTGTTAACTTTTACACAGTTGATATAAAATATTTTACAACAGTATTTGGTTCAGAATCTTTTTTTCTGGATTTTCCTCTTTTAAAATTGGGTGCGTCTTATGTGCCGGTGCGTCTTATGAGCCGAAAAATACGGTAGTTTTTTTGAAACTCTTGTTTTAGTTCCCCAGCAGCTGGCTTGATAGCAGTTTGATATTGCTGTGTGTGTGTGTGTGTGTGTGTGGGTGTGTGCGCATGTGTGCGTGCGTGTGTACGTGTGTGTGCACACCTGAGTTTATTCACCTTTCTTTTTTACCATTTTGGGGAAGTGATGCCCTTAACAGTAACTATATCGTTGAACTATAAGTAAAATTGCTCTGCTGGTAAAAATGTTAATTTTTAAAAAATTTATTGATGATTTGTTTGCAGCAATTAATTTCCGAGTTCTTGGTCAGCTGTTCTGAAACAATAGTGGTACACTCATAAAATATAATAATAGCAAGAATACAGCCAGACCTGTAATCCTTGAGTGTCACTGAGATAAAGCTGTACATTAAGAAAGTCTGGACGATTCTCCTGCCACAACTAGAGAGAGGGAGAGAGAGAGAGAGGGATGAGTCAGAGAGAGAGAGAGAGAGAGAGAGAGAGAGAGAGAGAGATGAGTCAGCGAGAGAGAGAGAGGGATGAGTCAGCGAGCGAGAGAGAGAATTTTAACACTGTTGGTGGATGTTTCCTCAAAGAAATTGCTGAAGCAAATGAAAACCTCATTTAGACCAAACTTTATCTTGATTATTATTAGAGCATTACTTCCTAGGGCGGGAGGAGGTGTCGTCACATCTGGTTAGATGTTGTTATGTATCTTGTCTGATAAATATAAATATTCTTTATTTGAACATGTACAACTGTTTGATATTAATACGACAGGAGCAGACATGTGGCCTCGAGAAGGAACCCCATCCCACAACAGCTGATCTATGCCTCACCGAGGAGGAAACAATGTCCTTCCCAAAAAAAATCCAGTTCGGCATCCGGTTTTTTTATAAACTCAACTGCTTTGCCCTTCCCCTGAGGGCATCCGGGATAAAGCCTGTGCTCAAACTGTTCATCTGCAGCCACAGACTCATCGTCCCGCCCACAAGAGCAAAGACGGACCGGCCCCTGATACTGTGAGGAAAGCTCCCTAAAGAACTAACGTGTAACGCAGAGTGAAATGTAAATAATCTGAGCAGGTTTTGTTAACTTGTGATGGATTAAACTTTATTATACTATAACACTATTCCACATCCCAGTCTCTCCAGCACTGTTCAACCATCAGGCACTCCCCCTGCTGGAGAACTATTGCCAGCACTGCGAGCTGGTCGTAGACTCAGATGAATCCCCTGCAGCTCTCTCACCCCTGCAGCCGGAGCAGCACTGCGTCTGGGAGCTTCAGCTTCTCAAAGAGCTCTGTTAAACAAACGCAGAAATCCCAATTCCAGTGAGCTGCTCCCATTAATGGCTGTAGGGCCAGTCTCCATTACTCGAGCAATGCACACAAAGATCCACCAAATTCAGCAGCAGGCAGCTAAAATGTAGTGAAACAGAATCGCTTCACTTTCAAGAGGAGCTCCAGTAGAACCCATTCATGTGCTTTGCCTCTGGTTCTCTGTGATCCTTGCGCATCTTTTCCTTTCATTCTTCTTCTTGTAGAAACAGCAGCGAATCATTGATTGTGTTCCGCATGACGTTCAGATCTTTATCTTTTTGAGGAGCACAACAGCTCATCAATTTAAGTTTATTACACAAACAAAATGGACCGCATTTTTAATCACTGAAGCTCTGTGAGGTACATGATATTAAATGTTTTTCTCGGAGACTAGTGATGCTGTGCATCTCTGAACTCAATGACATTGAATATTAATAAAAACTATTTCTGGAAAAGTCTGATTGAAAAATGCAAGCGGTACAGGTTTGGGGAATGAATGGAGTGGTTCAGGAGGTGCTTCCTAACTTCCCATGTGTGCTGTGTGTGTGTGATGAGGTAGAGTAGGTGCACGGGTACCTACCCTCTCGCTGAGGCTGCACAGCAGATCAGCAAACCAGTAGAAGGCCTGAAGTTCCCTGCAGACCCAAACCAAATACAGCCTCCTGAGCTTGTACTGACGCCAGTCGTCTCTGCATCACACAATATCATGCTATTAATGAAGTTTCCTCTCGGTCTGCATCATACCGGAGCACGTCACACCCCCACAACTCACACACCGGTGAACTGCATCCAAACGACTCAAATGAAAGACACTGAAGTCCCTTCTCTGGGACTCACTCACAAGAGAGCGTGAAGAACGCAAGCGAACGGCGTGATTCCGATGCCTCCTGCCACACACAGACTGACCTCGTAATTCAACACTTCCTCTGACGCCCCGCTGAACGGACCATCCACATACACCCTGAGGCAGAAAGAGAACCACAGAGAGATGAACCACAAGCATTTTCTACCAAACCATCCGTTCAGAAAACAGCTGTTCCCACAACGCAGAAATATTAACATATAAAACTCTTCAGAGTATAAAGAATTTGTTTAGAAAAAATGGTCAATTCCTGCTATGTGCCAAATCTCACTCATCTTAGGAAATTCGCAGAAGCAGGCTAAAATTGAAGACTGTGCACGCCTGTCTACTATATATATACACCGGTATATATATACACCGGTATATATATATATATATATATATATATACACACAACTGGTATCAGTTCAATTTATGCAAATGTAAATTGTATTGATTTTTATGTAAATATATAAAAACTATATAAAAAAAAAACCAAACAAACAAAACGTTAGATTTGTGAATTTAATTATTTGTAAAGAATTATGGTTTAAATCTATTCTATTTCCCCAGGGGTAATCCTGGGGGATGAATCTGATCTGGAACAACAATGAACTCTAATAATAAAATCAAAATGAATCGTGTTGTTCACGCCCCTTGCCATGTGCAATAGGTCTGAATGAAGTTGGGCATGGCTTCTTCAGCATAACGTGAAGAGCAAAGGCGCAGCACCTTTCTTTCTTTTTCGTTTCCATAGTTGATCACTCAAGATACGTCTCCGTTCCCTCTTTCACGGCACGAAGGGCTACGCCTAGGTTAACGTTTCGATTCTCTCGGAGTAATGCAATGCAAAAGCTGCTTGTGAAAGATCCCCCCGAGGGCCATGCAGCGCGAGAAACTGAACACTTACATCTGCGGCTGCTTCATAGAGATCATGGAGCTGTCTGAGGGTTGAAGGAGCAGCTGAGAAAACCTAGCTGACAAACAACAGAGAAAACATTGTGAAAAAATAATGCGAGGGAAGATGGCTTATAATAACATGGTGATAGTGAAGGGAAAAAATATTTTCTAACATTATTTTCTACACTTTTTCCACACGTTTGTTTCTTGTTTGTTTGTACTTTTGAATTTTTGGCAACCACTGACTTAATTTTCAGAGCAAGTTCCTACTATTCAACCAGGAGTCTCTGACTCGAACTGGCACAGGGGTGATGCTTTAACTGAGAATTCATCGCGGAGCCACGAGCACAAGAAAGTGAAACTTGACCTTTATCTACAAAACAACATTTTTCTTTCTCTTCATAAAAACATCACGTTTAAAGTTCAAATCATTCCGCGGGCTGTAATTGAAGTGCTTTGGGTTCACCATCATTTGAAGAGGAGTGTGATTCTCTGTCCTCTGTCCCTGGTTCACTTTGTACATTTTGCATTTTGTAGATGTTTTTATCTAAAGCAACTTGCAGATCGGGAGAAAAAATAACAACAAGCTGTTTGTAAAAATTGGTAAAAAAGGCAGCAGCACTAAATATGTGTTTAATGTTTCACTTTGTTGTGTTTGCTTCGTGGTCGACTCCTTGTGACCGACTCTGTTTAACAAAGTTTACTCTAGAGGATTTATCTACAGATATGATTTCAGATAATCTGACTCTTCTTGAATTTATTATTCATGAATGAACAAGTGCGTATCTCAGCTGTGTTTCCTCACTAGACGCAGTAGTGACTAGGACAGATTGTCTCTCGTAAAGGATGGGCAATTCAAACGCAGTCTGAAAAAGTGGTATTAAATAGCAGAAAATGCGATATTCTTTGTGGCCACTAAGTGGCGCTATGATTTGCACTGTAGAAATGGACAACACATTTGGCAAGTTTCATCCCGATCGGACCTGCTACAATAACTTCATGCTTCATGACGAAATATTGAAATTCAGAAGAGCGCCAAGCTTTTTCTTGTAGGTCTTGGTCCCTAATAACTTTAAATAAGTGTTCCGAATTTCAAACATGTTCTTCAAAAACAAATAGTGATATAAAAACTTGATGTTTCATGTTGCCACTAGGTGGTGTTATAACTGTTGCGCTATAGTTTTGTTCAGACATGGACTCTTGACACGCCTGGCATATTTGACCCGAGTGGACGTTGCTTGGGTGAGTTTTGACTTTTGATGGCCGCTGTGTGCACATAATTTAACAAAGTCAAACAATCAAAGTGGACACTTTTTTACAGGTTTTTGCAAAAAAGCCAACTTCCTGTCGATTTCGGAAATGCGATCCATATTACTTATATTTATGTGTTGTTACCCTCCACATGTGCTGAATTTCACTTCCGTACAACAAACTGAGAGTGCAAGACAAGCTGAAATGGGATAGGTGCCAGTCATTTTGCCACACCCAGCAAACTTCAATTTTCACCAGTTCTGATGTGTGTGTGCGTGTGTGCGAATGTGTGTGCGTAAACTTTGAGCACGTTTAGGCTCCCAAAAATGACCAAAAGCCACAAAACAATAAAGCTCTGAGCAATTCCATTAGGTCTCCAATTATACAATATTATTACGATATTTACGATTATTAGGATAATGAAAGTGTTTTGGTTGTTTTTTGACAATACAGTGAGTTTTACTGCTTTCTCTTCCTTGGTATTGTGAGAGTATTTTACTGTTCATATGATATCAATTAAAACAAATCAGGAAACGGTCTCTTTTTCTCTTTAGAGGAATGTTCAGATACAGTATACTGCTGTTTTTCATTTTGAAATGCTTTAATATTAGAAACAAAAAAACTAAAAAGACATCACAATTATATTTTTACACAGATGGTTGTATTGTTCTGTTTTGTACACACCACCTACAAAACACATAATAATGTATGTGAAAACATCAGAATTCAACCATAAGCCCCGGGCAAGTCTGGCCAAAATATCTTTATTATTATTATTATTATTATTATTATGATTTTTATTATTATTATGATTATTATTATTCTTACAGATATTAGTGTTTATACTCACAGGTCCAGTCTCCCAGTGCTCTGAAATGAATCCCAAATGTTTCACTCTTCTCTGTTGGACACTGAGTCAAATACAGACAGTGTTAGGTACAGCAAAAAATAGACCTGAAACGATTACTTTCACTGAATGGAAATTGAACATAAAAAACCTAAATATACTTTAAAATACACTTTATAGAGAAACACACATACTGAGGTAAGAGTGAAGGGGTGGTTTTCAAATGAGGACACGCGTGGGCAGTTGACCAGGATGTACTAAAAGAGATAATCACACATCATAGAGATAATATCAACATAGACATCCCTCAACAGTATCTCACAACAGGGAATACTCCCCTGGACTGTGTGAAAACATCTTCACAAAGAACGAAACGACGCCAGAGAATATTTCAGCAGTCAGTTTCGGGAGCATCTTGGTTATAATTGTAAGCCTTCGTTCCCTGAAGAGAACGTCTCGGTTACTTTACTTTCGTAACCCCTGTTCCCTGAAGGAGAACGCAGACGTTCCTCGACAGTGTCTGCGTTCGACTGAATGGGAACGGCACCGCTGAGCCGAATGATTTGACCATGGCAATCCATGCAAGTGGGTCCTCTATGGGTACCCTAGGTACAGCCTATGCAGGGTGGCACTAGGCTGCTATCATATTTTTTCACCGGCCCATACCTGGCCAAGAATGCCAGGTAATCAGAGAAGGTTTTAGGGATGGGAATAGATCTTGGATTCTTTTCCATACCCAAAAACTTCACACGAGGGAGAATGATAAAGAAGTGGAAACAATTTAGCGGCGATCTGGTTGGAAACTACTCCATGAGGAGTCACCAAAAGGGGTCTAAGAGCCCAGGTCAGATCAGTGATGGAAAAAGCATGGCACATGAAAGGATTAATACCACACAGAGCCAAGCAACCGGGACTGCACCGCCCAGACAAGTGCAGGTGGATGGAAGGACCTCAAAGAGCAACAGAATGGCACAGGTGCGTACATTTCTTGGGCTCCATTTTGAGTTGCTGCCACCTCTCAACACTTAAGAAAAGGTACTTCCAAACCACAGTTCTTCCGTCCCTCATTCTGTATCAGTGAGATCAAACGCCTTGACCTGTGAGTGCACCTGATTCGATGTGGTTAAATGCCAACAGCCATACGCTTGGCACAGCACATGCCATCCCCTCCATTCTCTCAGGCATGCCCGGAGGAAGCCAAGCCACTTTCAGTGACTTGAGAAAAGTCTGCAATGCAGTGCCACCAGATGCCCCGTATGCAGTTTCCTGTGGCTCAGTCGCAAAGTTCAAACCCCAGAAAGCAAGAACTGACAAAAAAAGTGTTCATTCTTTCAAAATGTAAGACTCTTTGAATAAAAGCGGCTGTTAAATGCATACATGTAAATGAAATGCCCATCACGGGAAATGTGACTGGAGCCAGAGCTGCAGTTGTTTGTTTAATTTTTTACAATTTCTCCAGAGCTGTCAGTTTTCTGATATATACTGTAAACATGTTGCAGGTGCAGCCTACCTGTCCAGGGCGTGGCTTAAATCCCCTCCTCAGCATGTGCAGTTCTATGACATCACATGGGTGGCTGATGATGGAAACAATGATGACGGGATCTGCACTACTTCTAATAAAGCGGTAAAAACGTTCTGCACAGTACCAGCAGAGGGGAGCAGAGATCCACAGCCACGTCTTAAACACAAGCACAAACAGTCTGTAAACAGTCGCTAATCCTTACTAGACGTTTCGCTCTCGTCTTTAATTCAATCGTATTATCACAGCATCACAAAAAGCCTTCCTCACAGAAAACTAAAGTCCTCATGTAAGATATGGTATGAGGTCTCAAATGATAAAATATGCATTTTACAAAATCCTAAACACAGAAAACAACAATCACTCAGACCTGAGGGAAATGAGGTTGAAAAAGAGCCTCTTCACGGCAGACTTTCTGTGATCCACCCCCCCTCTCTCTCGCATCTCTGTGTCCGGTCCATGAGCCAGAGCTGAGGTTGGAGGGAATGCAGCCGGGTGGGTGTGCTTTCACATTTGACTGATACTTTAAAGTTCCTCTAGAGAGGGAGAGAGAGGGGTCAGGTTCTGGTTAGTATGGTAAACTGAAACAGCATGGACACAGAAGCAGGCCCAACGGAATCTGCAGACTTTCGACTGTAGGAGGATGATCCTATTGCTCTCTTGTGCTGCTGAGGATGCCTCCGCTCCCTGACCAGAACCCTTGGCAGCTGGATGATTTGTTCAAGGGGGCACATTGGGAGGAGTCTCCTCATTGCCCTCTGCATCAACTCCAAGGCTGTCTGTTGTTTAGACCCCCTTTCCATTCTGTCCCTCTCTGGCGGGGAACAATGCTAATCCTGTACCTGCCCTTTAGCAAGATGAAGACTCTTGCGCCGGAAGCCTTTTCTAAAATCTCGGCGTGATCTCTGCACACCCTAGGGGTTGAGAGGTGCCCTACTTTTGAGTCGCTTCACTCACTAATCAAGGAGGGCTACGCTGTCTAAGTGTTATGCAACCTCCCTATTGATAATAGGGTCTATCCCCAGGCCAGGGGCGGAAGGAGTTCCCATACAGGTGACTACAGCCTTTTTCAGGTTGGACCTTTTTGAGGGCTTCCACTAGTCGATTCACGCAAAATACATTGGAGCGAACCACGGAAAGGAAATGTCTAAGTTATTTGCATAACCTCCCATTCCTTGAAGGAGAAAACAGAGACTCATGTCCCTTGGCGTGAGGTCAGTGAATCTGAGGGGACACGAGGTAAGAATGGGTTCAGCTCCTTCCAAAATGAGTATAGGTTCCACTGTGGTTATATACCCAGCGAGATAATGTTTTAATCGCCTACACCTTCAAAATGAGGTGCTCAGTGGATTATTCTCCACTCTTCCAGGGATCGTTCCACTTCCTGCCCACCCAGGTGAAACGGAGCTCCAAAAGCGTCAATGCACAGGTCCCAATCCTAATTATGGGCCCAGAGTCATGTCTCAGAGAAAACCATGATGCAACAGTTGTTATGGTCACATGAACTCCACACATTTTCACTTGTTTTCATTCTTTTTTTGTGATGTTTCAATACTGAACTCTTACCGTCCACAAATCTGTCAATAATTCTGATGAACTTTGGCTACAATACTTTTACTTTCCGTACAGTACAGTTTGATCTTGAACAACAGACAAACTCACCCAGATACATGGACAATCAGAGTCACGTAGAAAACCATGAAGAGATGGTGAGAGTACCAGAAGATCTCGTAGTTTGAGACTCTGAAAACACAGGCGAGATGAGAAGGAGTGTGAGATTAAAGACAAGTCTGCTCTTGAAGCGTCCCAAAGTACCTCAATCACACCAAGATAATCAAGAGGATAAGTGCGAGGGGAACAAAGGGCTCTGTGATTACAGTCCTGAGACTGTGAGGGAGAGAGCTTGAGTCTGGGTCAAGATTTAATAACCACAAACTCACCGAACACAGTACGTTGATGCTGTGCACATCACAAATAACAGCAGCACCAACAGAACGCCGGTTATTCCAGGAACTAAGAGGGAATAGGGTTTTATGGGTTAATGGAAAAAAAGAACTCACTGTGCACTTTAACTCTTTACCTTTCGTTATGAAATATCCAAGAAAACAATCCGAATTACAGCTTAAAAACTCCAGTGAACCGTACGCTGCATGTCAATTCTAATGAACACAAAGCGAATGACCAGCTCAAAACACAAACACAACTAAACTTTGTAATTACTGTTTATGTTCTATTAGTATTCTTCATGAAAACTCTGAACTGCGAATGAACACATGGAATGATTAGTAAACCAAAATATTTCATAATATTATACTTGCCACCGTTTGCTTTGAGCAAGAACCACTGTATGTAGAAGAATAAACATTTAATTCTTGATTATTAATTCTTTACGTGATCCATCTAGAATATATTTCCTATAGCAGACGCACACACAGGCTCAACCTTCATGAGGAACGCCTGATCATGAGCTTCACACACACACAGACCTTTAGTTCGGAAAGTAACGATGAACTGTTGATAATCTTCACTCAGCTGATGAGTTCATGTCATAAATTCAAAGAGGGCCGTCAGCTTTGTACCGACCAAGCCAATAAAGAGGCCAATGTGTGAAATGAAAAGAGAGATCCAGAAGAATCCATCACCTGTGCTGACGATGAGCATTCTGGGATCCTATGAGAGAAAACAAAGCTTAAATCCATTTGGAGCTTGATTTGTCAGTAGTGCGTTTGTAAAACAAGAGTCTTGTGACAATGTTTGACCTGTCCACGGTACTGGGCCACATTGAGCGCTGGGAAGTCATCCGAAAACCGGACAGAAAAACTGACCATGTTCACCAGATGAGCGGCCACATGAACCACTGCAGACACAACACACACATACACCCTTTCATGCCAATAAGCTCAAAGAACTCTGGAATGTTGACGAGCAGGGGTCGAGTATGCGTGAGGGTTACAGAGCAGCCATAGCCCGAGGGAGTCCCAGCTGCTCTAATCTTGTGTCTGGGACCCTCCTCCATTTCCTCTCACACTGCGATTCGCTCTTGTTCTAATTGCAGCGTTCAGAAGCATTTCGATCAACCCAGCCCCAAACCATCATTCTTCTCAATTGTTAGGGAACTAAATCCACATAAATCCAAATTCATCAGCCAAACACGGGGAGAGGTCAATATAAACATGTCCTGGACATCATTTCATAGTTTTAGGTATAACTTGGGTTATTTGTCAGGTAAGTATTTGCGTAAGTATTGCATTTCAGTTTTCAAACATTCATCCAGATATTTCCCATAATAGCCTACAGCCTTAAGAGCTGAAACAACCATGAAAGATGCAGGTAATCACGTCTGGCTCCAAACGTCTACACAGAAGCTCAGCTTCCTCTGACTAGTAGAAATGTAACTTATATTCAGTTTTATTTTAAGATATCTTATGTATTACTAGTAAAATAAACACTGTGCATAACTGTAATTGGAATTTTGATGACTCAAAATAGAGTTGCTAATGTTAATGTTAATAAATTGTTCAATGTTAAAAGAGCTTGCCACGGCAAGGGATCTACTAACAGAAGCTTCCTCCTCTTCTGAGATTTTTTTGTCCTTTCGGGAGCTATGTAAATGACATTTGAGGGATTGTTCTCTTTGGGAACTGTTCCACGTGTCGTGGACCGGCTCCAGCACAATACACTTGAAACAGTTTTATACCGTATTTTTCGGCTCATAAGACGCACCCAATTTTAAAAGATGAAGATCTAGAAAAAAATTTGAACCAAATACTTTTGTAAAATATTTTATATCAACTGTGTAAAAGTTAACAGCCAAACATGTAACATGAACAGACAATGAACAGTAAAAGTAACAAAAAAAAGGCTGTAATGTTTTTCTTTGCCCCCACTCATCACTCTAAAGTCCACCATTCGTTATCACCATCACTGTTCCAGTGCAACATTGCCCCCACATTAGTAATACCGTAATAGCCAGTAACATTGTCACTACATTACTAATAATAGCTAGTAACATTGTCACTACATTACTAATAACAGCTAGTAACATTGTCACTACATTACTAATAATAGCTAGTAACATTGTCACCACATACTAATAATACTAGTAACATTGTCACTACATTACTAATCACTACATTACTAATAATAGCCAGTAACATTGTCACTACATTACTAATAATAGCCAGTAACATTGTCACTACATTACTAATAATAGCTAGTAACATTGTTGCTACATTACTAATAATAGCCAGTAACATTGTCACTACATTACTAATAATAGCCAGTAACATTGTCACCACATTACTAATAATAGCTATTAACATTGTCACTACATCACTAATAATAGCTAGTAACATTGTCACCACATTACTAATAATAGCTAGTAACATTGTCACCACATTACTAATAATAGCTAGTAACATTGTCACTACATTACTAATAATGGCTAGTAACATTGTCACTACATTACTAATAATAGCCAGTAACATTGTCATTACTAATAATAGCCAGTAACATTGTCACTACATTACTAATAATAGCCAGTAACATTGTCACCACATTACTAATAATAGCTAGTAACATTGTCCCTACATTACTAATAATAGCTAGTAACATTGTCACTACATTACTAATAATAGCCAGTAACATTGTCACTACATTACTAATAATGGCCAGTAACATTGTCACTACATTACTAATAATGGCCAGTAACATTGTCACCACATTACTAATAATAGCCAGTAACATTGTCACCACATTACTAATAATAGTCGGTAACATTGTCACCACATTACTAATAATAGCCAGTAACATTGTCACTACATTACTAATAATAGCCAGTAACATTGTCACCACATTACTAATAATAGCCAGTAACATTGTCACCAGAGTACTAATAATAGCCAGTAACATTGTCACTACATTACTAATAATAGCCAGTAACATTGTCACTACATTACTAATAATAGCCAGTAACATTGGCGCTACATTACTAATAATAGCCAGTAACATTGTCACTACATTACTAATAATAGCCAGTAACATTGTCACTACATTACTAATAATAGCCAGTAACATTGTCACTACATTACTAATAATAGCTAGTAACATTGTCACTACATTACTAATAATAGCTAGTAGCATTGTCACTACATTACTAATAATAGCTAGTAACATTGTCACCACATTACTAATAATAGCTAGTAACATTGTCACTACATTACTAATAATAGCCAGTAACATTGTCACCACATTACTAATAATAGCCAGTAACATTGTCACTACATTACTAATAATAGCCAGTAACATTGACACTCCATTACTAATAATAGCCAGTAACATTGTCACTACATTACTAATAATAGCCAGAAACATTGTCACTACATTTACTAATAATAGCTAGTAACATTGTCACTACATTACTAATAATAGCCAGTAACACTGTCACTACATTACTAATAATAGCCAGTAACATTGTCACTACATTACTAATAATAGCCAGTAACATTGTCACTACATTACTAATAATGGCTAGTAACATTGTCACTACATTACTAATAATAGCCAGTAACATTGTCACTACATTACTAATAATAGCCAGTAACATTGTCACTACATTACTAATAATAGCTAGTCACATTGTCACTACATTACTAATAATAGCCAGTAACATTGTCACTACATTACTAATAATAGCCAGTAACATTGTCACTACCTTACTATTAATAGCTAGTAACATTGTCACTACATTACTAATAATAGCCAGTAACATTGTCACTACATTACTAATAATAACTAGTAACATTGTCACTACATTACTAATAATAGCCAGTAACATTGTCACTACATTACTAATAATAGCCAGTAACATTGTCACTTCATTACTAATAATAGCCAGGAACATTGTCACTACATTACTAATAATAGCCAGTAACATTGTCACTACATTACTAATAATAGCCAGTAACATTGTCCCTACATTACTAATACTAGCTAGTAACATTGTCACTACATTACTAATAATAGCCAGTAACATTGTCACTACATTACTAATATTAGCCAGTAACATTGTCACTACATTACTAATAATAGCCAGTAATATTGTCACTACATTACTAGTAATAGCCAGTAACATTGTCACTACATTACTAATAATAGCCAGTAACATTGTCACTACATTACTACTAATGGCCAGTAACATTGTCACTACATTACTAATAATAGCTAGTAACATTGTCACTACATTACTAATAATAGCCAGTAACATTGTCACTACATTACTAATAATAGCCAGTAACATTGTCTCTACAGTACTAATAATAGCCAGTAACATTGTCACTACATTACTAATAATAGCCAGTAACATTGTCACTACATTACTAATAATAGCTAGTAACATAGTCACCACATTACTAATAATAGCAGTAACATTGTCACTACATTACTAATAATAGCTAGTAACATTGTCACTACATTACTAATAATAGCTAGTAACATTGTCACCACATTACTAATAATAGCTAGTAACATTGTCACTACATTACTAATAATAGCTAGTAACATTGTCACTACATTACTAATAATAGCTAGTAACATTGTCACTACATTACTAATATTAGCTAGTAACATTGTCACTACATTACTAATAATAGCCAGTAACATTGTCACTACATTACTAATAATAGCCGGTAACATTGTCACTACATTACTAATAATAGCTGGTAACATTGTCACTACATTACTAATAATAGCTAGTAACATTGTCACTACATTACTAATAATAGCCAGTAACATTGTCACTACATTACTAATAATAGCCAGTAACATTGTCACTACATTACTAATAATAGCCAGTAACATTGTCACTACATTTTTTAATAATAGCCAGTAACATTGTCACCACATTACTAATAATAGCCAGTAACATTGTCACCACATTACTAATAATAGCCAGTAACATTGTCACCACATTACTAATACCAGCCAGTAACATTGTCACCACATTACTAATAATAGCCAGTAACATTGTCACTACATTACTAATAATAGCCAGTAACATTGTCACTACACTACTAATAGTAGCCAGTAACATTGTCACTACATTACTAATAATAGCCAGTAACATTGTCACTACATTACTACTAATAGCCAGTAACATTGTCACTACATTACTAATAATAGCCAGTAACATTGTCACCACATTACTAATAATAGCCAGTAACATTGTCACTACATTATAAATAATAGCCAGTAACATTGTCACTACATTACTAATAACAGCCAGTAACATTGTCACCACATTA
>SRMA01026639.1:0-75671 GCA_007224835.1 Danionella cerebrum | reverse complement strand
GAACGCACCTTTTGTCAGGCTCAAGAAACATCACAGATAAACTATTAGCTCCGCCCATTTCACATCTTGAAATGTATTTTAGCGTGAGAAATCGGGTTTGTAGCATGAGAGATCACTCAAATGTGAGAGTCTGTTCTTCACCGTGTGAGAAATGGCAGCTCTGTAGCTCATGAGTATGGATGTGGAAGCACCGCTGCGGCTACCATAGCCAAAGGCATTGTGGGAAATGTAGTTTTTTTTTCGTTACGACCGCGCTATGGCAGAGATGGGCGATGACGTCAGCGCGCAGCGCTGGGTGTACAAATATGGCCGCGGCTTCGGCCTAGCTCCGGAGCTCTTACGCCTCTCATACGGCCGTGACCAGACTTCGCGGCGCTCTGCATTCAGTCTATAAGACGCACCAACTTTTCCCCCTCAGTTTTGGGGTAGAAAAAGTGCGTCTTATGAGCCGAAAAATACGGTAGTTACATTTATTTTACATTACATTCGATTACATTTATATGAGTTTTACATTTATACGTTACATCTGGCCCTTTGAGGACAGCCATTATGCTAATGTGGCCTTCAGTGAAAATGAGTTTGACACCCCTGCTCTATAGGAATATATTTGTAGATATCTGCAAATGAGTTTTGACTTGTCATAGTTTTATTTAAAGATGTCTTTATATTTACATTTTGCTAGGCAGAAGTATTACTAGACATATCTCCAATTTTTACTAATCATAAATCAAACGTGCCTAAACATAATTCCAATTCAGATATTGGCAATTGCTAGTCCTAAAGGAGTTGGGGATATTTTAAATCAAATTTATACATAAATAGGACGACTGAACAATATGGGATTAGATATATCTTTTAATATAATCTGCACTAGTCACAGGAAGCTGAGCTTCTGCGTAGTAAAAAAACAGAAGCACTGTATCAGCTCAAACATCTTCTATGCGCACGTCTTATGATTAATCCGATCTTGTAACAAACTTCTTATGTTTACTCCCAAACTGTAAGTCGCTTTGAATAAAAGTGTGTGCTAAATACATAAATGTATTGTAAATATAAACGACAAATGGTTAGGATTAGCGGTATCATTCAGGGCTGTCTGTGTTTATTTTGAACTGGAGGCTGCAGGTTGTCATGGGAAATATCTGAAGAAAAAAAATGTTTCAATTGAAACACTATACACTGTACATAACACTACACTATATGTTTTTTTAATCTTTCACTTGACAAATAAAATCTAAAACTATGCATTTGGGGAAAATGCACACTCTAAAACTAGTTAAAACTAACTTTAAAAAGCCAAAACTATACTTCAGAATAAACTGTACTGAAAAATCCAAATCTATCATCATCAGAAATCCCAGTTTTCATGGTCCAGGAGCATGTCCTCCAGACTGATGCAAGCTAAATGCTTAAATTAGGAGCATGTTAGTAAAAAAAATGCTGGAACTAGCAGTACTAGCAGCTTTCAATTAAAAGCAGTTCAATGTATTTATTGAATTATTACGATTAAAGTTGTTCATAAATTCTTGATTTACTATTACATAATAATACATGGAAATAAAGAGATACATTTTATAAATTGGGTGGCATGGGCACATAGTGGGTAGCACTGTGGCCTTCCAGTTAGAAGGTTGGCGGTTCGGGGCTCAACGGTGACCTTCCTGGAAGGAGTTTGCTTGTTCTTTTCGTGGCCTGCAATGGACTGGCGACCTGTACAGGATGTGCGCCCAATGTGAGCTGGAGATGGCACAAGCAGACCCCCATGACCCCGAAAAGGACTAAGCGGGCAGGAAAAATATAATGAATGAATTTGTGGATTTTCATTGAACAGATAAAATTATGTTTAGCAAAATATGGACAGATAAAAAATTCTATTTATTCAGATGTGTCATCTTTATTCAGAAGTTTTAGGAAACTTGTTACCATGTGTGAACTGTTCAGAAAATAAACAATCTGAGTCATCCAACGTTGTGAAACTTTTTCACTCTTTAAACGGAGTCCTGAAAAATATTAAACATTTGTAGCATTGTTTAAATGTTTAGTGCTTAGTCTTATCCAGTGCATTTTCAGGTTTAGTACCTTTAATGTTTCAAATCGATATAAATGATCAAACCCCTGATTACTCTGTTTAGGTTTGGTGCAATACCTGTCCGTTTGATCTGCAGCTGGGATATATTAATTAGAAGCAATCAAGCAAAATTAAATAGATCCAATGAAGTTTCAGGAGATGCTGGGGATGGGCTCACTGTTGGTTCTTTGGTTGGACAACACTGCTGTCTCTGAGGCGATCTGCCCTGCTACAGTTTCTGCTCACCTTGAAAATTGTCAATGCTTGATATAACACATGAATATATGATGGTGTGGTTTTGATGAAGTTTAAAATCTGCCTAAATCTGCCACTGGAATCGAAAACTTTCTAACTGGAAGGCTACGCACTGCGCAAACCGTACTGCTAACTTATTATTTATATTAAAATAAAACTTATTACTTATTTAAAACATTATTCAAGTTTTCCCAACAAAGTAAGTAAAAAGTAAGTTTTAAAGTATGCAGTATAGCAAGTTAACAGTCATTGGAAAGTAACTTCCAGAAGTGCAGCAGAGTAAATCACGATTTATTAGTATTGTCTTATTTATTCTGTGAAGTGAATTAATCACATTCGTCTTGAGTCTCTTTCCAACGGCTGTCTACTCTGGCAAACCAAAAACAAGTTATTTCAGAAATGCTTGTAAATATTTTACCATCATAGTAAAATTGCCATCTGTTTTACTGAGAAAGAATAAATCAACAAAGTACACAGTAAAACAGAGCCTCCATAGACTGTATTTAAAATCTGTGCTGTTTTTATTTATTTGACATTAGAGTAATGGACTGAGTGCAGTGAAGTCTCTGAAGCCGAGAGAGATGAATGAACACGATGGGTTTCATGATTTCTGAGAAAGTTTACAGGATCCATCCTGTGCTGCATTTAAATGATGCCGTTTTTGTAGCCAGAACTTGTACACAGTGAAAAAGATCCCCAGACCAGAGGCTGCTAGATCAAATATTAATATCTACAACCAGAAGCTATACTGTGCCAAAGAACAGTCTAACACTGACTTTAATGTATTTTGTTCATGTACATGCTTCACCTCTGATAGCTCGCAAATTAATAATGTTCCAAAATTCAAACCGAGCCAAAAAAACAAAGTTAATGGCCCATTTCACCAAACACTTTTGCCACAATTGTATGATAAATCCGGGGGAACATTTTGATATCCCTCTCAAGGTAAAGGCTGATGTGCAGGATTTTAAACCTTCGGCTCTCTCCACAGATTTTCAATGGATTTACTTCTTTGTTGCCTTAGCTGTTTGTTGTTCTATATCTTAGAGGGATGAGGGAAGTCCTCCCCCAAAACAAATCGTCATTCCTCAAGGTCTACGCTGCCGAGATTTCCTCCTTTAACCTTTGATGCGATTGAAACTGACCGTGAGATTCCTAGACGGGGTCCTAGACGCATACAGCCCAATAGACCTTCTTCAATACACCCTTACGTGGGCTTCGGATGTCCCCCTTGATCCCTTACAGTCAGCAAACCTGCCGTCCTCTCATTGAAGACCGTACTCCCTCAACAGGCTCAGAGATCTCCATGCGCTACACTCTCCAGTGTTTACTGGGGTCCAAGATTAGTGTCGGCCAAGTTTAGTTGGGCATGGCCCTTTATAGAGGTTTCCCATTAGTTGGTTCTCTAAAATACGTTTCTGAGAACAACTGAAAGGCAACGTAACCTGCTTTCCCGGAAGGAGGGCTACTGATTAGTTACCATATGTTCTCATTGAACTAGTGAAGAGTTATCAGGGAACCACTTACTACTTGAAAGAGTATTCTAAAGCGACAACACAGGGAACTACTAAATAGTTACTAAATACGTTTTAAGAGTAGTTATTGAATGCTAGTTACTTGTATGTATTCAATAGTTACTGATAGTTGAGGGCAGTTACTACAGTAGTTCCTGTGACATTAGTTCCTAATAGGTAACTATAGTTACTACAGAGTTACTAGATAGTTACTGGTTAGTTCTGTAGTAACTACCTCTTAGAGTATTCTAAAGGGTTACCAAAAGCATTTATATTCTTATATTCTGGATCACACAAAGCTACTTAGCAATGGTCTTCTCTCTCATTCTGACTCGTCCATGACTTCTTGGACAGCCCTTTGGTCGTTGTCATGATGGAGATTTCTGAATCTGATGAAATGATTCTATGAAAAGTAGAAGTTTGTACCTGTAACAAGAAGAAAGTCCCTCTAACAGAGGTTCATAATCTTGGCTAGTAACCTGTATAAAAAAAACGATAGAGGGTCAAATATTAATTTCATTATTGCAAGTGCAAATCACTTTATAACTTTCAGGCTTAAAGAGACTGATCAAGTTAAAGTGACTTTTTGGGACCAAGTATGGAGTGACCCATACAAGGAATTTGCATTTAACCCATTCAGTGAGTTGTATGTCAGGTTAGACACGAGGGAAGGCTAGAAGGAATTGTATAGATTAGCGAGACAGAGAGACAGAGATGGGAAGGATGTGCAACAGATAAGGGTGATTAAAGATAAAGATGGAAAGGTGCTAACAAGTGAGGAGGGTGTGCTGAGAAGACGGAAGGAGTATTTTGAGGAGTTGATGAATGAGGAGAATGAAAGAGATGAATATTGTGGAGCAGGAAGTTTAGTCAAGAAAAGATTAGAAAGGATGAGGTGAGGAAGGCTCTGGGGAGAATGAAGAGTGGAAAGGCTGTTGGTCCAGATGACATACCAGTGGAGGTGTGGAAGTGTCTAGGAGAGACAGCAGTGGAGTTCTTGTCTAGGTTATTCAAAAGGATTTTAGAGAGTGAGAAGATGCCTGAGGAATGGAGGAGAAGTGTCCTAGTACCAATCTTTAAGAACAAGGGTGATGTGCAGAGTTGTAACAACTACAGAGGTATAAAGTTGATGAGCCACACAATGAAACTTTGGGAAAGAGTAGTGGAAGCTAGGCTAAGAAGAGAAGTGGATATTTGTGAGCAGCAGTATGGCTTCATGCCCAGGAAGAGCACTACTGATGCAATTTTTGCTCTGAGATTGTTAATGGAGAAGTACAGAGATGGTCAGAAAGAGCTTCACTGCGTCTTTGTGGATTTAGAAAAAGCGTATGACAGGGTGCCAAGAGAAGAGCTATGGTCCTGTATGAGGAGGTCAGGAGTGGCAGAGAAGTACGTCAGAGTAGTTCAGGATATGTATGAGAGAAGTAAGACAGCAGTGAGATGTGCTGTAGGTCAGACAAAGGAGTTCAAAGTGGAGGTGGGGCTACATCAAGGATCAGCTTTGAGTCCCTTCTTATTTGCTATGGTGATGGACAGGTTGACAGATGAGGTCAGGCAGGAATCGCCGTGGACAATGATGTTTGCAGATGACATTGTAATTTGTAGTGAGAGCAGAGAGCAGGTGGAGGAAAACCTGGAAAGTTGGAGGTCAGCTCTAGAAAGAAGAGGAATGAAAGTCAGTCGCAGCAAGACAGAATACATGTGTTTGAACGAGAGGGAGGGAAATAGAACAGTGAGGTTACAGGGGGCTGAGGTCAAGAAGGTGCAGGAGTTTAGGTATTTGGGGTCAACAGTCCAGTGTGACGGGGAGTGTGGAAAAGAGGTGAAGAGACGAGTGCAGGCAGGTTGGAGTGGGTGGAGAAAAGTGTCAGGGGTGTTGTGTGACAGAAGAGTGTCAGCAAGAATCAAAGGAAAGGTGTACAGAACAGTAGTGAGACCAGCTATGATGTATGGGTTGGAGACTGTGGCAGTAAAGAAGAGACAAGAGGCAGAGCTGGAAGTAGCAGAGATGAGGATGTTGAGGTTCAGTTTAGGAGTGACGAGGATGGACAAGATTAGGAACGAGCACATCAGAGGGACAGCTCAGGTTGGTTGTTTTGGAGACAAAGTCAGAGAGGCCAGATTGAGATGGTTTGGACATGTGCAGAGGAGGGATAGTGGTTATATTGGAAGAAGGATGCTGGAGATGGAGATGCCAGGCAAGAGGTCAAGAGGAAGACCAAAGACAAGATATATGGATGTGCTGAAAGAGGACATGAAGGTAGTTGGTGCAAGAGTAGAGGATACTGAGGACAGAGTTAGGTGGAAAAGGATGATTCACTGTGGCGACCCCTAAACTGGGAACAGCCGAAAGTAAAAGAAGAAGAAGATTTTAATAACCTGAGTTTAATTTAATTTAAACACTCTTCATTTAATGTTGTAGTAGGTTAAGCATTAGAACAGATGTTTGTGACCTGAAATGGTAATAGAGTTATTTTTATGGGAGCAATTGAGCTTTGATCCAAATAATCAAGAATAAAAATGATGCTCTAATAAATTTTTCACATTTTTATTGAAACTGAGTCGTGCAGTACAATATGCAGGTGAGGAGTGGCGTGTTGCTTGATTTTGGTTGTAAAAGAGCAATTTAGAATGAAGTTATGAAGCATATTCTGGGTAAAACATATTTTTTGGATCTGGTAATTTGCAAATGGTCCCTAATCGATTCCATGTCAACAGGTTAGGCATAGTTTCTGTGAATGCCGAGGGAAACATGTTTTGATAAAAAAACGTTTAGTAGTTTGACCGATACATAACAAAGATTAAAAATTTGTATTATTTGTTTACTAAGAACATTCTGGTCTCGAGCTATTGAGCAGAGAAAACTGAATCCGTAAATCTGCAGCTAACTTTACTGAGCTGTGATGGGATGGATGATCGGCTGATATTGTTTCAATTTTACACCGCGATAGCACCCCTGCTCTAGACTTACATCGACATTTGACACAGTCTCCCACCAATTTGTGCTTGAGTGTCTTCAGTCAGTAGGTGTAGTTGGTCAGGCTCTTGACTTGTTTACCTCTTACTTGGCAGATGGTAGAGTGCCAGAGTGTAGTTTGTATCTATCAAAAACCATGTGTCTAAACCATCTCCTGTCAGTTTCGTTGCTATGCGAATGACACCCAACTTTTTTAGCATCCAACCCTTCTAGTTCGACCCTCTATCTACTGTGAATGCATGCCTGGCTAAGCTCAAAGCCTGGTTTGCTTCAAACCTGCAGCTAAATTGTGACTAAACTAAAGTCATTTTGATTGGATCAAAAACTCAGTTAATAAACTTACTTCCTTTTCAGATTTGCTCAACTCTACACCCTTTCCTGTTTTGAAGCAGGTTAAGAGCCTTGGAGTCTTTCAGGGCCAAACTCTGTTTTGAAACCAAAATAATCTGTGGTCTCCTTTGGAGGAGGGGACTTGTTCATTTTGTGAATCAGTGAGCCTGCTTCCACTGCCTAAATGGTGCGTGGGGCGGTGTTTGCTGGATGCTGAAAAGATGCATTAATTTCCTGCACCATTGAGACTCAGAGATGTCTCTGATCATTGTTTGTCAGGGCTGGATGATTGACTTGGAGGTATGTCAAGAGAAATCTCCTCGTTACTCTCTGTGCCTTTTTCTTCGGAAGGTGCATCTGCTCTTGAGATTTTTTGACGCTTGCTGTCGGGGTCTCGTCAGTGACAAAAGCCTCCTCCAGTAAGTTCCAGTGAGACATACCGGCTATTAGACCTGGCTCCCAATTGGAGGGGGAGCCCACCAAACCTCCATAAATAACCCACGTTCTATAAAAAAAAGCAACATCTCCTTCTAGGTTACTAGACTTGACTCCTCTTAGGCTCAAAATCTCAATGGGTCATAGCACAGTGCTCAGGTCGAGGTATGTGTAGTATGCGACCCCTGACCAGTTTGAATACGTTTACTGAAGGGGAATGTCTATAGGTTACTTGCGTAACCCATGCTCCCTGAAGGAGCCCATGTCATGGCTTTGAGATCATGTGTATAAGACTGGTGAAGACAGTAGGGGAGTCAGCTCCTCCAGCTTCACAGGAAGAGAAATTTTAGAACACCTGTCTGTTATCAGCTGTTCATGCAAATTCTCTCTGAACAATGAAAGTTTTTTCATTGACCCGTTTCGAGTAGTCGAACGTGGGTTCCCATAGTCAGTCATTCGACATACGTCTTAGGTGTTGTACAGTCTGCCTCTTTCAGGTTCCTAATATTTACAGACTTCGTCCATCTCTCTCTGTCTGTGGAATCTGTATCACCTTTAGTTAACACACTGTTAAACTCGGTTATAGCAACTCACTTTTGCTCCAACTTGTCTAAATTGCCACAGCTTGAATCATCTCACGGACACCCAGACCTGACCATATTACCCCAGTTCTCCAGGAACTACACTGGCTTACCGAGCACCATTTTCCTCCCAAAAAGGCAATGGGTAGAAGGGTCTTTAGCTCAATGGCCCTCACGCTTTGGAATAAGCTTCCCAACTGGGTATGAAATAGCTCTTCTTTGACTAGTTTTAAAACCAATTAAAAACCCATCTCTTCAGGGAGGGCTTTTTCACCTGTGTCTCAATGTATATATATATTAGGGGTGTAACGGTTCACGGTCTGTATTGAACCGTTTCGGTACGGCCTGTTTGGTTCGGTACACTTGCGTACCGTTTCGGTATTCGGTATTTTTATTAAATTATATAAACGTATTATTAGCGCGATATTAAGCGCAGCGGAACAATGTTCATAGGCGAGTTTCCGCACGGATGCTATTGAGTGAAGCACAGTAGAGGTGCACGCCGGGTAGCTGTGAGAAATGGACAGAGAAAGAGAAGCCAGCGCTTGAAGACACCTCACTACGGTCTCCTGTTTGAGAACACTTTGGCTTCTCTGTTAAAATACATAACGGGGATAGACGAGTGGATAAGTTTAAAGTTGTATGCCGACATTGTTCCACGGAGATCGGGCAGGCAACACATCTAACATTTTCTACTGCTGGAGGTAGTCACTGCAACCAGATCTGTGTTCTCTTATTGCCTGTCATCACAGAGCATCAGTGAAGATAGAAGCTTTGAGGGCTGCATTTCAGGATGGCCACTGCAGGGAACTGTTGTGTCAACTGCCAATATAATAAAGGGGGTTCTTCCATGAGTGAACTTCCTGGGTGTATATGTTCTCCTTCCTTGGCACAATTTCCCATTCCTGTGCAACATTAACACATTCATACTTATATTAACTCCATCACAAATAGCCTTGTGTTCAATATCTCTTGATAACAATGTAGGTTTTATAAGTGGGTGCAGTTTTACCTGTGGCTCATTCTGCATGGCAAAGAATGGTTTTCAACAACCCAGTTGTTCAGTGATTTCTGAAGGTCCCTAAAATCATTACACTTGCGGAGAATTAAGTTATGAAAATTAATAATGAGGTTACGATGGTGTGTAATTCAGAATGAGATATTGTAATACTTACAAAACATCCACAGTCCATGAAATATCTTACGCCGGAGAAGATGGACATTTATGAGCACCACACACAGACATTCTATCTGTCTTGTGAATGTAGTCCAAACGACAAAGCACTAAATCATTTTCCGATCCAAATGCATCCCAGTGAGTTTGTCCTTTAAAACGGTCCATATTTCGCAACCATATCATTTTTCCCTGTGCCCACTCTCCAGCCATAAAGTGCCGATACACCTCCAACAATGTCCTCATCCATTTGTCTTCAGTTTTCATTTGGCTGATTATAGAGAGAATGAATGTTCTTCTGTCCATAACCAAGTATAAAATGAAAAGCAGATTGTCTATAGTGTTTGTCATACATATAGACTTCTCTCCCTTATTTTTTTCTTTTTTTACCCCCTTTTTTTGAGACCCCATCGCTCTTTTTGACTTGTTGGGTGACCATCCTGGTTACTTTTGTCTATTACCTCTTTTGATGATTTCAATAAATGATGGACTGTGGTGTGGATTAGAAGGACCTGTGGAATCCTTTCTTTTGCTCATCTCAGCAGTAACTTCGGAAAGTAGGTGGAAAAACAATTTTGAAAAAGGTGAGTCATGGCGGATGTTCTTAGGCATCTTCAAATCCTCATGTTCACACCGTGCTTCTTCCACCTCTGCAATAATTGCATTAACACGGATTGCAGTTTGCAGGTTAGTCAAACTCCTTTGGCAGAATTCCAGTGAGTCTGCTCTGAAAACTATGTAAATGTCCTTAACATACAATTTTATGTCATTTAGGGTTGTTGCATTTATAATTAGTGCAACTGAATAAATGAAAAGGTCCCTTGTTGTCTTGGCACACTTCACTTTGGCAACCTTGCAGCAAAAAATCTTTATCATGTGTGCAGCACATATGTGTACAACTGTGAAGGTAAATTTCATCTGTCCTTCAAAGACCAGAAGACAACAATTCAAGTAGCTGTGAATGTCTCGCTGGCAGAAATCTTGTAAACAGGAATGGATCATTGCCCAACTGAAATCAGTTTCCACCTTTTGCGGTTTGAGACTGTGTTTGAAAAAGCTTAAAGAAATCACGTGACAAACACGTCAGACAGTGCTGTATGGTGGGTGTGCTCTGGTCTGAAGAAATCATCTCCACAACAGCCACAACTGTTTTTGTACACAGTAAAATCCTAAGAGTTAAATTAACTCTACTCAGAGTGTATTTGGTCCCACTCTATATAGAGTTAAACCAACTCTGAAGGAGAGTTATTTAAATAAGTCTATTTGAACTAAACAGTCTATTTTTGTCTGTTTTTACTCTTTCTGGAGTGGACTTGGTCCCACTCTGAATAGTTAATACTTAGTTTGCATTTTCCATGCAGATTTGGAAAAAACATGAAGAAAATAGGTTATTAAATTACTCTTTCTCAGAGTCGGTTTAACTCTATATAGAGTGGGACCAAATATACTCTGAGTAGAGTTAATGTAACTCTTAGGATTTTACTGTGTACTTGATGTCACTGGGCAGCAAAGAGCATAATACAATATGGTCTTGCAGTCATTAGGTTTGGCAACAACAGAAAGAGTTGCATCAAGGTACAGCATAAGTCTTTTTGGAGTTCGTGCATGAGCTGGAGTTGATTTTTTCTAATACACATGGGCGATAAATGGAGAAAGTGCCAAAAACTGTAAATATTCATGCTGCAGTGGACTGAAGTTTTGGTTTGAGTCTTGTTGTTCTTGAATTTTCATACAGTCAAGAAAGGGGTTTATTTTGAAGGTTTGTCTCACTCGACATTTTTTGAAGAACACTGATTGGTGGGACTTCATTTGTGTTTCCCTCTACTAATTTGGTGTTGTCTGCAACAGCTAATTTCTTTATAAGAAGATGCATGGGCGTGACTACTTTGAGCTGGGCCTTGAGCACTTCTCTTTCTGATGTGCTGGTTCGTCTCCTACAAGAGATTTTTTTCGTGTGATCTTTTTTGCCAGACATTTCTACATACTACAAAATCCACATCAGTTTTTGGTTCCTTGGTGATGTAAAGGTTGAAACGTGTGCAACCAGCAAAGACACACCTTGCCTTTCCATGCCAACAGGGACACAAAACTTTCCTTGTCTTGGACTTCACAGCCTTGTTGTATGTAAATGGCAACACGCAGTTACCAATTTTTTTCTGACATGTCTGTCCATTCTTTTTTTTAAATTCTGTACTTGTTTCTCTGATTTGGCTTGATCCCCCCCCCCCCTCATCTTTCAAAAGCTGAAGCTGGAAATGTTCAGGGCACTCTTGCCAGTTCTTGAGGAGATTGATGCGGCAAATGATAATCTTCTGCTGCATTTTCAATACCAAAGACTCGTGTGAATTTGGATCACTGAAACTAAGCTTGGTTTTATTTATTGGTTTGTAGTTGTTTTTTTTGGAGCAGTTGGGACATAACCCAGGTGAAATAACCTCTATGTCTATTTAGAGAGATCAACACCTTTACTCTCACTAGACTGCCAAAAGGCAAGTAAACAGTGGAGGGATAAATGGGTCTATTCTGTGGAAAGAGACATTGATGGTAATGACAATTACGAAGCCAGATTTGTAGCTGCAGCCAGGAGAAAAAATTAGTTTACTGTGAAAAATCTTTTCACTAACAGTCAACTTGACAAGCGTGAATAGTTTTGCTACAAAAAGCAGCTCAAGAGAACTTGTTACTTCATCAAATGGATGTAACAACAGCTTGCTTACATGCTCCCATAGATTATGAGATCTACACTGACCAGCCAGAAGGTTATGAAGAAGGGAAAGATTTGGTTTGTAAACCAGAAAAAACTCTGTACGGCCTGAAACAGTCTGGTCGAAAATGGAATAGAGTTTTACATGACTACCTAACTGAAAATGATTTTACACAAACCGAGCAGACCACTGTGTTTACACTAAAGAGACAGACAATGAGAAAGCAATAATGATCATCTGGGTTGATGATGTAATAATTGCAGCAAGCAATGAAAAGGTTAAGAGATGGGAAAGTGATGCTTTCAGACAAGTTTAGGATGAAGGACTTGGGCAGACTTGAACATTTTTTTTGGAATTGATTTTGTCCAGTCTGATGGATGTATAAAAAATGTCACAAGAAACATGTCAACCAGATAATGACAAGGTTCAATGTGCAAAATTGCAAAGCCAAGGACACTCCCTAAGATGCTGTTAGGATGAAAGTTGGGAAGTTGCACAGAGAAGCTGTGTACGCATATAGACCTATGTTTGGACATCCGAGGACTAATCACTTTAGTTAAGAATCCTGTCAACTGGCAGAGGTGCAAACATGTGGATATTAAATATCATTTTGTGAGGTCGATTGTAAATGAATGGAAAATGTGTCTGTTAAATTGCACTACTGATGAGATGGTAGCTGGTATTATGACCAAACCTGCTTCCAAGCTAAAACGCCCACGTTCCCTGAAAGAGGAAACAGAGACGTATGTGGGTAGGAAAACCGACTGAATGGAAGTGGATTCCATGAGAGACTAGAGCTGAACTCTGTATAACAGGCAAATTAATTTGCGGGCGTAGGTGACAAGCAATCAGCTGGGTATAAAATCGGGCATGAACTACACTCGTTCTGGGATTTTCCGAGGAGCCAAACCCACTTACCTCTTGGCACCCCAGATCCCTGACTTCCAGGGCAAGGCAAAGGGATACGTCTCTGTTCCCTGTTTCATGGAACGCTAGACATTCTCTTTCAGTTGATTCCTGAGACATATGTCGGTAGGAAAACCGACTGAATGGGAGCCCTTTATAAATTGCCATGCCCGAAGTCCTTAAAGACAGGGCGATACTAAACTAAGAAGTCTAGCAGCTAGGGTCATAGGAACCTGAATGGGAACTCCTTCTACCCCTGCCCGGAAATATCACTAAAAGCATAGCTGTCCCCGGTTGAGCGAGCAAGCGACAAGAAGGAAAGCACCCCTCAACATGTGCGGAGGGGTGCGCGGAAACCACGTGAAGACCTGGAAAGGGCTACCAGCGAAACATCGTCCTGCAAAGCAGAGCTTGGCAGGGACAGGAAGAGCCATTGTTTCCCACCAACAGAGGAGGGGTAGAAGAATGGGGTCTTACTAGCCGCCTGAGATTGGAGCTGTATAACTACACAGAAAGAGAGCGCCGGTAGGCCACAATGCCTGCCCGAGTGCCTGCCCAGAGGAGAGGGCCGAAGGCTGCCCTGGGGACCTTGAAAAAGGTGCAAGGGTAGATGGTGAGACCGAAGGGTAGGAATCGTTAGGACACTCTCTTTGGTGGCGATCAGGCGGAGAGTGTTCCGGCATGGGAGCAGCAGCAGGCCTGCAAGACCTGTAAGGTCGCCATAGCAAGCAAGGATGCAGCAGCTTGACCCGCAGCTGAATAAGCTCTCACCATCAGGCCTGACGAAAACTTCCCAGCTTTGGAGGGAACAAGGAACATTCAGCCGTAGGGCTGGGTATCGAGTTTGGTACTTTTTTAGGCACCGACCGAATCATCTCGATACTACCGAATATCGAAAAAATAATTTTCGTTCGATACCTAAGGGTATAATCAACTTCAGTGAGCTAGAAAACGTGTGGAATCCTTAACGTGCCCGGATCAAATGCTGATGATTGGCTGCAGTGAAGCTGCCATGAAAAACACGTTTACGGCGGCTACCCCCACTCACCCAGATGTTGTCAAATGTGAGGTGAGGCTTTAATGTACATTACACTTTAAAGCATAGCATAAATTTAACGCAAACTATGTTTAAGCGATCAAAAGTATGGCTACATTATGCCAAGATTGACGGCAACATTTGTAAAAAGGTTAACGCGTCCAAGACTGACAACACGTCAAATATAATGAAACACCTGACAGTACAGGGAATTAATTTACTGCAAGAAGATCACGCCGGTGCAGTCATCATCATCCTCTCAGTATTTTCCTGACTCAAAGCCTCCAACAACATGCCCACCACAAGCGTCGTCCTCCGTGACTGATGAGAATACCGGCGCGATGGCTGTTCCGTCAGGTAAACAGTCAAACAAAATCAGCTAACTTTTAGCGCTTCATGCTTTTGTACCGTTAAAATTAAGTTTAAGTTTGTGCGGGGTCAATTTATTAATCATGTTTCGGACTAACGTACGCAGTGTAACATTATGTACGGTTTCGATGACTTTAAATACGTAGCTAAGTTGATACTTTAAGGCTGCAGTTTCTCACACATTGAATGTAAGACCCTCTCATTTAAGTGATCACTCATGCCTTGCCTCTGATTTCTCACGCTAAAATAAATTTCAAGATGTGGAATGGGCACAGCTAATAGTTTATCTGTGATCTGTTTCTTGAGCGTGATGATGAAAGATGATGATCGATATGCATCATCTTCAGTCTTTGAGGGTTTTTTTATGCTTAACAAATTACAAAAACGATATTTTTCTTTATTCACCAGGACAGTTTGATCCTTCATTAATGGAGTTATGTTGGTTTTTTTTTTAGCTGACAAAAATCAAAAGGATTTATATTAGAACAACAGGCATACATTTGTTTCTATGCAACTGAATTGTCACTTGAATTAGTTATAAATAATGAGTTATTTAACATTAAGGAGTAGTTACATTTATTTTGCATTACATTCGATTACATTTAGAAGTTACATCTGGCCCTTTGAGGACAGCCATTATGCTAATGTGGCCCTCTGTGAAAATGAGTTTGGCACCCCTGCTTTAAGGTAAACAGCACTTTGTTCATTTTGTGCCTTTGTTACTTTGCTTATTGGTCTTAAGAGATAAGCCAGCTGTGAAAAGTGTCAAAAACATCCTGAAAAAAAAAAAAGTTTTTCTGCGTTTATGTGATATGTAATCTTATCTATATCTTAAAATAAAAGTATCGAAAAAAGTATAGTTTGGAACCGGTATCGAATTCAGGGCATCGGTATCGAACATTTTTGAATGATACCCAGCCCTATTTGGCCGAGATCGCCAAACGGCAGTGCTGCCGGGGCACAAGTGCACCGCAATCACCTGCTCCACCTGGGGAATCGAAGAGTACCCCCTAGCCGCATTGACCAGGGTGCTTAAGGGGGAGGAGCTTGATCCCCTGGCAGACAGGGGATCCCGTCAGAATTTTGTGAGCTCTTCGTACACCTTGGGGAAGAAAGACACTGGCGGTATGCGGGGAACCATGTCCCGGCGCCCGCATAGATACAGTCATCCAGCCGCGATGGCACCAAATCGCAGGGCACAGGCACCTCTTACCCGATCACTGAGAGCACTGTGGATGCTTCCGGCTCCAGCTCAGCTGCAACCCCGGAGGGAGGAAGTTCTAAACCGGAAGCAACCGAAGGCCGCTGCCCTTCCGATACTGCGAGGGAGAGCTACAGGATCACCGAGGTACCGAGCAATGCCAAAGCGCTGTCCGATTTACCGGCAGGCCAGATGGTAAGTACAATAGATGCTTGGGAATGATGCGAGGGATCGCCTGACACTACTCGACCCAAAACATCCGACAAGGCCTCGGAGAGACCCATCTGATTCAAAGGCTCACCCTAAGCTTTGGCGTCCTCTTCCTCAAAAAAGGATATTTGGATAGCCAAACTCGGGTTGCACCTCTCAGGATTAGTTATTCCGTTGTGCTCAGGCATTGAAGCAGAAGAATTGGGACAGTATGCGTATGGCAATCTGGAGGGCTCAAGGGCTTGCTGGCGGAGTGTTTGCTCGAGGATGTGTTTGCAGCATCTGAGAGCGAGTGCAACGGGACGAGTTTGGTGCAACACGCAACACTTCATCGACACTGGCGATACCGCAACAATATGACTCTGACCCTATAGGCTCCCGGTGCATAAGCGGCAGGTGGTGGAAGAATTGATCCTTGAGATGTATGCCAACGGAGTCATAGAACCATTGTCCAGCCTCATGGTTCTTGTAAAAAAAAAAAAAGAATGGAAAATGGCCCTCCGTGGGCTACCAGCAACTCAATGCTTCAACACGAAAATACTTTTTCCCACACCCACCATGATGATGTGCTGGATACCATCACCGACTCGTCATGGTTTAGCTCCGTAATCCTCTGCAGTGGCTACTGCCTGGTCAAGCTGGCTCCAGAGGGGCGACTGAAGACGGCGTTCACCGTCGGCCAGGAGTTGTCGCAGTTCGATGTGATGCCGTTAGGACTTTGCAATATTCCAGTCACCTTTGAACGACTCATGGAGCAGGTTCTGAAGAATGTGCCTCGAGATCAAGCTGTGAACAATCTACGGTAGCTGGACTAAAATTAAGCCCACACAAGTGCATGCTGCTTCGATAAGAGACACAATTCCTGTGTCATGCTGGCTCTCCGCCATTTTTGACCCTATTTGCTTGGACCTAAGTTTCTCCTCCGCTCCGACCACACTAGCCTACTAGTGTACTACTAGTTTCTGCCTACCTGATTTGCATTGTAATCAAACCATCATATACAGTGGTAACCCAAGATACAAAATTAATCCGTTCCAGGGTGACGTTCGGATCTCGAACAATTCGTATGTCAAAGCAAGTTTTACATGTAACAACACCTAATCCGTGCAACGGTTAGTAGAAGTTGATGGAAAAAATGTAAATCGAGAGAAAAATAAAAAAAATGTTTCTTCAATCCTTAAATCTACACAACGTAATAAATGATAATAAAACAAAGCAAAATACGTAATATGTAACACAAATGTAAAACCTTACCTTGAAAGTGAAGCGATGTGTCGAGGAGGTGGAAGGATGGCAGAAAACATTGCGGTACTACATATGAAAGTTAACTTTCTCAAGATATTTCAAGAATTACTAACACAAACACGGTTTCAAGAACAGGTGCAGACAGATGGAGAGAGTGCTTCTGAGAACGTGTCACAGAGGTTTCTCCAACTTGCGCTACAGAACAGTACCACATTATAAACATTATTTCTTTTACGACACCTTGACTCTAATATTTGTTATAGCACATTATTATTAATCTATTCATAATGTTTCACTGTGTTGTTAAAGTGTTTTGAAGCACATCAGACCCTTTTTGCACTGGGAGATAAGAGTGAAAGAACCTGGAAGCCCAGCGTTACGTCATGACGTCAAGCGGAAAATACAGCAGAAAAGTTTGTAAAGGTTTGATCTCAAATTTTTATTCGAATCCCGTAGCAAAAAATTTTGAGATGTTTCGTAACTTGTAGCATTTGTATTTCGGGGTACCACTACTTTGTTCCTAGTTACTTGTAGGTCTTATGTTTGAACTCAAAAAGAAGGCAACCTTTTCTTTGTATTCCAAGAAATGATTTTTTTTTTTTATTTGAACTCAAAAAAGGCTACTTTTCCCCTGAAAAAAAAAAAACAAACGTTCTGCAAACAAAATTCAAAGTGTGGTTCTCAATTGTGTGAACTTACCAACAACACAACTGTTTGCTGTTATCCAATTCCAATCAGATAAATAATCTTGTGGTGTCCGGTACTTGCAGAAGATGCATCTAACCCATTGTTCACCCGATTGGCTGTACGATTGGTGTGAAAGCCAATCGCAAGGCTTGGCGTACAATTCCTGGGACATCATATATGATCATTATTTAAACAGCGTTGATTGACATGCAAGAATCACAAACAGTATTGTTTGCTTTCGTGAAAGGGCTGAAATCTCCCCTGTCTAGAGACTGCAGTTTGTGTGATGTGTGTGGGGGGGAATGATAGGAGAACAATCCTGGGTTTTTCTTTTTAGCAAAGATTGAAGTTACGTGCAACACTACTGACAGATTTTTTTTGGTCCAAGATTATCTGTGAGGCTTCTTCCATTTATTCATTCTCCCTTAACTCCAGAGTCTGTTGCCTATCTCTAGTGGACTTTGGGCGAGAAGTGGGTGCTCCCAAAACAGGTCACCAGTCTATCACAGGGAAACACATTCACAACTAAGTGGAATTTATAGTAATCAATCAATCTGACGCATGTTTTTTGGGACTGTGGGGGAAGCCGAAGTACCCGGAGGAAAAACACACAGATACGGTGAGAACATGCAAACTCCTTCCAGGAAGGTCAACAGTAAGCCTTGAACTTACCACCGTCTAACTGGAAGGTCACAGTGCTACACACTGGGCTTCTTCCAACAAATGTAAATTCTCGCCTCGATTTATTTATTTCTTTAAACAAACCATCCCGTTGCTAGCAACATGTAATGAATATTATATTATTAACTCAAGAGCTGTGATGTTTTTACTCTGCTTACATAGCCGACACATTAGCAGGGCAGCTTGTACTAGTTCATAAAATCCAGATGTAATTGTAGCACATTGCTACATTTTGCATCTGATAACGGTGGCCACGTCACTGACTTTTTTTCCTCCATGTTAGCTTTGGTATTTGTTGTAAAATTGATCAAATGACAGCCATATTTTGAGCAGTTGATGGCATGTGTTCTTCCAGTGTGAGTTATATCTTGTCAGTTAGTTTCTTTTATTAGTAGAGTGCTGTCCCCTGAAGGAAGTTGTAGTTATTTAGGTTTAGCCCCTCTTGGTTGCTTTTGTTGTACTTTTATTTTTTGTTCAATAAATCATCTTTCCCTCAGCTCTCGCAGTTAGGTTTGTTTCTGTCTACTATGCCACTGCATGACATGTTCTTTCAGAAAAGGTTTAGTTCTATACTAAACATTTAAGAGTAATTCACTCTCCCAGAGAAGTTTTAAGTCGTAAAATTTCATCAAATTATTAAAGAAAATGGTTCATTACAGGATGTTTACCAATATCTAATTTACTTTAACCAAGAAATTTTACTGGGCGGGTCGTAACCATTATATGGGTGGTATAGGCCAAAGCTAAGGGTGACAACCATCTAGGGTGGGTGCACGATTTGAAATGTTTGAAAATTAATATTCAATGTCATCATGGTGTCATATGATGAGCCTTATGATGGGGTGGAACCCTTCAAAATTTGTCTTTCAGGATTTTTTTTTGATGCTTTTAATACTTAAATACATAACTAAAAAAATCTCTGAAGCACTGAACTTACTTTCTGTATCAGCTCAAACGTCTTCTTTGTGCATGTCTTACGATTAATCTGACCTTGTACCAACTGCTTTGGATAAAAGTGTCTGCTAAATACATAAATGTACATTTTAAACGTGTGCACAGGCACTCTGTAAATACTAAAATCATTCAATGAGTGTCTATTGATTTTGGTCATGTAAGAAAATAGTCTTGTCCACAGCCAGTTTGGATTTTTTTAATTTCCTGTACCAAATTCTGTGATTAGTTTAAAATTGAATTATTAAGATTTCAATTAGTTAAAAGTTCTACTACTGCCATAAATAGAAATTGAGAAAAGGAGCCACCCTGCCTGAACCCTCTATTAAGAGGAAATCTGTAAAAAAATTAGTGCACAATGCCAAATAATTCCATGTAATGGCATGACCAACAACATTTAAAAAACAGTCAGAGAGCACTGCAATGTTCCATTGTTTTATTGCTTAGTTTCCTTTCAGTTGTTCACTACGACATATTTGTTGTAATGAGGACGGCGGGAACGATCCCTGGGAGCGTGAGTGTTTCCCCCATTGCAAAAGGACATGTACAGATGTTGGTGATTAGATCATCAATCAGCTGGGTATATAACCACAGGGAACCTACCCTTGTTCTGTGATTTTTTCAGGAGCTGAACCCACTTACCTCTTGTCACCTCAAATTCATTGACCTCAAAGGCATAGCAAAAGGAATACTTCTCCATTCCCTCCGGCAAGGAATGGTGGGTTACACGAGTAACCAAGACGTTCCCCTCCAGTCATTCACTACAACGTATTTGTTGTAATTAGGGATGGGTACTGAAACCTGGTACTTAATCAACCCCGGTGCCTAAATATAAAAGCCTGGAGTAGCGATAAGTTAACTTTCATACGTAATGCCGTAATGTTTTCTGCTATCCATTTCACCTCCTCCAAGGTTTCACATTTGTGAACATATAACGTGTTTTGCATTTGTTTTATTCTGTTTAATTATCATAAATTACATGAACAATGTGTACATTTAAGGATTAAAGAAAAGTTTCTTTTTCATCTACTTATACTGTTGTTTCTGAGAGCCATTGAACAGATTAGGTATTTTGCATTTAAAACTTACTTTAAGAAACGAAATGTTCGAGGTACGAAAGCCACCCTGTAATGGATTAATTACGTATCTCGAGGTACCACTGAATTAGAAATTAGATCTATTCTAATAAGTCACATTCCAAGACAAGTCAAATGGAGGGAAAGTTCAAAAGTCGCTAAATTTTCATTTCAAGTCATTAACAAAACAAAGCGGTAGATATCTGTCCTGAGGCTCAGTCAGTAGAGCAATACGCTAGCAACACAAAAGTCAAGGGTTTAAACCCCAGGGAAAGCATGATCTGAAGAAATGTGTTCATTCCTTGAAATGTAAATGGTTTTTAAATGGTTATTTCTTTTGTATTGGGCTAAAATGGGCAGATATATGATCTGGCTCTAGTGATCCTCCATCTTCTACTCCTTCCCTGTCTAAGCATCCACCGACTACTGGCTCCTGCTTATCAAAACATATACAGTGGTACCCCGAGATACGAATATAATCCGTACCAGTGTCACGTGCGGATCTCGAACATTTCGTATCTCGAAGCAAGTTTTACATGTAAAACGCCTAATCCGTGCAACGGCTCTCAGAAACTGGAAAATGATCAAACGGAATAAAACACAAGCAAAATACGTGATATGTACACAAATGTGAAAACTTACCTTGGGTGAAGCGATGAGTCGGAGGAGGTGGAATGGATGGCAGAAAACATTAGGCACCACGTATGAAAGAGATATTTCACGAATTACTAACACAAACACGGTTTCAAGCACGAGCACAGACAGATGGAGAGAGCGCTTCTGAGAACGCGTCACAGGGTTTTTCTACCTTGTGCTACAGAACAGCACTTTCCACGTTATAAACATTACTTTTACAACACCTTGACTCTAACATTTGTTAAGGCGCATTATTAGTAATCTATAAATAATGTTTCGCATAATAATGCATCAGACCCTTTTTGCACTGGGAGATAGAAGCACAAGAACCCAGAAGCGCTACGCGACGTCATACAAACAAGTGGAAAATACAACAGAACAGCTTGTAGTTGTTCGTATCTTGAATTTTTCTTCGCAGCTCGAAGCAAAAAGTTTCCCGCGAGACCTTTCGGATCTCGAACATTTCGTAACTTAAAGCATTCGTATCTCGTTTAGTGTCTGTCTGTATGGAAGGACATCAGGCATGGCCTTTTACTAGGGTTCATTACGACAAATACATTGTAGGGAACGACTGTGAGGGAACGTCTTGGTTACTTATGTAACCCACCCTTCGCTGAATGAGGGAATTGAGATGTATTCCCTTAGCTGTACCCTTGAGGTCGGTGAATTAGAGGTGCCAAGAGGTAAGGCTCCTACAAAAGTCACAGAATGAGAGTAGGTTCGGTTGGGGTTACATACCCAGCAGATTGATGGTCAAATCATCTACACCTCCACAATGATAAGTGCACTATGGGCCTGCAATAGTGGAAACACTCACGCTCCCAGGGATCGTTCCAGCAGTCGTCATTATAAACAAATACATCTTCGTTCCCTCCTTCAGGAAACCATGTAACCGTGAAGTTAACACTGATTGGAGTTCATCTCCTTCTCCAGTTGCTTCTGCTGGCTCTGAAGCTCTTTCCGCAAACCAGATAATGCTTTCAACATTTTTTCTTTCTCCTCAGAACAAATCTTTCCTGCTGTGGAGTCACAATGAAGGCTGGGAGTGGAGTTTTCCATATTCTGCAGCTTTCTCCTTAAGGCAGGAACTGGAGGGGAAGGAGGAGGAGTGATGGACTTTGTCTGTTGAAGATAGAAAGAAAAAAACTTTAGATGCTTTTCACCAAGAAAACAACTCTTTCTATTTCTATTTCAGCGTCTGGAAGCCAAGAGCTTACTCTTCTAGCAAAGCAAAGACAATGGGTTCCTGGGAAAGCAAGATCTAACCAAAACTGTTCCTTGGTTGAAATGTAAGTCACTTTAGACAAAAGCATGTCCAAAATACACGAATGAAAATGTGTGAAACCTGGGTTCGATCAACACACACACTTCAAAGATTGATGGATTGATTCGTATGTTGTGGGTTTAATTAAGGTTTATTCTATGAACGGTTTTAGGTTGTGACCTTCAAGTAACTGAGGTTCTCCCTCCTGACAAAGGTTTAGAATTTGCATAATTCAACCATGACTTTAGAACAAACCTCTTTGATTTTCGGCAACTTCTCTGGCTCGGGTTTCTTTAGAACTTCCTCTCGTTCAGCAAGCCGCCGATTCTCCTTCTCCTTGATCCTCGTTTCCTCTCTCTGCTCAATGTGCTTTCTTCTTGCTTCCTCCAACTGTTCAGCAAAAGGTTATAAAGTTACGAGGCAAAAGATCAGAATCTAAATTTGATTGAGTTCTGCACATCAGCATCGACTGTTTCAAGCAATCTTCTCTTGTTCATGGAGATGAAACCCCACATCCCTCCCTTCGATCATCCCTTAGTGTCGCTCTGTTACGATGAAGATGACTGGCTACGCTAACTTTTAGATTCCAGTTTACTCTTCAGAAACCTATGAGTGACTTCATAGATGCAACACCCAGAGTTTAATAGAGATTAGGTTCAAAACCTGAGCTTCTGCTTGAAACCAATAATTTACAAGATTCAACCGGGGCTTAAGAACAAACCTCTCTGTCTTTCCTTCTCCTCTTCTCCAGCTCCTCCTCGTACTCCTTTTTCATCATTTCTCTCTCTTTAGCGACTCGCCTCTCTGCCAACTCTTCCTCTATCCTCTCCTTCTCTCTCTCCTCCTGCTGCCTTCTTTTCTTATCTTCAATCTGTTCATCAATAGGAGATAAAGTGAGACGGCAGGCCAAAAGCATAATGACTCTGGAATCTTCATCTGACTGAGTTCTGCTCTTCAGTACCTGCAGCTTTAGGAAATCTCTGTGTCGTTGGTCGTCATAGCGCTGCTGTGGGGTGAAGCCTTCCTCAAAAACATTGCCCCGACCATAGACGGAGGAAGGAGCTGGGGAGGCATTCAAGGTTGTACCCTTGGTAGCAGTCACCGGAGGAGAAGGAGGTGGAGACACAGAGCTTGTCTGTCGAGGAAAGAGAGAAAATAAACAACTGTTAGATTCTATTCACTAAGACTATAGCTGTCCATTTCACTTCCTAGAGGGCAACAGATGTAACCCAGCTAGAAATGCAAAGATCAGGGGTTCAATCCGAGGGGCGGCAACAACTAACCACATGTCTACGTTCCTTGAAATGTAAATCACTTTGGATTAAAGCATCTGCCAAATGTATAAATGTAATTGTATTTAACCCGCTTTAATGAACCCGCAGAGCAATAATCTCCAAAGTTTAAAAAGGATTTGTGGCATGTTCTGCGTTTAATTCAGGTTTGAGCTAAACATTTTAATATTGTTGCCTTTGACTAACTGTGTTTGACCCTCGTGATTTAAGGCTGCGTCACACAATAGAATTTTTGGACAGACTTCCCTTGTCTGATAATTGAAAAATGAAATTTTCTTCAAAAATAATATTTTGATGTAAAAACTATAACCTGTGTATAGCTGAACATCTCTAAACAGCATAAAGTTCCTGAACCCTTTCACTCGATCAGAACCTAAACTCAAACGCTCATCGATGGTTTCTCTTTCCGACTCAATCTTTGCTGCAAATGAACTGAAGGTGATTTTCTCACGAGAACACGCTAACGTTTAGCATCAAACTCACTTTCAGAAACACTTCATGGATAAAACAGTGTTAGTTTTGTACAGTTTATGTTCAAAACTTGTGCTTCTCTGTTTAAAACATGTTTAGAATTTGCATTCAACCAGAACTTAAACCAGAACAAACCTCTTTGACTTTCGACGTCCTCTTCTCATTGATCAACATCTTCTTGCTCTGCTCCACTTGCTTGTATCGTGCTTCATCCAGCTGTTCAGCAAAAGGTTATAAAGTTAGGAGGCAGAGCAAAACAAAGACCTCAGAATCCAACTTTGAACCCTGCATCCCTCCCTTCGATCATCCCTTAGTGTCGCTCTGTTACGATGAAGATGACTGGCTATGCTAACATTTAGCTTCCAGTTTACTCTTCAGAAACCTATGGGTGACTTCATAGACGCAACACCCAGAGTTCAATAGAGATTAGGTTCAAAACCTGAGCTTCTGCTTAAAACCAATAATTGGAATTTACAAGATTCAACCAGGGCTTAAGAACGAACCTCTCTGTCTTTCCTTCTCCTCTTCTCCAGCTCCTCCTCATACTCCTTCTTCATAGTTTCTCTCTCTTTTGCAATCCTTCGCTCTTCCTTCTCTTCCTCAATCCGTTCTTTCTCTCTCTCCTCCTCCTGCCTTCTCTTCTTTTCTTCAATCTGTTCATCAAACAGAGATAAAGTGAGACGGCAGGCCAAAAGCATAATGACTCTGGAATCTTCATCTGACTGAGTTCTGCTCTTCAGTACCTGCAGCTTTAGGAAATCTCTGTGTCGTTGGTCGTCATAGCGCAGCTGTGGGGTGAAGCCTCCCTCAAAAACATTGCCCCGACCATAGACGGGAAGGAGCTGGGGAGGCATTCAAGGTTGTACCCTTGGTAGCAGTCACCGGAGGAGAAGGAGGTGGAGACACAGAGCTTGTCTGTCGAGGAAAGAGAGAAAATAAACAACTGTTAGATTCTATTCACTAAGACTATAGCTGTCCATTTCACTTCCTAGAGGGCAACAGATGTAACCCAGCTAGAAATGCAAAGATCAGGGGTTCAATCCGAGGGGCGGCAACAACTAACCACATGTCTACGTTCCTTGAAATGTAAATCACTTTGGATTAAAGCATCTGCCAAATGTATAAATGTAATTGTATTTAACCCACTTTAATGAACCCACAGAGAAATAATCTCCAAAGTTTAAAAAGGATTTGTCGCATGTTCTGCGTTTAATTCAGGTTTGAGCTAAACATTTTAATATTGTTGCCTTTGACTAACTGTGTTTGACCCTCGTGATTTTAGGCTGCGTCACACAATAGAATTTTTGGACAGACTTCCTTCGTCTGATAATTGAAAAATGAAATTTTCTTCAAAAATAATATTTTGATGTAAAAACTATAACCTGTGTATAGCTGAACATCTCTAAACAGCATAAAGTTCCTGAACCCTTTCACTCGATCAGAATTTAAACTCAAACGCTCATCGATGGTTTCTCTTTCCGACTCAATCTTTGCTGCAAATGAACTGAAGGTGATTTTCACACGAGAACACGCTAACGTTTAGCATCAAACTCACTTTCAGAAACAATTCATGGATAAAACAGTGTTAGTTTTGTACAGTTTATGTTCAAAACTTGTGCTTCTCTGTTTAAAAACATGTTTAGAATTTGCATTCAACCAGAACTTAAACCAAAACAAACCTCTTTGACTTTCGACGTCCTCTTCTCATTGATCAACATCTTCTTGCTCTGCTCCACTTGCTTGTATCGTGCTTCATCCAGCTGTTCAGCAAAAGGTTATACATTTTAGGAGGCAAAACATAAGAACAAAGAGCTGAGAATCTAAATTTGATCTGAATTTTGAACCCCGCACCCTCCCTTTGATCATCCCTTAGTGTCGCTCTGTTACGATGAAGATGACTGGCTACGCTAACTTTTAGATTCCAGTTTACTCTTCAGAAACCTATGAGTGACTTCATAGATGCAACAGCCAGAGTTTAATAGAGATTAGGTTCAAAACCTGAGCTTCTGCTTGAAACCAATAATTTACAAGATTCAACCGGGGCTTAAGAACAAACCTCTCTGTCTTTCCTTCTTCTCTTCTCCAGCTCCTCCTCGTACTCCTTTTTCATCATTTCTCTCTCTTTAGCGATCCGTCGCTCTGCCTTCTCATCCTCCATCCTCTCCTTCTCTCTCTCCTCCTCCTGTCTTCTTCTATTCTCTTCAATCTGTTCATCAATAGGAGATAAAGTGAGACGGCAGGCCAAAAGCATAATGACTCTGGAATCTTCATCTGACTGAGTTCTGCTCTTCAGTACCTGCAGCTTTAAGAAATCACGATGTCTTTGGTCTTGGTCTCGCTGCTGAGGGGTGATGCCTTCTTCAAATACATTGCCCCGACCATAGACGGAGGAAGGAGCTGGGGAGAAACTCGCAGACTCTGAAAACGACAAAGGGATTTAATTGAGGCTCAAACTGAATTATTGCTCACAGATCATTCCTTCATGAAATTTAGATTCCTTTACCTTTCTTTGGAGACGCGGGTCTTCTTTCTCCCCTGGCCACAGACTTACAAGCGTCAGTTTTTCTCAAATGCGCTTTCAGATCCGCTGAAAACACAGCATCATCAGGGTTAACATAAATTGTGTTATAAATTGTACTAAAAAAGCTATAAATGCGTTTGTATCAAAGGGCTTCTGAAATGTGTTACGTACTGATGGGGTTTCCGCTAATGTCTTTGAGAGGAGCTCCTCCTCCTCCTCTCCCCCAGTAATTATATTTCTCCTCCTCTGCCTCCAACTTCATGTCCTGCTTTTTTTGTTCCTCCCTCTCTCGCTGCTTTCTCTGCTCTTTTTCTGCAATCTGTGCTCCACAGAAAGACAAGTACAACTCTGTTAACATGCCGTCCCCATGACTGACTAATGAAGCAATAGTGAAAATGATGCGGCGTTTCCAGCTGATGTCAGAGTGCAGGTACCTGCTGCTTGAGGGCATCCGCATAGCTGACGGGACTCGGCTGAGGGCACTGCGTTCTCTGAAGAGATCTACAGATGAGCCACGAGTTATTGAGATTCATTCTGAACTGAACAAACTGTGCTTTATTCAAGAAATCCTTGGTACAATGATCCTGAAAACATGCTCTTACTGTGTGTTTCCTCTGGGGGGAGTCTTCAGAGGTGGAAGGTGCGTCTCTGGACGGACTGGAGGCTGCTGGCTGAGTACTGGTTGATCTGGTGCAAATAAAAGCAATAATGACATTAATCGTTCATTCAACAGCAGCTAGTTAAGAAACAACTTTTATAAAGTACTTCACTCAAACACCTGCTACCAGCAGCAAAAAAAACTATTATTTCATAGAGAAAGAACTCGATTGCCATTGAACTTTACGGAAATAAAAATATTCTGTCTCAGCAAAATGTTAACTAACTTGACTTCATGATTCATTTAGTCAGAAAAACTGTTTTGAGACCATTATTGGTTTATTCAGGTATAATAAACACTTGATTAACTATTATTTAACATGTATCTATTTAATGCATGCGTCACAAGATCAAGCAGATATTAAAACGATGTGGAGGGACTTCAGAAATGCATCTTTTGTTGAAATAAACTCTTTTACTGTTATCTGAACGGCGCTGATTGAGCTTCTGAATTGTGAAGAGTGTTACGTACTGAAGAGGTTTCCATGACTCTCTCTGAGATGAGCTTCTCCTCTTCTTTCCCAGTATTCACGCTGGAAAAATAAATCAAGGCAGAAAGTCAATATCAAGGTGCCCACAGCAATATAGAGTTTGATGCCCAAATCCCATTTTGAAAACATTCATTTCCTCAGATTCATGGTTTCATGTGTGTTTTACTTTGGAATCTGGTGGATTCTGTTTTTATTTACAAGTCTCAGCTCATTACTAAAAACATTTAGAAAGAAAACCACCAGAAACATTGATTACTGATAGAGGGTCAAATACTTTTTCACTGTAATTTAGTCAATAATTCTTTTGAAAGGCATTTTTCAACTTTTCGTTGTTGAAACAAACATTAAAGTTGTGTACTGATCATTTCTGTGTCTGTGGTGTGGGCAAACACGAGGATAACACTTAATATTTAAAACATCGAAGCACAAACTTTGCTTCAGGTCTTTGATTGTTTTCTACATTGATCCGAATGAATATTTATAAACTGCGGAATACCTCACGCGTGAAGCGCCACACATCGAGCTCGTGCAGCTCCTCCATCAGTTTCTGCTTCCTTTGCTCGTATTCCACTCGAATTAAATAGAGCTCATAGCTGTCTTCTAGAAACGACAAGTAGAAGCAGTCATAAAATCACATTTCATGTGTAACGGAGTACGATGTGTTAACAACTGTATGAAATAGAAACCGTCTTTACCTGGTTTCTGCTGCGAGAAAGGGAGTTTGAATGAGGGGTTTGTCAGCTCCCTTGCAAGTAATCTCTGAAGCAAAAAATAAATAGCAATGATTGAATAAACCCGAAGAGGAAGAAATCGCCAATTAATTATAACGAGCGTCGGCGTTTCATCAAATCAATTAAAATTTGTGCAAAAGAAAACTTACCCTCGACTCACTGTAATACATTTTACCGATGTTTAACCTTTTACTCAGTTTAAACCTCGTTTTTGTCACAGAATCGCAGAACCAAACAGAACAGATACCAACAGAAAGCCAAAGTCACGGGACTGAAGAAGTTTACGCGCAAGGTTCCATTAATGACGTAATTACAGCATTCGTGATGGCGATATTCAAACTCCGTTCGTCAAGTTATATATAATAAATATTTTTGTATATTAAACTTTGAAAAGAACCTTGGATTTTTTTTTATTTAAATGTATTTTGTAATAGTAAATACCAAATTGGTTTGTAGCGCTTTATCTCGTTACTTTATCACCTGGAAATATTAAAACGTTTTTGTGAAACGAATTCTTATTTATTAAAACGTGAAACTTTTGCACAAAAAATATAATATTTTAATTAAATATTTGCAAAAAATAAAAAATGTAACAAAGTGAAACAGCAGTACATAACATAATGGACATTGAATGGAAATGTATTTATATTTTATTAATAACGTAAAATTATAAAGAAAACAATTGTTAGTATTTTATACAATATGATGCATAGTCTGAAGAAAACGGAAATAATAGTAAATAGAACTTGCTGTTTGATCGATGTTTATTGTTTATCATTGCCATCGCATTTTAAGAAAAATAAATATAAACATATTTATCAAATTAAACTGATGTTTAAATAAATGCTTAGAATTTTATGAAAGAAAAGAAAAATTTGTGAGCAAAACAAATATCGTGAAATTTATGATTTGATTAAAAATAAATAACCGGAAGTACAGACAGTTCAACTAGATTTTTTATACACTTTAACGGTGAGAATAAAAGCGAGACTTCAAAACAGATTCACTTTTATTAATGTCCACTATTTTATTTTTGAAAATTATTCAAACATATTTTTAACACCGTTGGGTTCAAACTTGTACTTTTTAAACCTTACGTAAAAACATTATTCGGATTACATTAAGAGAGAACAAGCTGCTAACATCACATATCGAAATGTTTCAGGTAATTAATTAATGTTGAATCATGTGAAAACATTCAGTAATGATGCGCATCGTCTGCGTTACAGTTTTCTCAACTCTATTGATTATAATTTTGACAGCACTCCTTTAAAAAAATCTCTGAAATCTAAAAAGTTTTGTGGGTTTCCTCCGGGTACTCTGGTTTCCCCCCAATCCCCAAAACATGTATCAGGTTAAAATAATAATTCCCCTTAAGTTTGTGAGCTAATGTGTGTACTGTCCAGGGTGTACCCCCATCTCTCAACTGATCTGCGCTGGAGCACCAGAAGACCCTGGGTAGAAGCAGGTTAGAAGATGTTTACACTGTTTTCTGACTGTGTTTTATGATTTTATGGACTTTTTATAACTTAAATTGACACCAGTCATGCCTCACTGAATACCTTGTTAAATGTCCCTTACTCTGTGCCGTCGTTCTATAACAAAATCTTCAAATCTTTCCTCCATTTCATTGCAAAGACATTGGAATGTTCAGCTTCAGAATTCCTTATCTTTGATCATTTCATCCATGGCATTAGACTGAGACAGCACTTCTTAAAATCACCAATGATATTTTGACTGCAGCTGACTCTGGTTTTCTGTCCTCTCGTATATTCTAAACCAGGGGTGCTCACACTTTTTCAGCTTGCGAGCTACTTTTAAAATGACCAAGTCAAAGTGATCTACCCGCTACAAAAATGTAAAACATCAATCAACAAACAATTATTTTCAACTTTATTGAGAATTGACAAAACACACATAATAATTAAATATTTACATTTTTTTAATAACCTGAGTTTAATTTAATTTAAACACTCTTCATTTAATGTTGTAGCAGGTTAAGCATTAGAACAGATGTTTGTGACCTGAAATGGTAATAGAGTTATTTTTATGGGAGCAATTGAGCTTTGATCCAAATAATCAAGAATAAAAATGATGCTCTAATAAATTTTTCACATTTTTATTGAAACTGAGTCGTGCAGTACAATATGCAGGTGAGGAGTGGCGTGTTCCTTGATTTTGGTTGTAAAAGAGCAATTTAGAATGAAGTTATGAAGCATATTCTGGGTAAAACATATTTTGGATCTGGTAATTTGCAATTTGGTGAGCAGTGTGTTCTGGTGGCAGACTGTTTGAGCCTCTTCCCTCAGGCAGGAGACTACGGTCCATCCGGACCAGAACCTCCCGACACAAGAACAGCTTTTTCCCCTCCGCCATAAGACTCTTGAACATCAAATGACCACAAACCCATGGACAACTGTTGCTATTTGCACTATTTTCTTTGCACTATCTGCACAATCCCCACCATTGTCCCAATGTACATAGTATAGTTATCTGTATAGTTTTTATTGTTTATAGTATTTTTTTCTCTTTTTTTTAAATATATTGTATTTCTTTTATTTTACTTATATATACTTCACTTTATTATTTATTATTTAGTACGTGTTCTTTGTTTTGCATATATATATATTAGGGGTGTAACAGTTCACGGTATGTATTGAACCGTTTCGGTACGGCCTGTTCGGTTCGGTACACTTGCGTCCCGTTTCGGTATTCGGTATTTTTATTAAATTATATAAATGTATTATTAGCGCGATATTAAGAGCAGCGGAACAATGTTCATAGGCGAGTTTCCGCACGGACGCTATTGAGTGAAGCACAGTAGAGGTGCACGCCGGGTAGCTGTGAGAAATGGAAAAAGAGAAGCCAGCGCTTGAAGACACCTCACTACAGTCTCCTGTTGGGAACACTTTGACTTCTCTGTTAAAATACATAACGGGGATAGACGAGTGGATAAATTTAAAGTTGTATGCCGACATTGTTCCACGGAGATCGGGCAGGCAACACATCTAACATTTTCTACTGCTGGAGGTAGTCACTGCAACCAGATCTGTGTTCTCTTATTGCCTGTCATCACAGAGAGTCAGTGAAGATAGAAGCTTTGAGGGCTGCAATTCAGGATGGCCACTGCAGGGAACTGTTGTGTCAACTGCCAATATAATAAAGGGTGTTCTTCCATGAGTGAACTTCCTGGGTGTATATGTTCTCCTTCCTTGGCACAATTTCCCATTCCTGTGCAACATTAACACATTCATACTTATATTAACTCCATCACAAATAGCCTTGTGTTCAATATCTCTTGATAACAATGTAGGTTTTATAAGTGGGTGCAGTTTTACCTGTGGCTCATTCTGCATGGCAAAGAATGGTTTACAACAACCCAGTTGTTCAGTGATTTCTGAAGGTCCCTAAAATCATTACACTTGCGGAGAATTAAGTTATGAAAATTAATAATGAGGTTACGATGGTGTGTAATTCAGAATGAGATATTGTAATTCTTACAAAACATCCACAGTCCATGAAATATCTTGCGTTGGAGAAGATGGACATTTATGAGCACCACACACAGACATTCTATCTGTCTTGTGAATGTAGTCCAAACGACAAAGCACTAAATAATTTTCCGACCCAAATGCATCCCAGTGAGTTTGTCTTTTAAAACGGTCCATATTTCGCAACCATATCATTTTTCCCTGTGCCCACTCTCCAGCCATAAAGTGCCGATACACCTCCAACAATGTCCTCATCCATTTGTCTTCAGTTTTCATTTGGCTGATTATAGAGAGAATGAATGTTCTTCTGTCCATAACCAAGTATAAAATGAAAAGCAGATTGTCTATAGTGTTTGTCATACATATAGACTTCTCTACCTTATTTTTTTCTTTTTTTACCCCCTTTTTTGAGACCCCATCGCTCTTTTTGACTTGTTGGGTGACCATCCTGGTTACTTTTGTCTATTACCTCTTTTGATGATTTCAATAAATGATGGACTGTGGTGTGGATTAGAAGGACCTGTGGAATCCTTTCTTTTGCTCATCTCAGCAGTAACTTCGGAAAGTAGGTGGAGAAACAATTTTGAAAAAGGTGAGTCATGGCGGATGTTCTTAGGCATCTTCAAATCCTCATGTTCACACCGTGCTTCTTCCACCTCTGAAATAATTGCATTAACACGGATTGCAGTTTGCAGGTTAGTCAAACTCCTTTGGCAGAATTCCAGTGAGTCTGCTCTGAAAACTCTGTAAATGTCCTTAACCAATAATTTTATGTCATTTAGGGTTGTTGCATTTATAATTAGTGCAACTGAATAAATGAAAAGGTCCCTTGTTGTCTTGGCACACTTCACTTTGGCAACCTTGCAGCAAAAAATCTTTATCATGTGTGCAGCACATATGTGTACAACTGTGAAGGTAAATTTCATCTGTCCTTCAAAAACCAGAAGACAACAATTCAAGTAGCTGTGAATGTCTCGCTGGCAGAAATCCTGTAAACAGGAATGGATCATTGCCCAACTGAAATCAGTTTCCACCTTTTGCGGTTTGAGACTGTGTTTGAAAAAGCTTAAAGAAATCACGTGACAAACACGTCAGACAGTGCTGTATGGTGGGTGTGCTCTGGTCTGAAGAAATCATCTCCACAACAGCCACAACTGTTTTTGTACTTGATGTCACTGGGCAGCAAAGAGCATAATACAATATGGTCTTGCAGTCATTAGGTTTGGCAACAACAGAAAGAGTTGCATCAAGGTACAGCATAAGACTTTTTGGAGTTCGTGCATGAGCTGGAGTTGATTTTTCTTATACACATGGGTGATAAATGGAGAAAGTGCCAAAAACTGTAAATATTCATGCTGCAGTGGACTGAAGTTTTGGTTTGAGTCTTGTTGTTCTTGAATTTTCATACAGTCAAGAAAGGGGTTTATTTTGAAGGTTTGTCTCACTCGACATTTTTTGAAGAACACTGATTGGTGGGACTTCATTTGTGTTTCCCTCTACTAATTTGGTGTTGTCTGCAACAGCTAATTTCTTTATAAGAAGATGCATGGGCATGATTACTTTGAGCTGGGCCTTGAGCACTTCTCTTTCTGATGTGCTGGTTCGTCTCCTATCCTTCGTGATCTTTTTTTTGTGATTTCTACATTCACTACAAAATCCACATCAGTTTCTGGTTCCTTGGTGATGTAAAGGTTGAAACGTGTGTAACCAGGAAAGACACACCTTGCCTTTCCATGCCAACAGGGACACAAAACTTTCCTTGTCTTGGACTTCACAGCCTTATTGTATGTAAATGCCAACACGCAGTTGCTCCAGTTACCAATTTTTTTCTGACATGTCTGTCCATTCTTTTTTTTAAATTCTGTACTTGTTTCTCTGATTTGGCTTGATCCCCCCCCCCCCTCATCTTTCAAAAGCTGAAGCTGGAAATGTTCAGGGCACTCTTGCCAGTTCTTGAGGAGATTGATGCGGCAAATGATAATCTTCTGCTGCATTTTCAATACCAAAGACTCGTGTGAATTTGGATCACTGAAACTAAGCTTGGTTTTATTTATTGGTTTGTAGTTGTTTTTTTGGAGCAGTTGGGACATAACCCAGGTGAAATAACCTCTATGTCTATTTAGAGAGATCAACACCTTTACTCTCACTAGACTGCCAAAAGGCAAGTAAACAGTGGAGGGATAAATGGGTCTATTCTGTGGAAAGAGACATTGATGGTAATGACAATTACGAAGCCAGATTTGTAGCTGCAGCCAGGAGAAAAAATTAGTTTACTGTGAAAAATCTTTTCACTAACAGTCAACTTGACAAGCGTGAATAGTTTTGCTACAAAAAGCAGCTCAAGAGAACTTGTTACTTCATCAAATGGATGTAACAACAGCTTGCTTACATGCTCCCATAGATTATGAGATCTACACTGACCAGCCAGAAGGTTATGAAGAAGGGAAAGATTTGGTTTGTAAACCAGAAAAAACTCTGTACGGCCTGAAACAGTCTGGTCAAAAATGGAATAGAGTTTTACATGACTACCTAACTGAAAATGATTTTACACAAACCGAGCAGACCACTGTGTTTACACTAAAGAGACAGACAATGAGAAAGCAATAATGATCATCTGGGTTGATGATGTAATAATTGCAGCAAGCAATGAAAAGGTTAAGAGATGCTTTCAGACAAGTTTAGGATGAAGGACTTGGGCAGACTTGAACATTTTTTTTGGAATTGATTTTGTCCAGTCTGATGGATGTATAAAAAATGTCACAAGAAACATGTCAACCAGATAATGACAAGGTTCAATGTGAAAAATTGCAAAGCCAAGGACACTCCCTAAGATGCTGTTAGGATGAAAGTTGGGAAGTTGCACAGAGAAGCTGTGTACGCATATAGACCTATGTTTGGACATCCGAGGACTAATCACTTTAGTTAAGAATCCCGTCAACTGGCAGAGGTGCAAACATGTGGATATTAAATATCATTTTGTGAGGTCGATTGTAAATGAATGGACAATGTGTCTGTTATATTGCACTACTGATGAGATGGTAGCTGGTATTATGACCAAACCTGCTTCCAAGCTAAAACGTCTAGATTACTTGCATAAGCCCACGTTCCCTGAAAGAGGAAACAGAGACGTATGTGGGTAGGAAAACCGACTGAATGGAAGTGGATTCCATGAGAGACTAGAGCTGAACTCTGTATAACAGGCAAATTAATTTGCGGGCGTAGGTGACAAGCAATCAGCTGGGTATAAAATCGGGCATGAACTACACTCGTTCTGGGATTTTCCGAGGAGCCAAACCCACTTACCTCTTGGCACCCCAGATCCCTGACTTCCACGCCAAGGCAAAGGGATACGTCTCTGTTCCCTGTTTCATGGAACGCTAGACATTCTCTTTCAGTTGATTCCTGAGACGTATGTCGGTAGGAAAACCGACTGAATGGGAGCCCTTTATAAATTGCCATGCCCGAAGTCCTTAAAGACAGGGCGATACTAAACTAAGAAGTCTAGCAGCTAGGGTCATAGGAACCTGAATGGGAACTCCTTCTACCCCTGCCCGGAAATATCACTAAAAGCATAACTGTCCCCGGTTGAGCGAGCGAGCGACAAGAAGGAAAGCACCCCTCAACATGTGCGGAGGGGTGCGCGGAAACCACTTGAAGACCTGGAAAGGGCTACCAGCGAAACATCGTCCTGCAAAGCAGAGCTTGGCAGGGACAGGAAGAGCCATTGTTTCCCACCAACAGAGGAGGGGTAGAAGAATGGGGTCTTACTAGCCGCCTGAGATTGGAGCTGTATAACTACACAGAAAGAGAGCGCCGGTAGGCCACAATGCCTGCCCGAGTGCCTGCCCAGAGGAGAGGGCCGAAGGCTGCCCTGGGGACCTTGAAAAAGGTGCAAGGGTAGATGGTGAGACCGAAGGGTAGGAATCGTTAGGACACTCTCTTTGGTGGCGATCAGGCGGAGAGTGTTCCGGCATGGGAGCAGCAGCAGGCCTGCAAGACCTGTAAGGTCGCCATAGCAAGCAAGGATGCAGCAGCTTGACCCGCAGCTGAATAAGCTCTCACCATCAGGCCTGACGAAAACTTCCCAGCTTTGGAGGGAACAAGGAACATTCAGCCGTAGGGCTGGGTATCGAGTTCGGTACTTTTTTAGGCACCGACCGAATCATCTCGATACTACCGAATATCGAAAAAATAATTTTCGTTCGATACCTAAGGGTATAATCAACTTCAGTGAGCTAGAAAACGTGTGGAATCCTTAACGTGCCCGGATCAAATGCTGATGATTGGCTGCAGTGAAGCTGCCATGAAAATCACGTTTACGGCGGCTACCCCCACTCACCCAGATTTTGTCAAATGTGAGGTGAGGCTGTAATGTACATTACACTTTAAAGCATAGCATAAATTTAACGCAAACTATGTTCAAGCGATCAAAAGTATGGCTACATTATGCCAAGATTGACGGCAACATTTGTAAAAAGGTTAACGCGTCCAATACTGACAAAACGTCAAATATGATGAAACACCTGACAGTACAGGGAATTAATTTACTGCAAGAAGATCACGCCGGTGCAGTCATCATCATCCTGTCAGTATTTTCCTGACTCAAAGCCTCCAACAACATGCCCACCACAAGCGTCGTCCTCCGTGACTGATGAGAATACCGGCGCGATGGCTGCTCCGTCAGGTAAACAGTCAAACAAAATCAGCTAACTTTTAGCGCTTCATGCTTTTGTACCGTTAAAATTAAGTTTAAGTTTGTGCGGGGTCAATTTATTAATCATGTTTCGGACTAACGTACGCAGTGTAACATTATGTACGGTTTCGATGACTTTAAATACGTAGCTAAGTTGATACTTTAAGGCTGCAGTTTCTCACACATTGAATGTAAGACCCTCTCATTTAAGTGATCTCTCATGCCTTGCCTCTGATTTCTCACGCTAAAATAAATTTCAAGATGTGGAATGGGCACAGCTAATAGTTTATCTGTGATCTGTTTCTTGAGCCTGATGATGAAAGATGATGATCGATATGCATCATCTTCAGTCTTTGAGGGTTTTTTTATGCTTAACAAATTACAAAAACGATATTTTTCTTTATTCACCAGGACAGTTTGATCCTTCATTAATGGAGTTATGTTGGGTTTTTTTTAGCTGACAAAAATCAAAAGGATTTATATTAGAACAACAGGCATACATTTGTTTCTATGCAACTGAATTGTCACTTGAATAAGTTATAAATAATGAGTTATTTAACATTAAGGAGTAGTTACATTTATTTTGCATTACATTCGATTACATTTAGAAGTTACATCTGGCCCTTTGAGGACAGCCATTATGCTAATGTGGCCCTCTGTGAAAATGAGTTTGGCACCCCTGCTTTAAGGTAAACAGCACTTTGTTCATTTTGTGCTTTTGTTCCTTTGCTTATTGGTCTTAAGAGATAAGCCAGCTGTGAAAAGTGTCAAAAACATCCTGAAAAAAAAAAAAGTTTTTCTGCGTTTATGTGATATGTAATCTTATCAAAATCTATATCTTAAAATAAAAGTATCGAAAAAAGTATCGTTTGGAACCGGTATCGAATTCAGGGCATCGGTATCGAACATTTTTGAATGATACCCAGCCCTATTTGGCCGAGATCGCCAAACGGCAGTGCTGCCGGGGCACAAGTGCACCGCAATCACCTGCTCCACCTGGGGAATCGAAGAGTACCCCCTAGCCGCATTGACCAGGGTGCTTAAGGGGGAGGAGCTCGATCCCCTGGCAGACAGGGGATCCCGTCAGAATTTTGTGAGCTCTTCGTACACCTTGGGGAAGAAAGACACTGGCGGTATGCGGGGAACCATGTCCCGGCGCCCGCCTAGATACAGTCATCCAGCCGCGATGGCACCAAATCGCAGGGCACAGGCACCTCTTACCCGATCACTGAGAGCACTGTGGATGCTTCCGGCTCCAGCTCAGCTGCAACCCCGGAGGGAGGAAGTTCTGAACCGGAAGCAACCGAAGACCGCTGCCCTTCCGATACTGCGAGGGAGAGCAGATCGTCTACAGGATCACCGAGGTACCGAGCAATGCCAAAGCGCTGTCCGATTTACCGGCAGGCCAGATGGTAAGTACAATAGATGCTTGGGGATGACGCGAGGGATCGCCTGACACTACTCGACCCAAAACATCCGACAAGGCCTCGGAGGGACCCATCTGATTCAAAGGCTCACCCTAAGCTTTGGCGTCCTCTTCCTCAAAAAAGGATATTTGGATAGCCAAACTCGGGTTGCACCTCTCAGGATTAGTTATTCCGTTGTGCTCAGGCATTGAAGCAGAAGAATTGGGACAGTATGCGTATGGCAATCTGGAGGGCTCAAGGGCTTGCTGGCGGAGTGTTTGCTCGAGGATGTGTTTGCAGCATCTGAGAGCGAGTGCAACGGGACGAGTTTGGTGCAACACGCAACACTTCATCGACACTGGCGATACCGCAACAATATGACTCTGACCCTATAGGCTCCCGGTGCACAAGCGGCAGGTGGTGGAAGAGTTGATCCTTGAGATGTATGCCAACGGAGTCATAGAACCATTATCCAGCCTCATGGTTCTTGTAAAAAAAAAAAGAATGGGAAATGGCCCTCCGTGGGCTACCAGCGACTCAATGCTTCAACACGAAAATACTTTTTCCCACTCCCACCATGATGATGTGCTGGATACCATCACCGACTCGTCATGGTTTAGCTCCGTAATCCTCTGCAGTGGCTACTGCCTGGTCAAGCTGGCTCCAGAGGGGCGACTGAAGATGGCGTTCACCGTCGGCCAGGAGTTGTCGCAGTTCGATGTGATGCCGTTAGGACTTTGCAATATTCCAGTCACCTTTGAACGACTCATGGAGCAGGTACTGAAGAATGTGCCTCGAGATCAAGCTGTGAACAATCTACGGTAGCTGGACTAAAATTGAGCCCACACAAGTGCATGCTGCTTCGATAAGAGACACAATTCCTGGGTCATGCTGGCTCTCCGCCAGTTTTGACCCTATTTGCTTGGACCTACGTTTCTCCTCCGCTCCGACCACACTAGCCTACTAGTGTACTACTAGTTTCTGCCTACCTGATTTGCATTGTAATCAAACCATCATATACAGTGGTAACCCAAGATACAAAATTAATCCGTTCCAGGGTGACGTTCGGATCTCGAACAATTCGTATGTCAAAGCAAGTTTTACATGTAACAACACCTAATCCGTGCAACGGTTAGTAGAAGTTGATGGAAAAAATGTAAATCGAGAGAAAAATCAAAAAATGTTTCTTCAATCCTTAAATCTACACAACGTAATAAATGATAATAAAACAAAGCAAAATACGTAATATGTAACACAAATGTAAAACCTTACCTTGAAAGTGAAGCGATGTGTCGAGGAGGTGGAAGGATGGCAGAAAAAAATTGCGGCACTACATATGAAAGTTAACTTTCTCAAGATATTTCAAGAATTACTAACACAAACACGGTTTCAAGAACAGGTGCAGACAGATGGAGAGAGTGCTTCTGAGAACGTGTCACAGAGGTTTCTCCAACTTGCGCTACAGAACAGTACCACATTATAAACATTATTTCTTTTACGACACCTTGACTCTAATATTTGTTATAGCACATTATTAGTAATCTATACATAATGTTTCACTGTGTTGTTAAAGTGTTTGAAGCACATCAGACCCTTTTTGCACTGGGAGATAAGAGTGAAAGAACCTGGAAGCCCAGCGTGACGTCATGACGTCAAGCGGAAAATACAGCAGAAAAGTTTGTAAAGGTTTGATCTCGAATTTTTATTCGAATCCCGAAGCAAAAAATTTCCTGTGAGACGTTTCGTAACTCGTAGCATTTGTATTTCAGGGTACCACTGTACTTTGTTCCTAGTTACTTGTAGGTCTTATGTTTGAACTCAAAAAGAAGGCAACCTTTTCTTTGTATTCCAAGAAATGATTTTTTTTTTTATTTGAACTCAAAAAAGGCTACTTTTCACCTGAAAAAAAAAAAACAAACGTTCTGCAAACAAAATTCAAAGTGTGGTTCTCAATTGTGTGAACTTACCAACAACACAACTGTTTGCTGTTATCCAATTCCAATCAGATAAATAATCTTGTGGTGTCCGGTACTTGCAGAAGATGCATCTAACCCATTGTTCACCCGATTGGCTGTACGATTGGTGTGAAAGCCAATGGCAAGGCTTGGCGTACAATTCCTGGGACATCATATATGATCATTATTTAAACAGCGTTGATTGACATGCAAGAATCACAAACAGTATTGTTTGCTTTCGTGAAAGGGCTAAAATCTCCCCTGTCTAGAGACTGCAGTTTGTGTGATGTGTGTGGGGGGGGAATGATAGGAGAACAATCCTGGCTTTTAAGCAAAGATTGAAGTTACGTGCAACACTACTGACAGATTTTTTTTGGTCCAAGATTATCTGCGAGGCTTCTTCCATTTATTCATGGTCCCTTAACTCCAGAGTCTGTTGCCTATCTCTAGTGCACTTTGGGCGAGAAGTGGGTGCTCCCAAAACAGGTCACCAGTCTATCACAGGGAAACACATTCACAACTAAGTGGAATTTATAATAATCAATCAATCTGACGCATGTTTTTTGGGACTGTGGGGGAAGCTGGAGTACCCGGAGAAAAAAACACATGCAAACTCCTTCCAGGAAGGTAAACAGCAAGCCTTGAACTAACCACCGTCTAACTGGAAGGTCACAGTGCTACACACTGGGCTTCTTCCAACAAGAGCTTCTTCTCGCCTCGATTTATTTATTTCTTTAAACAAACCATCCCGTTGCTAGCAACATGTAATGAATATTATATTATTAACTCAGAGTTGTGATGTTTTTACTCTGCTTACATAGCCGAAACATTAGCAGGGGCAGCTTGTACTAGTTCATAAAATCCAGATGTAATTGTAGCACATTGCTACATTTTCTTCTGATAAGGGTGGCCATGTTTTAGGACTTTTTCCTCCATGTTAGCTTTGGTATTTGTTGTAAAATTGATCAAATGACAGCCATATTTTGAGCAGTCGATGGCATGTGTTCTTCCAGTGTGAGTTATATCTTGTCAGTTAGTTTCTTTTATTAGTAGAGTGCTGTCCCCTGAAGGAAGTTGTAGTTATTTAGGTTTAGCCCCTCTTGGTTGCTTTTGTTGTACTTTTATTTTTTGTTCAATAAATCATCTTTCCCTCAGCTCTCGCAGTTAGGTTTGTTTCTGTCTACTATGCCACTGCATGACATGTTCTTTCAGAAAAGGTTTAGTTCTATACTAAACATTTAAGAGTAATTCACTCTTCCAGAGAAGTTTTAAGTCGTAAAATTTCATCAAATTATTAAAGAAAATGGTTCATTACAGGATGTTTACCAATATCTAATTTACTTTAACCAAGAAATTTTACAGGGCGGGTCGTACCCATTATATGGGTGGTATAGGCAAAAGCTAAGGGTACCAACCATCTAGGGTGGGTGAACGATTTGAAATGTTTGAAAATTAATATTCAATGTGTTGGACTTTTGAGGGGACAGGATGCGTGTTCAAAATGATTTTAAGAGAACGTGTATTAATAAAAAGGTAGATTTAATAAGTATTATTGCAAGAGGAAAACAATTTTCAAAGCGGTGCACCGGCGAATCTTCCCAATCCGTTCATAGGATGATTCTGATTCTTCTCCGTTGTTCTCAGCTCAAATATCACAGTTCAGTTTCACTCTCCGCCCCCGAGGCCATGTATAATAAAACCATTCATTCTTATTATAGTGAGATCTAACTTTACAAGCATAGGAAGTTAATTAAATTTCCCACAAATGTCATCATGGTGTCATATGATGAGCCTTATGATGGAGTGGAACCCTTCAAAATTTGTCTTTCTGGATTTTTTTTGATGCCTAAAAATTTTAAATACATAACTATAAAAATCTCTGAAGCACTGAACTTATTTTCTGTATCAGCTCAAACGTCTTCTTTGTGCATGTCCTATTATTAATCTGACCTTGTACCAACTGCTTTGGATAAAAGTGTCTGCTAAATACATAAATGTACATTTTAAACGTGTGCACAGACACTCTGTAAATACTAAAATCATTCAATGAGTGTCTATTGATTTTGGTCATGTAAGAAAATAGTCTTGTCCACAGCCAGTTTGGATTTTTTTAATTTCCTGTTCCAAATTCTGTGATTAGTTTAAAATTGAATTATTAAGATGTCTATAAGTTAAAAGTTCTACTACTGCCATAAATAGAAATTGAGAAAAGGAGCCACCTGGCCTGAACCCTCTATTAAGAGGAAATCTGTAAAAAAATTAGTGCACAATGCCAAATAATTCCATGTAATGGCATGACCAACAACATTTACAAAACAGTCAGAGAGCACTGCAATGTTCCATTGTTTTATTGCTTAGTTTCCTTTCAGTTGTTCACTACGACATATTTGTTGTAATGAGGACGGCGGGAACGATCCCTGGGAGCGTGAGTGTTTCCCCCATTGCAAAAGGACATGTACAGATGTTGGTGATTAGATCATCAATCAGCTGGGTATATAACCACAGGGAACCTACCCTTGTTCCGTGATTTTTAGAGGAGCTGAACCCACTTACCTCTTGTCACCTCAAATTCATTGACCTCAAAGGCATTCATTGACCTCCGGCAGGGAATGGTGGGTTACACGAGTAACCAAGACGTTCCCCTCCAGTCATTCACTACAACGTATTTGTTGTAATTAGGGATGGGTACTGAAACCTGGTACTTAATCAGCCCCGGTGCCTAAAAATAAAAGCCTGGAGTAGCGATAAGTTAACTTTCATACGTAATGCCGTGATGTTTTCTGCTATCCATTTCACCTCCTCCAAGGTTTCACATTTGTGAACATTTAACGTGTTTTGCATTTGTTTTATTCTGTTTAATTATCATAAGTTACATGAACAATGTGTAGATTTAAGGATTAAAGAAAAGTTTCTTTTTCATCTACTTATACTGTTGTTTCTGAGAGCCATTGAACAGATTAGGTATTTTGCATTTAAAACTTACTTTGAGAAACGAAATGTTCGAGGTACGAAAGCCACCCTGTAACGGATTAATTACGTATCTCGAGGTACCACTGAATTAGAAATTAGATCTAATCTAATAAGTCACATTCCAAGACAAGTCAAATGGAGGGAAAGTTCAAAAGTCACTAAATTTTCATTTCAAGTCATTAACAAAACAAAGCGGTAGATATCTGTCCTGAGGCTCAGTCAGTAGAGCAATACGCTAGCAACACAAAAGTCAAGGGTTTAAACCCCAGGGAAAGCAGAACTGAAGAAATGTGTTCATTCCTTGAAATGTAAATGGTTTTTAAATGGTTATTTCTTTTGTATTGGGCTAAAATGGACAGATATATGATCTGGCTCTAGTGATCCTCCATCTTCTACTCCTTCCCTGTCTAAGCATCCACCGACTACTGGCTCCTGCTTATCAAAACATATACAGTGGTACCCCGAGATACGAATATAATCCGTACCAGTGTCACGTGCGGATCTCGAACATTTCGTATCTCGAAGCAAGTTTTACATGTAAAACGCCTAATCCGTGCAACGGCTCTCAGAAACTGGAAAATGATCAAACGGAATAAAACACAAGCAAAATACGTGATATGTTCACAAATGTGAAAACTTACCTTGAGTGAAGCGATGAGTCTGAGGAGGTGGAATGGATGGCAGAAAACATTAGGCACCACGTATGAAAGAGATATTTCACGAATTACTAACACAAACACGGTTTCAAGCACGAGCACAGACAGATGGAGAGAGCGCTTCTGAGAACGTGTCACAGGGTTTTTCTACCTTGAGCTACAGAACAGCACTTTCCACGTTATAAACATTTCTTTTACGACACCTTGACTCTAACATTTGTTAGGGCGCATTATTAGTAATCTATAAATAATGTTTCGCTGTGTTGTTAAAGTGTTTTGAAGTGCATCAGACCCTTTTTGCACTGGGAGATAGAAGCACAAGAACCCAGAAGCGCAACGCGACGTCAAACAAACAAGTGGAAAATACAACAGAACAGCTTGTAGTTGTTCGTATCTTGAATTTTTCTTCACAGCTCGAAGCAAAAAGTTTCCCGCGAGACCTTTCGGATCTCGAACATTTCGTAACTTAAAGCATTCGTATCTCGTTTAGTGTCTGTCTGTATGGAAGGACATCAGGCATGGCCTTTTACTAGGGTTCATTACGAAAAATACATTGTAGTGAACAACTGTGAGGGAACGTCTTGGTTACTTATGTAACCCACCCTTCGCTGAATGAGGGAATTGAGACGTATTCCCTTAGCTGTACCCTTGAGGTCGGTGAATTAGAGGTGCCAAGAGGTAAGGCTCCTACAAAAGTCACAGAATGAGAGTAGGTTCGGTTGGGGTTACATACCCAGCAGATTGATGGTCAAATCATCTACACCTCCACAATGATAAGTGCACCATTGGCCTTTTGCAATAGTGGAAACACTCACGCTCCCAGGGATCGTTCCAGCAGTCGTCATTATAAACAAATACATCTTCGTTCCCTCCTTCAGGAACCCAAGTAACCGTGAAGTTAACTCTGATTGGAGTTCATCTCCTTCTCCAGTTGCTTCTGCTGGCTCTGAAGCTCTTTCCGCAAACCAGATAATGCTTTCAACATTTTTTCTTTCTCCTCAGAACAAATCTTTCCTGCTGTGGAGTCACAATGAAGGCTGGGAGTGGAGTTTTCCATATTCTGCAGCTTTCTCCTTAAGGCAGGAACTGGAGGGGAAGGAGGAGGAGTGATGGACTTTGTCTGTTGAAGATAGAAAGAAAAAAACTTAAGATGCTTTTCACCAAGAAAACAACTCTTTCTATTTCTATTTCAGCGTCTGGGAGCCAAGAGCTTACTCTACTAGCAAAGCAAAGACAATGGGTTCCTGGGAAAGCAAGATCTAACCAAAACTGTTCCCTGGTTGAAATGTAAGTCACTTTAGACAAAAGCATGTCCAAAATACACGAATGAAAATGTGTGAAACCTGGGTTCGATCAACACACACACTTCAAAGATTGATGGATTGATTCGTATGTTGTGGGTTTAATTAAGGTTTATTCTATGAACGGTTTAAGGTTGTGACCTTCAAGTAACTGAGGTTCTTCCTCCTGACAAAGGTTTAGAATTTGCACAATTCAACCATGACTTTAGAACAAACCTCTTTGATTTTCGGCAACTTCTCTGGCTCGGGTTTCTTTAGAACTTCCTCTCGTTCAGCAAGCCGCCGATTCTCCTTCTCCTTGATCCTCGTTTCCTCTCTCTGCTCAATGTGCTTTCTTCTTGCTTCCTCCAACTGTTCAGCAAAAAGGTTATAAAGTTACGAGGCAAAAGATCAGAATCTAAATTTGATTGAGTTCTGCACATCAGCATCGACTGTTTCAAGCAATCTTTTCTTGTTCATGGAGATAAAACCCCACATCCCTCCCTTCGATCATCCCTTAGTGTCGCTCTGTTACGATGAAGATGACTGGCTACGCTAACTTTTAGATTCCAGTTTACTCTTCAGAAACCTATGAGTGACTTCATAGATGCAACAGCCAGAGTTTAATAGAGATTAGGTTCAAAACCTGAGCTTCTGCTTGAAACCAATAATTTACAAGATTCAACCGGGGCTTAAGAACAAACCTCTCTGTCTTTCCTTCTCCTCTTCTCCAGCTCCTCCTCGTACTCCTTTTTCATCTTTTCTCTCTCTTTTGCGACTCGCCTCTCTGCCAACTCTTCCTCTATCCTCTCCTTCTCTCTCTCCTCCTGCTGCCTTCTTTTCTTATCTTCAATCTGTTCATCAATAGGAGATAAAGTGAGATGGCAGGCCAAAAGCATAATGACTCTGGAATCTTCATCTGACTGAGTTCTGCTCTTCAGTACCTGCAGCTTTAGGAAATCTCTGTGTCGTTGGTCGTCATAGCGCTGCTGTGGGGTGAAGCCTTCCTCAAAAACATTGCCCCGACCATAGACGGAGGAAGGAGCTGGGGAGGCATTCAAGGTTGTACCCTTGGTAGCAGTCACCGGAGGAGAAGGAGGTGGAGACACAGAGCTTGTCTGTCGAGGAAAGAGAGAAAATAAACAACTGTTAGATTCTATTCACTAAGACTATAGCTGTCCATTTCACTTCCTAGAGGGCAACAGATGTAACCCAGCTAGAAATGCAAAGATCAGGGGTTCAATCCGAGGGGCGGCAACAACTAACCACATGTCTACGTTCCTTGAAATGTAAATCACTTTGGATTAAAGCATCTGCCAAATGTATAAATGTAATTGTATTTAACCCGCTTTAATGAACCCGCAGAGCAATAATCTCCAAAGTTTAAAAAGGATTTGTGGCATGTTCTGCGTTTAATTCAGGTTTGAGCTAAACATTTTAATATTGTTGCCTTTGACTAACTGTGTTTAACCCTCGTGATTTAAGGCTGCGTCACACAATAGAATTTTTGGACAGACTTCCCTCGTCTGATAATTGAAAAATGAAATTTTCTTCAAAAATAATATTTTGATGTAAAAACTATAACCTGTGTATAGCTCAACATCTCTAAACAGCATAAAGTTCCGGAACCCTTTCACTCGATCAGAACCTAAACTCAAACGCTCATCGATGGTTTCTCTTTCCGACTCAATCTTTGCTGCAAATGAACTGAAGGTGATTTTCTCACGAGAACACGCTAACGTTTAGCATCAAACTCACTTTCAGAAACAATTCATGGATAAAACAGTGTTAGTTTTGTACAGTTTATGTTCAAAACTTGTGCTTCTCTGTTTAAAAACATGTTTAGAATTTGCATTCAACCAGAACTTAAACCAGAACAAACCTCTTTGACTTTCGACGTCCTCTTCTCATTGATCAACATCTTCTTGCTCTGCTCCACTTGCTTGTATCGTGCTTCATCCAGCTGTTCAGCAAAAGGTTATACATTTTAGGAGGCAAAACATAAGAACAAAGAGCTCAGAATCTAAATTTGATCTGAATTTTGAACCCCACATCCCTCCCTTTGATCATCCGTTAGTGTCGCTCTGTTACGATGAAGATGACTAGCTACGCTAACTTTTAGATTCCAGTTTACTCTTCAGAAACCTATGAGTGACTTCATAGATGCAACACCCAGAGTTTAATAGAGATTAGGTTCAAAACCTGAGCTTCTGCTTGAAACCAATAATTTACAAGATTCAACCGGGGCTTAAGAACAAACCTCTCTGTCTTTCCTTCTTCTCTTCTCCAGCTCCTCCTCGTACTCTTTTTTCATCATTTCTCTCTCTTTAGCGATCCGTCGCTCTGCCTTCTCATCCTCCATCCTCTCCTTCTCTCTCTCCTCCTCCTGTCTTCTTCTATTCTCTTCAATCTGTTCATCAAAAGGAGATAAAGTGAGACGGCAGGCCAAAAGCATAATGACTCTGGAATTCTGACGGAGTTCTGCTCTTCAGTACCTGCAGCTTTAAGAAATCACGATGTCTTTGGTCTTGGTCTCGCTGCTGAGGGGTGATGCCTTCTTCAAATACATTGCCCCGACCATAGACGGAGGAAGGAGCTGGGGAGAAACTCGCAGACTCTGAAAACGACAAAGGGATTTAACTGAGGCTCAAACTGAATTATTGCTCACAGATCATTCCTTCATGAAATTTAGATTCCTTTACCTTTCTTTGGAGACGCGGGTCTTCTTTCTCCCCTGGCCACAGACTTACAAGCGTCAGTTTTTCTCAAATGCGCTTTCAGATCCGCTGAAAACACAGCATCATCAGGGTTAACATAAATTGTGATATAAATTGTACTAAAAAAGCTATAAATGCGTTTGTATCAAAGGGCTTCTGAAATGTGTTACGTACTGATGGGGTTTCCGCTAATGTCTTTGAGAGGAGCTCCTCCTCCTCTCCCCCAGTAATTATATTTCTCCTCCTCTGCCTCCAACTTCATGTCCTGCTTTTTTTGTTCCTCCCTCTCTCGCTGCTTTCTCTGCTCTTTTTCTGCAATCTGTGCTCCACAGAAAGACAAGTACAACTCTGTTAACATGCCGTCCCCATGACTGACTAATGAAGCAATAGTGAAAATGATGCGGCGTTTCCAGCTGATGTCAGAGTGCAGGTACCTGCTGCTTGAGGGCATCCGCATAGCTGACGGGACTCGGCTGAGGGCACTGCGTTCTCTGAAGAGATCTACAGATGAGCCACGAGTTATTGTGATTCATTCTGAACTGAACAAACTGTGCTTTATTCAAGAAATCCTTGGTACAATGATCCTGAAAACATGCTCTTACTGTGTGTTTCCTCTGGGGGGAGTCTTCAGAGGTGGAAGGTGCGTCTCTGGACGGACTGGAGGCTGCTGGCTGAGTACTGGTTGATCTGGTGCAAATAAAAGCAATAATGACATTAATCGTTCATTCAACAGCAGGACGGACTGGAGGCTGCTGGCTGAGTACTGGTTGATCTGGTGCAAATAAAAGCAATAATGACATTAATCGTTCATTCAACAGCAGCTAGTTAAGAAACAACTTTTATAAAGTACTTCACTCAAACACCTGCTACCAGCAGCAAAAAAAACTATTATTTCATAGAGAAAGAACTCGATTGCCATTGAACTTTACGGAAATAAAAATATTCTGTCTCAGCAAAATGTTACCTAACTTGACTTCATGATTCATTTAGTCAGAAAAACTGTTTTGAGACCATTATTGGTTTATTCAGGTATAATAAACACTTGATTAACTATTATTTAACATGTATCTATTTAATGCATGCGTCACAAGATCAAGCAGATATTAAAACGATGTGGAGGGATTTCAGAAATGCATCTTTTGTTGAAATAAACTCTTTTACTGTTATCTGAACGGCGCTGATTGAGCTTCTGAATTGTGAAGAGTGTTACGTACTGAAGAGGTTTCCATGACTCTCTCTGAGATGAGCTTCTCCTCTTCTTTCCCAGTATTCACGCTGGAAAAAGAAATCAAGGCAGAAAGTCAATATCAAGGTGCCCACAGCAATATAGAGTTTGATGCCCAAATCCCATTTTGAAAACATTCATTTCCTCAGATTCATGGTTTCATGTGTGTTTTACTTTGGAATCTGGTGGATTCTGTTTTTATTTACAAGTCTCAGCTCATTACTAAAAACATTTAGAAAGAAAACCACCAGAAACATTGATTACTGATAGAGGGTCAAATACTTTTTCACTGTAATTTAGTCAATAATTCTTTTGAAAGGCATTTTTCAGCTTTTCGTTGTTGAAACAAACATTAAAGTTGTGTACTGATCATTTCTGTGTCTGTGGTGTGGGCAAACACGAGGATAACACTTAATATTTAAAACATCGAAGCACAAACTTTGCTTCAGGTCTTTGATTGTTTTCTACATTGATCCGAATGAATATTTATAAACTGCGGAATACTTTACCTCACGCGTGAAGCGCCACACATCGAGCTCGTGCAGCTCCTCCATCAGTTTCTGCTTCCTTTGCTCGTATTCCACTCGAATTAAATAGAGCTCATAGCTGTCTTCTAGAAACGACAAGTAGAAGCAGTCATAAAATCACATTTCATGTGTAACGGAGTACGATGTGTTAACAACTGTATGAAATAGAAACCGTCTTTACCTGGTTTCTGCTGCGAGAAAGGGAGTTTGAATGAGGGGTTTGTCAGCTCCCTTGCAAGTAATCTCTGAAGCAAAAAATAAATAGCAATGATTGAATAAACCCGAAGAGGAAGAAATCGCCAATTAATTATAACGAGCGTCGGCGTTTCATCAAATCAATTAAAATTTGTGCAAAAGAAAACTTACCCTCGACTCACTGTAATACATTTTACCGATGTTTAACCTTTTACTCAGTTTAAACCTCGTTTTTGTCACAGAATCGCAGAACCAAACAGAACAGATACCAACAGAAAGCCAAAGTCACGGGACTGAAGAAGTTTACGCGCAAGGTTCCATTAATGACGTAATTACAGCATTCGTGATGGCGATATTCAAACTCCGTTCGTCAAGTTATATATAATAAATATTTTTGTATATTAAACTTTGAAAAGAACCATGAACATTTTTTTTATTTAAATGTATTTTGTAATATTAAATATCAAATTTTGTAGCGCTTTATCTCGTCACTTTATCACCTGGAAATATTAAAATGTTTTTGTGAAACGAATTCTTATTTATTAAAACGTGAAACTTTTGCACAAAAAATATAATATTTTAATTAAATACTTGCAAAAAAATAAAAAAATGTAACAAAGTGAAACAGCAGTACATAACATAACGGACATTGAATGGAAATGTATTTATATTTTATTAATAACGTAAAAAATAAAAAGAAAACAATTGTTAGTATTTTATACAATATGATGCATAGTCTGAAGAAAACGGAAATAATAGTAAATAGAACTTGCTGTTTTGATCGATGTTTATTGTTTATCATTGCCATCGCATTTTAAGAAAAATAAATAAAAACATATTTATAAAAATAAACTGATGTTTAAATAAATGCTTAGAATGTACTGAAAGAGAAGAAAAATTTGTCCGCAAAACAAAAATCGTGAAATTCATGATTTGATTAAAAATAAATAATCCGGAAGTACAGACAGTTCAACTAGATTTTTTTTATACACTTTAACGGTGAGAATAAAAGCGAGACTTCAAAACAGATTCACTTTTATTAATGTCCACTATTTTATTATTGAACATTATTCAAACATATTTTTAACACCGTTGGGTTCAAACTTGTACTTTTTAAACCTTACGTAAAAACATTATTCGGATTACATTAAGAGAGAACAAGCTGCTAACATCACATATCGAAATGTTTCAGGTAATTAATTAATGTTGAATCATGTGAAAACATTCAGTAATGATGCGCATCGTCTGCGTTACAGTTTTCTCAACTCTATTGATTATAATTTTGACAGCACTCCTTTAAAAAAATCTCTGAAATCTAAAAAGTTTGGTACTGAATCACAAATTGAATTTGTAATGAAACTGACAGCATTACAGCATTACTCTTTAATTGTAGTTTTAATAGTTAAAAAAATCCCCATTAAGCCCCATTTGAGCCTCATTTAATTAGATATTCAATGTAAGTAGAGAAGAAGACCCCTTTTTTATATTTTGTTGTACATTTTTATAATGTTGTTGATTAATATTTGTCTTTAAAACTTAACTAAAATAACTATTGGTCCTGGAATATTGAAGATGATTGTCCATCATCTCTATGCCTCTGTCTACAGATGCCGTACATTGTTAATCTATAACTCATTTCTTTATCAAATGCGAGAAATCAGAACCCTCTAAGGCAAAAGCAGCCGATATGTGGGTCTGTACTCTGTACCGCAAAACTGGACGCATCAGCAATAAAGACATTTATTTGGGTCATACAAAATTGTACAGAGATACCATTTCTGTTGTTTAGAGGAGCTCTAACTCTAACCCTTTGCTGGTGTTAAAATTGTTGTTTCTGGGTCTGACAGATGGCGCAGTAGGTAGATTGCCAGTTCAATGCTTGCTGGTGATTTTCCTGGATGTTCTCCTCATGCTTTTGTGGGTTTCCTCCGGGTACCCTGGTTTCCCCCCAATCCCCAAAACATGTATCAGGTTAAAATAATAATTCCCCTTAAGTTTGTGAGCTAATGTGTGTATTGTCCAGGGTGTACCCCCATCTCTCAACTGATCTGCGCTGGAGCACCAGAAGACCCTGGGTAGAAGCAGGTTAGAAAATGTTTACACTGTTTTCTGACTGTGTTTTATGATTTTATGGACTTTTATAACTTAAATTGACACCAGTCATGCCTCACTGAATACCTTGTTAAATGTCCCTTACTCTGTGCCGTCGTTCTATAACAAAATCTTCAAATCTTTCCTCCATTTCATTGCAAAGACATTGGAATGTTCAGCTTCAGAATTCCTTATCTTTGATCATTTCATCCATGGCATTAGACTGAGACAGCACTTCTTAAAATCACCAATGATATTTTGACTGCAGCTGACTCTGGTTTTCTGTCCTCTCGTATATTCTAAACCAGGGGTGCTCACACTTTTTCAGCTTGCGAGCTACTTTTAAAATGACCAAGTCAAAGTGATCTACCCGCTACAAAAATGTAAAACATCAATCAACAAACAATTATTTTCAACTTTATTGAGAATTGACAAAACACACATAATAATTAAATATTTACATTTTTTTAATAACCTGAGTTTAATTTAATTTAAACACTCTTCATTTAATGTTGTAGCAGGTTAAGCATTAGAACAGATGTTTGTGACCTGAAATGATAATAGAGTTATTTTTATGGGAGCAATTGAGCTTTGATCCAAATAATCAAGAATAAAAATGATGCTCTAATAAATTTTTCACATTTTTATTGAAACTGAGTCGTGCAGTACAATATGCAGGTGAGGAGTGGCGTGTTGCTTGATTTTGGTTGTAAAAGAGCAATTTAGAATGAAGTTATGAAGCATATTCTGGGTAAAACATATTTTGGATCTGGTAATTTGCAATTTGGTGAGCTGACTCTTCCCACCCTGGACACAGACTGTTTGAGCCTCTTCCCTCAGGCAGGAGACTACGGTCCATCCGGACCAGAACCTCCCGACACAAGAACAGCTTTTTCCCCTCCGCCATAAGACTCTTGAACATCAAAAGACCACAAACCCATGGACAACTCTTGCTATTTGCACTATTTTCTTTGCACTATCTGCACAATCCCCACCATTGTCCCAATGTACATAGTATAGTTATCTGTATAGTTTTTATTGTTTATAGTATTTTTTTCTCTTTTTTTTAAATATATTGTATTTCTTTTATTTTACTTATATATACTTCACTTTATTATTTATTATTTAGTACGTGTTCTTTGTTTTGCATATATATATATTAGGGGTGTAACAGTTCACGGTATGTATTGAATAGTTTCGGTACGGCCTGTTCGGTTCGGTACACTTGCGTCCCGTTTCGGTATTCTGTATTTTTATTAAATTATATAAATGTATTATTAGCGCGATATTAAGAGCAGCGGAACAATGTTCACAGGCGAGTTTCCGCACGGACGCTATTGAGTGAAGCACAGTAGAGGTGCACGCCGGGTAGCTGTGAGAAATGGAAAAAGAGAAGCCAGCGCTTGAAGACACCTCACTACGGTCTCCTGTTGGGAACACTTTGACTTCTCTGTTAAAATACATAACGGGGATAGACGAGTGGATAAATTTAAAGTTGTATGCCGACATTGTTCCACGGAGATCGGGCAGGCAACACATCTAACATTTTCTACTGCTGGAGGTAGTCACTGCAACCAGATCTGTGTTCTCTTATTGCCTGTCATCACAGAGCATCAGTGAAGATAGAAGCTTTGAGGGCTGCATTTCAGGATGGCCACTGCAGGGAACTGTTGTGTCAACTGCCAATATAATAAAGGGGGTTCTTCCATGAGTGAACTTCCTGGGTGTATATGTTCTCCTTCCTTGGCACAATTTCCCATTCCTGTGCAACATTAACACATTCATACTTATAATAACTCCATCACAAATAGCCTTGTGTTCAATATCTCTTGATAACAATGTAGGTTTTATAAGTGGATGCAGTTTTACCTGTGGCTCATTCTGCATGGCAAAGAATGGTTTACAACAACCCAGTTGTTCAGTGATTTCTGAAGGTCCCTAAAATCATTACACTTGCGGAGAATTAAGTTATGAAAATTAATAATGAGGTTACGATGGTGTGTAATTCAGAATGAGATATTGTAATACTTACAAAACATCCACAGTCCATGAAATATCTTGCGTCGGAGAAGATGGACATTTATGAGCACCACACACAGACATTCTATCTGTCTTGTGAATGTAGTTCAAACGACAAACCACTAAATAATTTTCCGACCCAAATGCATCCCAGTGAGTTTGTCTTTTAAAACGGTCCATATTTCGCAACCATATCATTTTTCCCTGTGCCCACTCTCCAGCCATAAAGTGCCGATACACCTCCAACAATGTCCTCATCCATTTGTCTTCAGTTTTCATTTGGCTGATTATAGAGAGAATGAATGTTCTTCTGTCCATAACCAAGTATAAAATGAAAAGCAGATTGTCTATAGTGTTTGTCATACATATAGACTTCTCTCCCTTATTTTTTTCTTTTTTTACCCCCTTTTTTTGAGACCCCATCGCTCTTTTTGACTTGTTGGGTGACCATCCTGGTTACTTTTGTCTATTACCTCTTTTGATGATTTCAATAAATGATGGACTGTGGTGTGGATTAGAAGGACCTGTGGAATCCTTTCTTTTGCTCATCTCAGCAGTAACTTCGGAAAGTAGGTGGAGAAACAATTTTGAAAAAGGTGAGTCATGGCGGATGTTCTTAGGCATCTTCAAATCCTCATGTTCACACCGTGCTTCTTCCACCTCTGAAATAATTGCATTAGCACGGATTGCAGTTTGCAGGTTAGTCAAACTCCTTTGGCAGAATTCCAGTGAGTCTGCTCTGAAAACTCTGTAAATGTCCTTAACCAATAATTTTATGTCATTTAGGGTTGTTGCATTTATAATTAGTGCAACTGAATAAATGAAAAGGTCCCTTGTTGTCTTGGCACACTTCACTTTGGCAACCTTGCAGCAAAAAAATCTTTATCATGTGTGCAGCACATATGTGTACAACTGTGAAGGTAAATTTCTTCAAAGACCAGAAGACAACAATTCAAGTAGCTGTGAATGTCTCGCTGGCAGAAATCCTGTAAACAGGAATGGATCATTGCCCAACTGAAATCACGAATAAATTGTTTTTTTTGGAGCAGTTGGGACATAACCCAGGTGAAATAACCTCTATGTCTATTTAGAGAGATCAACACCTTTACTCTCACTAGACTGCCAAAAGGCAAGTAAACAGTGGAGGGATAAATAGGTCTATTCTGTGGAAAGAGACATTGATGGTAATGACAATTACGAAGCCAGATTTGTAGCTGCAGCCAGGAGAAAAAATTAGTTTACTGTGAAAAATCTTTTCACTAACAGTCAACTTGACAAGCGTGAATAGTTTTGCTACAAAAAGCAGCTCAAGAGAACTTGTTACTTCATCAAATGGATGTAACAACAGCTTGCTTACATGCTCCCATAGATTATGAGATCTACACTGACCAGCCAGAAGGTTATGAAGAAGGGAAAGATTTGGTTTGTAAACCAGAAAAAACTCTGTACGGCCTGAAACAGTCTGGTCGAAAATGGAATAGAGTTTTACATGACTACCTAACTGAAAATGATTTTACACAAACCGAGCAGACCACTGTGTTTACACTAAAGAGACAGACAATGAGAAAGCAATAATGATCATCTGGGTTGATGATGTAATAATTGCAGCAAGCAATGAAAAGGTTAAGAGATGCTTTCAGACAAGTTTAGGATGAAGGACTTGGGCAGACTTGAACATTTTTTTTGGAATTGATTTTGTCCAGTCTGATGGATGTATAAAAAATGTCACAAGAAACATGTCAACCAGATAATGACAAGGTTCAATGTGCAAAATTGCAAAGCCAAGGACACTCCCTAAGATGCTGTTAGGATGAAAGTTGGGAAGTTGCACAGAGAAGCTGTGTACGCATATAGACCTATGTTTGGACATCCGAGGACTAATCACTTTAGTTAAGAATCCCGTCAACTGGCAGAGGTGCAAACATGTGGATATTAAATATCATTTTGTGAGGTCGATTGTAAATGAATGGAAAATGTGTCTGTTATATTGCACTACTGATGAGATGGTAGCTGGTATTATGACCAAACCTGCTTCCAAGCTAAAACGTCTAGATTACTTGCATAAGCCCACGTTCCCTGAAAGAGGAAACAGAGACGTATGTGGGTAGGAAAACCGACTGAATGGAAGTGGATTCCATGAGAGACTAGAGCTGAACTCTGTATAACAGGCAAATTAATTTGCGGGCGTAGGTGACAAGCAATCAGCTGGGTATAAAATCGGGCATGAACTACACTCGTTCTGGGATTTTCCGAGGAGCCAAACCCACTTACCTCTTGGCACCCCAGATCCCTGACTTCCAGGGCAAGGCAAAGGGATACGTCTCTGTTCCCTGTTTCATGGAACGCTAGACATTCTCTTTCAGTTGATTCCTGAGACATATGTCGGTAGGAAAACCGACTGAATGGGAGCCCTTTATAAATTGCCATGCCCGAAGTCCTTAAAGACAAGGCGATACTAAACTAAGAAGTCTAGCAGTTAGGGTCATAGGAACCTGAATGGGAACTCCTTCTACCCCTGCCCGGAAATATCACTAAAAGCATAGCTGTCCCCGGTTGAGCGAGCGAGCGACAAGAAGGAAAGCACCCCTCAACATGTGCGGAGGGGTGCGCGGAAACCACGTGAAGACCTGGAAAGGGCTACCAGCGAAACATCGTCCTGCAAAGCAGAGCTTGGCAGGGACAGGAAGAGCCATTGTTTCCCACCAACAGAGGAGGGGTAGAAGAATGGGGTCTTACTAGCCGCCTGAGATTGGAGCTGTATAACTACACAGAAAGAGAGCGCCGGTAGGCCACAATGCCTGCCCGAGTGCCTGCCCAGAGGAGAGGGCCAAAGGCTGCCCTGGGGACCTTGAAAAAGGTGCAAGGGTAGATGGTGAGACCGAAGGGTAGGAATCGTTAGGACACTCTCTTTGGTGGCGATCAGGCGGAGAGTGTTCCGGCATGGGAGCAGCAGCAGGCCTGCAAGACCTGTAAGGTCGCCATAGCAAGCAAGGATGCAGCAGCTTGACCCGCAGCTGAATAAGCTCTCACCATCAGGCCTGACGAAAACTTCCCAGCTTTGGAGGGAACAAGGAACATTCAGCCGTAGGGCTGGGTATCGAGTTCGGTACTTTTTTAGGCACCGACCGAATCATCTCGATACTACCGAATATCGAAAAAATAATTTTCGTTCGATACCTAAGGGTATAATCAACTTCAGTGAGCTAGAAAACGTGTGGAATCCTTAACGTGCCCGGATCAAATGCTGATGATTGGCTGCAGTGAAGCTGCCATGAAAAACACGTTTACGGCGGCTACCCCCACTCACCCAGATGTTGTCAAATGTGAGGTGAGGCTGTAATGTACATTACACTTTAAAGCATAGCATAAATTTAACGCAAACTATGTTCAAGCGATCAAAAGTATGGCTACATTATGCCAAGATTGACGGCAACATTTGTAAAAAGGTTGACAACACGTACACGGAGGACGACGCGTCCAAGACTGACAACACGTCAAATATGATGAAACACCTGACAGTACAGGGAATTCATTTACTGCAAGAAGATCACGCCGGTGCAGTCATCATTATCCTGTCAGTATTTTCCTGACTCAAAGCCTCCAACAACATGCCCACCACAAGCGTCGTCCTCCGTGACTGATGAGAATACCGGCGCGATGGCTGCTCCGTCAGGTAAACAGTCAAACAAAATCAGCTAACTTTTAGCGCTTCATGCTTTTGTACCGTTAAAATTAAGTTTAAGTTTGTGCGGGGTCAATTTATTAATCATGTTTCGGACTAACGTACGCAGTGTAACATTATGTACGGTTTCGATGACTTTAAATACGTAGCTAAGTTGATACTTTAAGGCTGCAGTTTCTCACACATTGAATGTAAGACCCTCTCATTTAAGTGATCTCTCATGCCTTGCCTCTGATTTCTCACGCTAAAATAAATTTCAAGATGTGGAATGGGCACAGCTAATAGTTTATCTGTGATCTGTTTCTTGAGCCTGATGATGAAAGATGATGATCGATATGCATCATCTTCAGTCTTTGAGGGTTTTTTTATGCTTAACAAATTACAAAAACGATATTTTTCTTTATGCACCAGGACAGTTTGATCCTTCATTAATGGAGTTATGTTGGGTTTTTTTTAGCTGACAAAAATCAAAAGGATTTATATTAGAACAACAGGCATACATTTGTTTCTATGCAACTGAATTGTCACTTGAATAAGTTATAAATAATGAGTTATTTAACATTAAGGAGTAGTTACATTTATTTTGCATTACATTCGATTACATTTAGAAGTTACATCTGGCCCTTTGAGGACAGCCATTATGCTAATGTGGCCCTCTGTGAAAATGAGTTTGGCACCCCTGCTTTAAGGTAAACAGCACTTTGTTCATTTTGTGCTTTTGTTCCTTTGCTTATTGGTCTTAAGAGATAAGCCAGCTGTGAAAAGTGTCAAAAACATCCTGAAAAAAAAAAAGTTTTTCTGCGTTTATGTGATATGTAATCTTATCAAAATCTATATCTTAAAATAAAAGTATCGAAAAAAGTATCGTTTGGAACCGGTATCGAATTCAGGGCATCGGTATCGAACATTTTTGAATGATACCCAGCCCTTTTTGGCAGAGATCGCCAAACGGCAGTGCTGCCGGGGCACAAGTGCACCGCAATCACCTGCTCCACCTGGGGAATCGAAGAGTACCCCCTAGCCGCATTGACCAGGGTGCTTAAGGGGGAGGAGCTTGATCCCCTGGCAGACAGGGGATCCCGTCAGAATTTTGTGAGCTCTTCGTACACCTTGGGGAAGAAAGACACTGGCGGTATGCGGGGAACCATGTCCCGGCGCCCGCCTAGATACAGTCATCCAGCCGCGATGGCACCAAATCGCAGGGCACAGGCACCTCTTACCCGATCACTGAGAGCACTGTGGATGCTTCCGGCTCCAGCTCAGCTGCAACCCCGGAGGGAGGAAGTTCTGAACCGGAAGCAACCGAAGACCGCTGCCCTTCCGATACTGCGAGGGAGAGCAGATCGTCTACAGGATCACCGAGGTACCGAGCAATGCCAAAGCGCTGTCCGATTTACCGGCAGGCCAGATGGTAAGTACAATAGATGCTTGGGGATGACGCGAGGGATCGCCTGACACTACTCGACCCAAAACATCCGACAAGGCCTCAGAGGGACCCATCTTATTCAAAGGCTCACCCTAAGCTTTGGCGTCCTCTTCCTCAAAAAAGGATATTTGGATAGCCAAACTCGGGTTGCACCTCTCAGGATTAGTTATTCCGTTGTGCTCAGTCATTGGAGCAGAAGAATTGGGACAGTATGCGTATGGCAATCTGGAGGGCTCAAGGGCTTGCTGGCGGAGTGTTTGCTCGAGGATGTGTTTGCAGCATCTGAGAGCGCGTGCAACGGGACGAGTTTGGTGCAACACGCAACACTTCATCGACACTGGCGATACCGCAACAATATGACTCTGACCCTATAGGCTCCCGGTGCATAAGCGGCAGGTGGTGGAAGAATTGATCCTTGAGATGTATGCCAACGGAGTCATAGAACCATTGTCCAGCCTCATGGTTCTTGTAAAAAAAAAAAAAGAATGGAAAATGGCCCTCCATGGGCTACCAGCAACTCAATGCTTCAACACGAAAATACTTTTTCCCACTCCCACCATGATGATGTGCTGGATACCATCACCGACTCGTCATGGTTTAGCTCCGTAATCCTCTGCAGTGGCTACTGCCTGGTCAAGCTGGCTCCAGAGGGGCGACTGAAGACGGTGTTCACCGTCGGCCAGGAGTTGTCGCAGTTCGATGTGATGCCGTTAGGACTTTGCAATATTCCAGTCACCTTTGAACGACTCATGGAGCAGGTACTGAAGAATGTGCCTCGAGATCAAGCTGTGAACAATCTACGGTAGCTGGACTAAAATTAAGCCCACACAAGTGCATGCTGCTTCGATAAGAGACACAATTCCTGGGTCATGCTGGCTCTCCGCCATTTTTGACCCTATTTGCTTGGACCTAAGTTTCTCCACCGCTCCGACCACACTAGCCTACTAGTGTACTACTAGTTTCTGCCTACCTGATTTGCATTGTAATCAAACCATCATATACAGTGGTAACCCAAGATACAAAATTAATCCGTTCCAGCGTGACGTTCGGATCTCGAACAATTCGTATGTCAAAGCAAGTTTCAATCCTTAAATCTACACAACGTAATAAATGATAATAAAACAAAGCAAAATACGTAATATGTAACACAAATGTAAAACCTTACCTTGAAAGTGAAGCAATGTGTCGAGGAGGTGGAAGGATGGCAGAAAACATTGCGGCACTACATATGAAAGTTAACTTTCTCAAGATATTTCAAGAATTACTAACACAAACACGGTTTCAAGAACAGGTGCAGACAGATGGAGAGAGTGCTTCTGAGAACGTGTCACAGAGGTTTCTCCAACTTGCGCTACAGAACAGTACCGCATTATAAACATTATTTCTTTTACGACACCTTGACTCTAATATTTGTTATAGCACATTATTAGTAATCAATACGTAATGTTTCACTGTGTTGTTAAAGTGTTTTGAAGCACATCAGACCCTTTTTGCACTGGGAGATAAGAGTGAAAGAACCTGGAAGCCCAGCGTTACGTCATGACGTCAAGCGGAAAATACAGCAGAAAAGTTTGTAAAGGTTTGATCTCGAATTTTTATTCGAATCCCGAAGCAAAAAATTTCCTGCGAGACGTTTCGTAACTTGTAGCATTTGTATTTCGGGGTACCACTGTACTTTATTCCTAGTTACTTGTAGGTCTTATGTTTGAACTCAAAAAAGGCTACTTTTCCCCTGAAAAAAAAAAAAAACAAACGTTCTGCAAACAAAATTCAAAGTGTGGTTCTCAATTGTGTGAACTTACCAACAACACAACTGTTTGCTGTTATCCAATTCCAATCAGATAAATAATCTTGTGGTGCCCGGTATTTGCAGAAGATGCATCTAACCCATTGTTCACCCGATTGGCTGTACGATTGGTGTGAAAGCCAATGGCAAGGCTTGGCGTACAATTCCTGGGACATCATATATGATCATTATTTAAACAGCATTGATTGACATGCAAGAATCACAAACAGTATTGTTTGCTTTCGTGAAAGGGCTAAAATCTCCCCTGTCTAGAGACTGCAGTTTGTGTGATGTGTGTGGGGGGGAATGATAGGAGAACAATCCTGGGTTTTTCTTTTTAGCAAAGATTGAAGTTACGTGCAACACTACTGACAGATTTTTTTTGGTCCAAGATTATCTGTGAGGCTTCTTCCATTTATTCATTCTCCCTTAACTCCAGAGTCTGTTGCCTATCTCTAGTGGACTTTGGGCGAGAAGTGGGTGCTCCCAAAACAAGTCACCAGTCTATCACAGGGAAACACATTCACAACTAAGTGGAATTTGTAATAATCAATCAATCTGATGCATGTTTTTTGGGACTGTGGGGGAAGCCGAAGTACCCGGAGGAAAAACACACAGATACGGTGAGAACATGCAAACTCCTTCCAGGAAGGTCAACAGTAAGCCTTGAACTTACCACCGTCTCACTGGAAGGTCACAGTGCTACACACTGGGCTTCTTCCAACAAATGTAAATTCTCGCCTCGATTTATTTATTTCTTTAAACAAAGCATCCCGTTGCTAGCAACATGTAATGAATTTTATATTATTAACTCAGAGTTGTGATATTTTTACTCTGCTTACATAGCCGACACATTAGCAGGGGCAGCTTGTACTAGTTCATAAAATCCAGATGTAATTGTAGCACATTGCTACATTTGCTTCTGATAAGGGTGGCCATGTTTTAGGACTTTTTTTCCTCCATGTTAGCTTTGGTATTTGTTGTAAAATTGATCAAATGACAGCCATATTTTGAGCAGTCGATGGCATGTGTTCTTTCTGTGTGAGTTATATCTTGTCAGTTAGTTTCTTTTATTAGTAGAGTGCTGTCCCCTGAAGGAAGTTGTAGTTATTTAGGTTTAGCCCCTCTTGGTTGCTTTTGTTGTACTTTTATTTTTTGTTCAATAAATCATCTTTCCCTCAGCTCTCGCAGATAGGTTTGTTTCTGTCTACTATGCCACTGCATGACATGTTCTTTCAGAAAAGGTTTAGTTCTATACTGAGTTTTTAAAGAGTAATTCACTCTCCCAGAGAAGTTTTAAGTCATAAAATTTCATCAAATTATTAAAGAAAATGGTTCATTACAGGATGTTTACCAATATCTAATTTACTTTAACCAAGAAATTTTACAGGGCGGGTCGTACCCATTATATGGGTGGTATAGGCCAAAGCTAAGGGTGCCAACCATCTAGGGTGGGTGCACGATTTGAAATGTTTGAAAATTAATATTCAATGTCATCATGGTGTCATATGATGAGCCTTATGATGGGGTGGAACCCTTCAAAATTTGTCTTTCGGGATTTTTTTTTGATGCTTTTAATACTTAAATACATAACTAAAAAAATCTCTGAAGCACTGAACTTACTTTCTGTATCAGCTCAAACGTCTTCTTTGTGCATGTCTTATGATTAATCTGACCTTGTACCAACTGCTTTGGATAAAAGTGTCTGCTAAATACATAAATGTACATTTTAAACGTGTGCACAGACACTCTGTAAATACTAAAATCATTCAATGAGTGTCTATTGATTTTGGTCATGGAAGAAAATAGTCTTGTCCACAGCCAGTTTGGATTTTTTTAATTTCCTGTACCAAATTCTGTGATTAGTTTAAAATTGAATTATTAAGATTTCTATTAGTTAAAAGTTCTACTACTGCCATAAATAGAAATTGAGAAAAGGAGCCACCTGGCCTGAACCCTCTATTAAGAGGAAATCTGTAAAAAAATTAGTGCACAAAATAATTCCATGTAATGGCATGACCAACAACATTTACAAAACAGTCAGAGAGCACTGCAATGTTCCATTGTTTTATTGCTTAGTTTCCTTTCAGTTGTTCACTACGACATATTTGTTGTAATGAGGACGGCGGGAACGATCCCTGGGAGCGTGAGTGTTTCCCCCATTGCAAAAGGACATGTACAGATGTTGGTGATTAGATCATCAATCAGCTGGGTATATAACCACAGGGAACCTACCCTTGTTCTGTGATTTTTTCAGGAGCTGAACCCACTTACCTCTTGTCACCTCAAATTCATTGACCTCAAAGGCATAGCAAAAGGAATACTTCTCCATTCCCTCCGGCAAGGAATGGTGGGTTACACGAGTAACCAAGACATTCCCCTCCAGTCATTCACTACAACGTATTTGTTGTAACTAGGGTTGGTACTGAAACCTGGTACTTAATCAGCCCCGGTGCCTAAATATAAAAGCCTGGAGTAGCGATAAGTTAACTTTCATACGTAATGCCGTAATGTTTTCTGCTATCCATTTCACCTCCTCCAAGGTTTCACATTTGTGAACATATAACGTGTTTTGCATTTGTTTTATTCTGTTTCATTACCATAAATTACATGAACAATGTGTAGATTTAAGGATTAAAGAAAAGTTTCTTTTTCATCTACTTATACTGTTGTTTCTGAGAGCCATTGAACAGATTAGGTATTTTGCATTTAAAACTTACTTTAAGAAACGAAATGTTCGAGGTACGAAAGCCACCCTGTAATGGATTAATTACGTATCTCGAGGTACCACTGAATTAGAAATTAGATCTAATCTAATAAGTCACATTCCAAGACAAGTCAAATGGAGGGAAAGTTCAAAAGTCGCTAAATTTTCATTTCAAGTCAATAACAAAACAAAGCGGTAGATATCTGTCCTGAGGCTCAGTCAGTAGAGCAATACGCTAGCAACACAAAAGTCAAGGGTTTAAACCCCAGGGAAAGCATGAACTGAAGAAATGTGTTCATTCCTTGAAATGTAAATGGTTTTTAAATGGTTATTTCTTTTGTATTGGGCTAAAATGGACAGATATATGATCTGGCTCTAGTGATCCTCCATCTTCTACTCCTTCCCTGTCTAAGCATCCACCGACTACTGGCTCCTGCTTATCAAAACATATACAGTGGTACCCCGAGATACGAATATAATCCGTACCAGTGTCACGTGCGGATCTCGAACATTTCGTATCTCGAAGCAAGTTTTACATGTAAAACGCCTAATCCGTGCAACGGCTCTCAGAAACTGGAAAATGATAAAACGGAATAAAACACAAGCAAAATATGTGATATGTACACAAATGTGAAGCCTTACCTTGGGTGAAGGTATGTGTCGGAGGAGGTGGAATGGATGGCTGAAAACATTAGGCACCACGTATGAAAAGATATTTCACGAATTACTAACACAAACACGGTTTCAAGCACGAGCACAGACAGATGGAGAGAGCGCTTCTGAGAACGCGTCACAGGGTTTTTCTACCTTGTGCTACAGAACAGCACTTTCCACGTTATAAACATTACTTTTACAACACCTTGACTCTAACATTTGTTAAGGCGCATTATTAGTAATCTATAAATAATGTTTCGCATAATAATGCATCAGACCCTTTTTGCACTGGGAGAACCCAGAAGCGCTACGCGACGTCATACAAACAAGTGGAAAATACAACAGAACAGCTTGTAGTTGTTCGTGTCTTGAATTTTTCTTCGCAGCTCGAAGCAAAAAGTATGGAAGGACATCAGGCATGGCCTTTTACTAGGGTTCATTAGGACAAATACATTGTAGGAAACGACTGTGAGGGAACGTCTTGGTTACTTATGTAACCCAACCTTCGCTGAATGAGGGAATTGAGACGTATTCCCTTAGCTGTACCCTTCAGGTCGGTGAATTAGAGGTGTCGAGAGGTAAGGCTCTAACAAAAGTCACAGAATGAGAGTAGGTTCAGTTGGGGTTACATACCCAGCAGATTGATGGTCAAATCATCTACACCTCCACAATGATAAGTGCACCATTGGCCTTTTGCAATAGTGGAAACACTCACGCTCCCAGGGATCGTTCCAGCAGTCGTCATTATAAACAAATACATCTTCGTTGCCTCCTTCAGGAAACCATGTAACCGTGAAGTTAACTCTGATTGGAGTTCATCTCCTTCTCCAGTTGCTTCTGCTGGCTCTGAAGCTCTTTCCGCAAACCAGATAATGCTTTCAACATTTTTTCTTTCTCCTCAGAACAAATCTTTCCTGCTGTGGAGTCACAATGAAGGCTGGGAGTGGAGTTTTCCATATTCTGCAGCTTTCTCCTTAAGGCAGGAACTGGAGGGGAAGGAGGAGGAGTGATGGACTTTGTCTGTTGAAGATAGAAAGAAAAAAACTTAAGATACTTTTCACCAAGAAAACAACTCTTTCTATTTCTATTTCAGCGTCTGGGAGCCAAGAGCTTACTCTACTAGCAAAGCAAAGACAATGGGTTCCTGGGAAAGCAAGATCTAACCAAAACTGTTCCTTGGTTGAAATGTAAGTCACTTTAGACAAAAGCATGTCCAAAATACACGAATGAAAATGTGTGAAACCTGGGTTCGATCAACAAACACACTTCAAAGATTGATGGATTGATTCATATGTTGTGTGTTTAATTAAGGTTTATTCTATGAACGGTTTTAGGTTGTGACCTTCAAGTAACTGAGGTTCTCCCTCCTGACAAAGGTTTAGAATTTGCATAATTCAACCATGACTTTAGAACAAACCTCTTTGATTTTGGGCAACTTCTCTGGCTCGGGTTTCTTTAGAACTTCCTCTTGTTCAGCAAGCCGCCGATTCTCCTTCTCCTTGATCCTCGTTTCCTCTCTCTGCTCAATGTGCTTTCTTCTTGCTTCCTCCAACTGTTCACCAAAAAGGTTATAAAGTTACGAGGCAAAAGATCAGAATCTAAATTTGATTGAGTTCTGCACATCAGCATCGACTGTTTCAAGCAATCTTCTCTTGTTCATGGAGATGAAACCCCACATCCCTCCCTTCGATCATCCCTTAGTGTCGCTCTGTTACGATGAAGATGACTGGCTACGCTAACTTTTAGATTCCAGTTTACTCTTCAGAAACCTATGAGTGACTTCATAGATGCAACAGCCAGAGTTTAATAGAGATAAGGTTCAAAACCTGAGCTTCTGCTTGAAACCAATAATTTACAAGATTCAACCGGGGCTTAAGAACAAACCTCTCTGTCTTTCCTTCTCCTCTTCTCCAGCTCCTCCTCGTACTCCTTTTTCATCATTTCTCTCTCTTTAGCGACTCGCCTCTCTGCCAACTCTTCCTCTATCCTCTCCTTCTCTCTCTCCTCCTGCTGCCTTCTTTTCTTATCTTCAATCTGTTCATCAATAGGAGATAAAGTGAGACGGCAGGCCAAAAGCATAATGACTCTGGAATCTTCATCTGACTGAGTTCTGCTCTTCAGTACCTGCAGCTTTAGGAAATCTCTGTGTCGTTGGTCGTCATAGCGCTGCTGTGGGGTGAAGCCTTCCTCAAAAACATTGCCCCGACCATAGACGGAGGAAGGAGCTGGGGAGGCATTCAAGGTTGTACCCTTGGTAGCAGTCACCGGAGGAGAAGGAGGTGGAGACACAGAGCTTGTCTGTCGAGGAAAGAGAGAAAACAAACAACTGTTAGATTCTATTCACTAAGACTATAGCTGTCCATTTCACTTCCTAGAGGGCAACAGATGTAACCCAGCTAGAAATGCAAAGATCAGGGGTTCAATCCGAGGGGCGGCAACAACTAACCACATGTCTACGTTCCTTGAAATGTAAATCACTTTGGATTAAAGCATCTGCCAAATGTATAAATGTAATTGTATTTAACCCGCTTTAATGAACCCACAGAGCAATAATCTCCAAAGTTTAAAAAGGATTTGTGGCATGTTCTGCGTTTAATTCAGGTTTGAGCTAAACATTTTAATATTGTTGCCTTTGACTAACTGTGTTTGACCCTCGTGATTTAAGGCTGCGTCACACAATAGAATTTTTGGACAGACTTCCCTCGTCTGATAATGGAAAAATGAAATTTTCTTCAAAAATAATATTTTGATGTAAAAACTATAACCTGTGTATAGCTCAACATCTCTAAACAGCATAAAGTTCCAGAACCCTTTCACTCGATCAGAACCTAAACTCAAACGCTCATCGATGGTTTCTCTTTCTGACTCAATCTTTGCTGTAAATGAACTGAAGGTGATTTTCTCACGAGAACACGCTAACGTTTAGCATCAAACTCACTTTCAGAAACACTTCATGGATAAAACAGTGTTAGTTTTGTACAGTTTATGTTCAAAACTTGTGCTTCTCTGTTTAAAAACATGTTTAGAATTTGCATTCAACCAGAACTTAAACCAGAACAAACCTCTTTGACTTTCGACGTCCTCTTCTCATTGATCAACATCTTCTTGCTCTGCTCCACTTGCTTGTATCTTGCTTCATCCAGCTGTTCAGCAAAAGGTTATACATTTTAGGAGGCAAAACATAAGAACAAAGAGCTCAGAATCTAAATTTGATCTGAATTTTGAACCCCGCATCCCTCCCTTTGATCATCCCTTAGTGTCGCTCTGTTACGATGAAGATGACTGGCTACGCTAACTTTTAGATTCCAGTTTACTCTTCAGAAACCTATGAGTGACTTCATAGATGCAACAGCCAGAGTTTAATAGAGATTAGGTTCAAAACCTGAGCTTCTGCTTGAAACCAATAATTTACAAGATTCAACCGGGGCTTAAGAACAAACCTCTCTGTCTTTCCTTCTTCTCTTCTCCAGCTCCTCCTCGTACTCCTTTTTCATCATTTCTCTCTCTTTAGCGACTCGCCTCTCTGCCAACTCTTCCTCTATCCTCTCCTTCTCTCTCTCCTCCTGCTGCCTTCTTTTCTTATCTTCAATCTGTTCATCAATAGGAGATAAAGTGAGACGGCAGGCCAAAAGCATAATGACTCTGGAATTCTGACGGAGTTCTGCTCTTCAGTACCTGCAGCTTTAAGAAATCACGATGTCTTTGGTCTTGGTCTCGCTGCTGAGGGGTGATGCCTTCTTCAAATACATTGCCCCGACCATAGACGGAGGAAGGAGCTGGGGAGAAACTCGCAGACTCTGAAAACGACAAAGGGATTTAATTGAGGCTCAAACTGATTTATTGCTCACAGATCATTCCTTCATGAAATTTAGATTCCTTTACCTTTCTTTGGAGACGCGGGTCTTCTTTCTCCCCTGGCCACAGACTTACAAGCGTCAGTTTTTCTCAAATGCGCTTTCAGATCCGCTGAAAACACAGCATCATCAGGGTTAACATAAATTGTGTTATAAATTGTACTAAAAAAGCTATAAATGTGTTACGTACTGATGGGGTTTCCGCTAATGTCTTTGAGAGGAGCTCCTCCTCCTCCTCTCCCCCAGTAATTATATTTCTCCTCCTCTGCCTCCAACTTCATGTCCTGCTTTTTTTGTTCCTCCCTCTCTCGCTGCTTTCTCTGCTCTTTTTCTGCAATCTGTGCTCCACAGAAAGACAAGTACAACTCTGTTAACATGCCGTCCCCATGACTGACTAATGAAGCAATAGTGAAAATGATGCGGCGTTTCCAGCTGATGTCAGAGTGCAGGTACCTGCTGCTTGAGGGCATCCGCATAGCTGACGGGACTCGGCTGAGGGCACTGCGTTCTCTGAAGAGATCTACAGATGAGCCACGAGTTATTGTGATTCATTCTGAACTGAACAAACTGTGCTTTATTCAAGAAATCCTTGGTACAATGATCCTGAAAACATGCTCTTACTGTGTGTTTCCTCTGGGGGGAGTCTTCAGAGGTGGAAGGTGCGTCTCTGGACGGACTGGAGGCTGCTGGCTGAGTACTGGTTGATCTGGTGCAAATAAAAGCAATAATGACATTAATCGTTCATTCAACAGCAGCTAGTTAAGAAACAACTTTTATAAAGTACTTCACTCAAACACCTGCTACCAGCAGCAAAAAAAACTATTATTTCATAGAGAAAGAACTCGATTGCCATTGAACTTTACGGAAATAAAAATATTCTGTCTCAGCAAAATGTTACCTAACTTGACTTCATGATTCATTTAGTCAGAAAAACTGTTTTGAGACCATTATTGGTTTATTCAGGTATAATAAACACTTGATTAACTATTATTTAACATGTATCTATTTAATGCATGCGTCACAAGATCAAGCAGATATTAAAACGATGTGGAGGGACTTCAGAAATGCATCTTTTGTTGAAATAAACTCTTTTACTGTTATCTGAAAGGTGCTGATTGAGCTTCTGAATTGTGAAGAGTGTTACGTACTGAAGAGGTTTCCATGACTCTCTCTGAGATGAGCTTCTCCTCTTCTTTCCCAGTATTCACGCTGGAAAAAGAAATCAAGGCAGAAAGTCAATATCAAGGTGCCCACAGCAATATAGAGTTTGATGCCCAAATCCCATTTTGAAAACATTCATTTCCTCAGATTCGGTGTTTTACTTTGGAATCTGGTGGATTCTGTTTTTATTTACAAGTCTCAGCTCATTACTAAACACATTTAGAAAGAAAACCACCAGAAACATTGATTACTGATAGAGGGTCAAATACTTTTTCACTGTAATTTAGTCAATAATTCTTTTGAAAGGCATTTTTCAACTTTTCGTTGTTGAAACAAACATTAAAGTTGTGTACTGATCATTTCTGTGTCTGTGGTGTGGGCAAACACGAGGATAACACTTAATATTTAAAACATCGAAGCACAAACTTTGCTTCAGGTCTTTGATTGTTTTCTACATTGATCCGAATGAATATTTATAAACTGCGGAATACTTTACCTCACGCGTGAAGCGCCACACATCGAGCTCGTGCAGCTCCTCCATCAGTTTCTGCTTCCTTTGCTCGTATTCCACTCGAATTAAATAGAGCTCATAGCTGTCTTCTAGAAACGACAAGTAGAAGCAGTCATAAAATCACATTTCATGTGTAACGGAGTACGATGTGTTAACAACTGTATGAAATAGAAACCGTCTTCACCTGGTTTCTGCTGCGAGAAAGGGAGTTTGAATGAGGGGTTTGTCAGCTCCCTTGCAAGTAATCTCTGAAGCAAAAAATAAATAGCAATGATTGAATAAACCCGAAGAGGAAGAAATCGCCAATTAATTATAACGAGCGTCGGCGTTTCATCAAATCAATTAAAATTTGTGCAAAAGAAAACTTACCCTCGACTCACTGTAATACATTTTACCGATGTTTAACGTTTTACTCAGTTTAAACCTCGTTTTTGTCACAGAATCGCAGAACCAAACAGAACAGATACCAACAGAAAGCCAAAGTCACGGGACTGAAGAAGTTTACGCGCAAGGTTCCATTAATGACGTAATTACAGCATTCGTCATGGCGATATTCAAACTCCGTTCGTCAAGTTATATATAATAAATATTTTTGTATATTAAACTTTGAAAAGAACCTTGGATTTTTTTTTATTTAAATGTATTTTGTAATAGTAAATACCAAATTGGTTTGTAGCGCTTTATCTCGTTGCTTTATCACCAGGAAATATTAAAATGTTTTTGTGAAACGAATTCTTATTTATTAAAACGTGAAACTTTTGCACAAAAAATATAATATTTTAATTAAATATTTGCAAAAAATAAAAAATGTAACAAAGTGAAACAGCAGTACATAACATAATGGACATTGAATGGAAATGTATTTATATTTTATTAATAACGTAAAAAATAAAAAGAAAACAATTGTTAGTATTTTATACAATATGATGCATAGTCTGAAGAAAAGGGAAATAATCGTAAATATAACTTGCTGTTTTGATCGTTGTTTATCATTGCCATCGCATTTTAAGAAAAATAAATATAAACATATTTATAAAATTAAACTGATGTTTAAATAAATGCTTAAAATTTTATGAAAGAGAAGAAAAATTGGTGAGCAAAACAAAAATCGTGAACTTCATGATTTGATTAAAAATAAATAACCGGAAGTACAGACAGTTCAACTAGATTTTTTTATACACTTTAACGGTGAGAATAAAAGCGAGACTTCAAAACAGATTCACTTTTATTAATGTCCACTATTTTATTATTGAACATTATTCAAACATATTTTTAACACCGTTGGGTTCAAACTTGTACTTTTTAAACCTTACGTAAAAACATTATTCGGATTACATTAAGAGAGAACAAGCTGCTAACATCACATATCGAAATGTTTCAGGTAATTAATTAATGTTGAATCATGTGAAAACATTCAGTAATGATGCGCATCGTCTGCGTTACAGTTTTCTCAACTCTATTGATTATAATTTTGACAGCAATCCTTTAAAAAAATCTCTGAAATCTAAAAAGTTTGGTACTGAATCACAAATTGAATTTGTAATGAAACTGACAGCATTACAGCATTACTCTTTAATTGTAGTTTTAATAGTTAAAAAAATCCCCATAAAGCTCCATTTGAGCCTCATTTAATTAGATATTCAATGTAAGTACAGAAGACCCCTTTTTTATATATTGTTGTACATTTTTATAATGTTGTTGATTAATATTTGTCTTTAAAACTTAACTAAAATAACTATACTGGTCCTGGAATATTGAAGATGATTGTCCATCATCTCTATGCCTCTGTCTACAGATGCCGTACATTGTTAATCTATAACTCATTTCTTTATCAAATGCGAGAAATCAGAACCCTCTAAGGCAAAAGCAGCCGATATGTGGGTCTGTACTCTGTACCGCAAAACTGGACGCATCAGCAATAAAGACATTTATTTGGGTCATACAAAATTGTACAGAGATACCATTTCTGTTGTTTAGAGGAGCTCTAACTCTAACCCTTTGCTGGTGTTAAAATTGTTGTTTCTGGGTCTGACAGATGGCGCAGTAGGTAGATTGCCAGTTCAATGCTTGCTGGTGACTTTCCTGGATGTTCTCCTCATGCTTTTGTGGGTTTCCTTCGGGTACTCTGGTTTCCCCCCAATCCCCAAAACATGTATCAGGTTAAAATAATAATTCCCCTTAAGTTTGTGAGCTAATGTGTGTATTGTCCAGGGTGTACCCCCATCTCTCAACTGATCTGCGCTGGAACACCAGAAGACCCTGGGTAGAAGCAGGTTAGAAAATGTTTACACTGTTTTCTGACTGTGTTTTATGATTTTATGGACTTTTTATAACTTAAATTGACACCAGTCATGCCTCACTGAATACCTTGTTAAATGTCCCTTACTCTGTGCCGTCGTTCTATAACAAAATCTTCAAATCTTTCCTCCATTTCATTGCAAAGACATTGGAATGTTCAGCTTCAGAATTCCTTATCTTTGATCATTTCATCCATGGCATTAGAGTGAGACAGCACTTCTTAAAATCACCAATGATATTTTGACTGCAGCTGACTCTGGTTTTCTGTCCTCTCGTATATTCTAAACCAGGGGTGCTCACACTTTTTCAGCTTGCGAGCTACTTTTAAAATGACCAAGTCAAAGTGATCTACCCGCTACAAAAATGTAAAACATCAATCAACAAACAATTATTTTCAACTTTATTGAGAATTGACAAAACACACATAATAATTAAATATTTACATTTTTTTAATAACCTGAGTTTAATTTAATTTAAACACTCTTCATTTAATGTTGTAGCAGGTTAAGCATTAGAACAGATGTTTGTGACCTGAAATGGTAATAGAGTTATTTTTATGGGGGCAATTGAGCTTTGATCCAAATAATCAAGAATAAAAATGATGCTCTAATAAATTTTTCACATTTTTATTGAAACTGAGTCGTGCAGTACAATATGCAGGTGAGGAGTGGCGTGTTGCTTGATTTTGGTTGTAAAAGAGCAATTTAGAATGAAGTTATGAAGCATATTCTGGGTAAAACATATTTTGGATCTGGTAATTTGCAATTTGGTGAGCAGTGTGTTCTGGTGGCAGACTGTTTGAGCCTCTTCCCTCAGGCAGGAGACTACGGTCCATCCGGACCAGAACCTCCCGACACAAGAACAGCTTTTTCCCCTCCGCCATAAGACTCTTGAACATCAAATGACCACAAACCCATGGACAACTCTTGCTATTTGCACTATTTTCTTTGCACTATCTGCACAATCCCCACCATTGTCCCAATGTACATAGTATAGTTATCTGTATAGTTTTTATTGTTTATAGTATTTTTTTTCTCTTTTCTTTAAATATATTGTATTTCTTTTATTTTACTTATATATACTTCACTTTATTATTTATTATTTAGTACGTGTTCTTTGTTTTGCATATATATATATTAGGGGTGTAACAGTTCACGGTATGTATTGAACCGTTTCGGTACGGCCTGTTCGGTTCGGTACACTTGCGTACCGTTTCGGTATTCTGTATTTTATTAAATGATGTAAATGTATTATTAGCGCGATATTAAGCGCAGAGGAACAATGTTCCTAGGCGAGTTTCCGCACGGACGCTATTGAGTGACGCACAGTAGCGCTGCACGGGTAGCTGTGAGAAATGGCAACAGCGAAAGAGAAGCCAGAGCTTGAAGACACCTCACTACGGTCTCCTGTTGGGAACACTTTGGCTTCTCTGTTAAAATACATAACGGGGATAGACGAGTGGATAAATTTAAAGTTGTATGCGGACATTGTTCCACGGAGATCGGGCAGGCAACACATCTAACATTTTCTACTGCTGGAGGTAGTCACTGCAACCAGATCTGTGTTCTCTTATTGCCTGTCATCACAGAGAGTCAGTGAAGATAGAAGCTTTGAGGGCTGCAATTCAGGATGGCCACTGCAGGGAACTGTTGTGTCAACTGCCAATATAATAAAGAGTGTTCTTCCATGAGTGAACTTCCTGGGTGTATATGTTCTCCTTCCTTGGCACAATTTCCCATTCCTGTGCAACATTAACACATTCATACTTATATTAACTCCATCACAAATAGCCTTGTGTTCAATATCTCTTGATAACAATGTAGGTTTTATAAGTGGGTGCAGTTTTACCTGTGGCTCATTCTGCATGGCAAAGAATGGTTTACAACAACCCAGTTGTTCAGTGATTTCTGAAGGTCCCTAAAATCATTACACTTGCGGAGAATTAAGTTATGAAAATTAATAATGAGGTTACGATGGTGTGTAATTCAGAATGAGATATTGTAATACTTACAAAACATCCACAGTCCATGAAATATCTTACGCCGGAGAAGATGGACATTTATGAGCACCACACACAGACATTCTATCTGTCTTGTGAATGTAGTCCAAACGACAAAGCACTAAATCATTTTCCGATCCAAATGCATCCCAGTGAGTTTGTCCTTTAAAACGGTCCATATTTCGCAACCATATCATTTTTCCCTGTGCCCACTCTCCAGCCATAAAGTGCCGATACACCTCCAACAATGTCCTCATCCATTTGTCTTCAGTTTTCATTTGGCTGATTATAGAGAGAATGAATGTTCTTCTGTCCATAACCAAGTATAAAATGAAAAGCAGATTGTCTATAGTGTTTGTCATACATATAGACTTCTCTCCCTTATTTTTTTCTTTTTTTACCCCTTTTTTTGAGACCCCATCGCTCTTTTTGACTTGTTGGGTGACCATCCTGGTTACTTTTGTCTATTACCTCTTTTGATGATTTCAATAAATGATGGACGGTGGTGTGGATTAGAAGGACCTGTGGAATCCTTTCTTTTGCTCATCTCAGCAGTAACTTCGGAAAGTACCGGTAGGTGGAGAAACAATTTTGAAAAAGGTGAGTCATGGCGGATGTTCTTAGGCATCTTCAAATCCTCATGTTCACACCGTGCTTCTTCCACCTCTGCAATAATTGCATTAACACGGATTGCAGTTTGCAGGTTAGTCAAACTCCTTTGGCAGAATTCCAGTGAGTCTGCTCTGAAAACTCTGTAAATGTCCTTAACATACAATTTTATGTCATTAAGGGTTGTTGCATTTATAATTAGTGCAACTGAATAAATGAAAAGGTCCCTTGTTGTCTTGGCACACTTCACTTTGGCAACCTTGCAGCAAAAAATCTTTATCATGTGTGCAGCACATATGTGTACAACTGTGAAGGTAAATTTCATCTGTCCTTTAAAGACCAGAAGACAACAATTCAAGTAGCTGTGAATGTCTCGCTGGCAGAAATCTTGTAAACAGGAATGGATCATTGCCCAACTGAAATCAGTTTCCACCTTTTGCGGTTTGAGACTGTGTTTGAAAAAGCTTAAAGAAATCACGTGACAAACACGTCAGACAGTGCTGTATGGTGAGTGTGCTCTGGTCTGAAGAAATCATCTCCATAACAGCCACAACTGTTTTTGTACTTGATGTCACTGTGCAGCAAAGAGCATAATACAATATGGTCTTGCAGTCATTAGGTTTGGCAACAACAGAAAGAGTTGCATCAAGGTACAGCATAAGACTTTTTGGAGTTCTTGCATGAGCTGGAGTTGATTTTTCTAATACACATGGGTGATAAATGGAGAAAGTGCCAAAAACTGTAAATATTCATGCTGCACTGGACTGAAGTTTTGGTTTGAGTCTTGTTGTTCTTGAATTTTCATACAGTCAAGAAAGGGGTTTATTTTGAAGGTTTGTCTCACTCGACATTTTTTGAAGAACACTGATTGGTGGGACTTCATTTGTGTTTCCCTCTACTAATTTGGTGTTGTCTGCAACAGCTAATTTCTTTATAAGAAGATGCATGGGCGTGACTACTTTGAGCTGGGCCTTGAGCACTTCTCTTTCTGATGTGCTGGTTCGTCTCCTATCCTTCGTGATCTTTTTTTTGTGATTTCTACATTCACTACAAAATCCACATCAGTTTCTGGTTCCTTGGTGATGTAAAGGTTGAAACGTGTGTAACCAGGAAAGACACACCTTGCCTTTCCATGCCAACAGGGACACAAAACTTTCCTTGTCTTGGACTTCACAGCCTTATTGTATGTAAATGCCAACACGCAGTTGCTCCAGTTACCAATTTTTTTCTGACATGTCTGTCCATTCTTTTTTTTAAATTCTGTACTTGTTTCTCTGATTTGGCTTGTTCCCCCC
>SRMA01026638.1:7913-153471 GCA_007224835.1 Danionella cerebrum | reverse complement strand
ATTTTGAAGTGTTTTGAACTTGTATATATTTTTTTCAATTTAAATAACACTTGCACTAAGACAAATCATAATTATAAAGTGTTGCATATTAATATTTATTTGTTTACTACCTTGTTAATTAATTTAATTCATATTCACATGATCAGTGTCTTTGCAGAGATGAATATCCATAATTATTAATAAATTCAGAAGAGGGTATCAAAGTGGTAGCCCTTTGCATTAATCAGAACCCAGGATGTAGCTCTCGGTTTCAAAACGGTTGGTGACCCCTGGGTTAGAGGCTCTGTGATGCGGACGAAGAATGCATGGTAGAATGCTATGGATTGTTAGTATGGTCACCCTGGACGGGCCGCAGTGATGCCTCACGCCTTTTACAACGCAAAGCCGAGAGTTTGCCCAAACCCTCCGCCTGGAAACCCCTGATGCAGTCATCCACAGAGACACCAAAGAACCTGGGAACACAGGCGCATCAAGTCCAGTCTTCATGAACCTTCTTTGCCTTGCCTAACCACAGGTGACCTTCCTGGACCACTATTGTTGACACTGTTCGCTGCCGCATCCTTAGTAACCTGAAGGATGTAGTTGGTACCGGAACGTAAATCTTTAAGAGACTCTTGGCTGTTAGCACCTTGGTGCACATCACGGAGGACCTAGGTCTGATAGATGTGTAAGGCTGCCAGGGCATGAGCACCTTTGATCTGATCGCCAGCATGGCTTTAGAGTGCATTTTGAAAACTTCAGGCTCCAGCTCAGAGCGAACAATCCTCAAGAGAGAACACTCTGAATCCAAAGACCTCAAAAATTAGGTCCTTTCCAATGCTGCAAGAGAGAGCAGGTTATTAACAGCATGGCATGAGGAATCGAGCAATGCCGAGCACTACCCGACTCACCCGCAGATCAGACGGTATGCACATCATATGAATGGGGATGGCACGAGGTATCGCCTGATGCCGGTTGACCCGTTTCATTGCCTGGACTTTGGACCTTCTTTTGACAAGATTTATCTTTGCAGCTAGGATTTTTACAGACTTTGCCCATCACGGCGTGGAAAACTCACTGAATGGCAGGCAAAGTTGTAAAGAAACACACTGAAACAGGCTACAGAAGGATCAGAGATGCTGCGGGATGGTGGCTTCGTTATCTGGAGCTCAAAGAGCTACAGCGGAGTGCATGGTAAGGATTATCAGTTCGCTCCGAGGAAAACACAGAATGAGGGTAGGTTTCACTGGGGCTTAAATTTCCAGCTGAAGCTAATCACCTACAAGTGCACAGTTATTTCCTGCATCTTGGCGGACTTTATTCCCTTTAAAATGGTGGACTCAGTAACTTTTCGGGATCGTTCCCATCAATTGGCTCTCCGACATATGTCTCCGAGAGCAACTGAAAGGGAGCGGGGCTATCCATAAAATCTTTTGTATGAAGAAATTGGCAAGAATACCTGTCCAAACTTTGAAACGATTAGATTGCATACATCAACATGGCTCGAAATGCAAGTAAATATATGTATGTTTATATGTATACACCTTAAATGATTTAGAAAAAAAAGTCAGTTCATAATGTAGGCATTCAGGGATTCCCATATCATTAATTGAAAATGGTATTTTACTTCGAATGGTTGTATTACTGCTGCAAAGTCACACTTATTTGCATGATGGAAACCCTTACCTTAGTACACTTTTGTAGTGTCCCACAATTGAAAATGATAGCATATTACGTGTATATATATGTCAGACTTGCATTTGGTGCTTCTGCATATTTCTTGTTCAAGTACAGTGTAGGCAGCAAGGTGAGGCTGCACCGAGCTGTGTCTCACAATCTCTTGAAATGATCTCTAGATGGCACAATCTCTTGAAAACTTGGTCGATTATGTGACTTTTAATTACTATGTGCTACGTGCAATGCTTTAATAAAATGTTTTTATATGTTTTAGACATATTTATTTCATGTCCCAACTTTCTTCATAACGGGCTGTGTATTCATGTGGGCATTCGATGGGCATTCTATGACTTTTTTAGTGTTAGGATCTGATGTCACTACTCCACAAAAGGAGGGCAGGCAGTAGCTGTACCGCTGTAAACGTGAACCAAACGGTCAATAATGTGAACTCACATTCAATAGGAGTCCATTATTTTATGTTTTGAACTGATTGACTTCAAAATGGTGGCTGTAATATTTCAGCTTATAAATGATGTGCATTACATGCACTGCATATTTCACTTACCACAAACCTCATCGCTGTACTACACCATTGCCTCAATTTCAAGGGGAAAAGTTGTATATATGAAATTGAGGATTCTCCTATTCAATTAATCTTTTACAGCCAACAGTTGTGGATGAACTTGTAGAGAATTCAAGTTCAAAGAGAATTCATTAATCAAAAAGTGCTGAAATAAATTTTTCATCACATCAAACATTTTTCAAACATTTTTCAGTCATTGCAGTAAGTTCTGTTGTATTGCAAATCCAGAAAGCAAGAAAATGGGAAAAATAGGCCAAAATAAAAGTAAGAACCACATGTGTGGCCATATTATCCAGTTAATTGACATAATAAAGCCAATAGATGACATTGAATAAAGAGAAGACTGTTGGGAAGATCATTCTAGACCATTTGTCAATAGAATTCACATCACTTAAGTCTGGAATTGTGATTTTGAGCTGAGAAGCACGCCTTCGTAGGCGACTCTTCTTCTGAGACACATGGTGCTCCAGAGCGTTCCGCCCAAAGTTGTGTCTGGCCAGACCAGGTTTGCGATATTGGAGTGCAGAGCTGTCAAAAGCTAGCATGGTCGTACGTGGATCACCCAGGCCCAGGGTCAGCTCAGAGGTTCCCATATCATTCTTTATTTCCAGAGGAGTGAGAAGGATGTTTTCATGAGGGTCCATCTAGCCAACATACAGATCAACATTTTAATTAGAAGTGTGATGGTTATATGTGTACGTTGTCATAATGGTTCCTGAAATATACATAACATAAAAGGTGATTACACCAAATGCCATCTGTCTAATTATTTATTCTGTTTTATTATCATTTATTACATTAACAATGTGTAGATTTAAGGATTGAAGAAACGTAACTTGTTTTTTCTCTAGTTTTCCATTTCTTTTATCATCTTATACTGTTGTTTCTGAGAGCACGGATTAGGCATTTTAGTGTAAAACTTGCTTCGAGATACAAAAGCCACCGTGGAACGGAGTAGTTTCGTATCTCCGGGTACCACTGTAATGTTCAAATGTAATAAACACATTCAAATAAGTTAAAAAGATTAGTGTTTTTTCTGCAGTAGCCTAAATCGCGTACCTATAAATAAATAAAGTGATTATAAATAAAATGACAAATAAATGCCGAAAAGGTAATTATTTTTCGTTAATGAAAATGTAATATAAATAATTATTTTGTCGAGCATCGGGTTCTCTTTTATAAGTGAAACAAACATCTATGTTTAATGTGATCAATGTTGCCAACTTAGCGACTTTTCAGACCACCATTTTACTTGCACTCACATTTTCTTAATAAACTCAGTTTGCATTGAATATGAATAACTTCAGGTAATCCACCTTGATTTTTGTGAACCAATTGTTGTGGTTATCCACATTTTGTAGATTAACTGACAAGAAAACGCTTTCATCGTTTCAGCCATGTACTCAGCTCAGATATTATTAATAACATTGTTTTGTTTTCGTTGGCAAGTGAACGTGATATGTTTAAATGTCCCTATTTTGGGACAAATGTATTTTTTCATTTACAACAAAGTTAATTTGTTGTAATTTAATCACGAAATGTAAAGATGTAACTGCTATATAATGTTTTACAATTTTGTTGTAATTTGAAACTGCTGTCCATTGTGTTTCTGTGCACTGTGTCTCAGTTTGCAATTTTCTTGAACTTTTAAGCAAGTTCTATTCGATCTGAAACATATTAAATAAATAAGTGAGTGTACTATGAAGTGCCTAGGACAGGAGACTTAATCCATGAGTAGCAGCAACCGAACATCCCAGGTGTCAAATCTAACCTTGTAGTATTATTCTTAAACTAGATTTTAAAGTTTGCACGCAAACTTCGATGTTGGCTTGCGTTGGTGCTGTTGATACCTATTTTTTATGTTGTCAATCCCGCTACAATAACACAATCCAACCCCCATGTCTCTATGACATTCCTAGGCTGAGCTAGAGATGTGCCATATTGGTTGCTATGGAGGGGTCGCTGACCTAATATATTGTTCTCCATATGAATACGAGTAAAATACAAAAACCCTCATGTCTAGAGATAGAGACATGCCATATTGGTTGCTATGGTAACCAGTCTAGTGGCTATGGAGGTGTCACTGACATAATATAATGTTTAAGCTGTCACTATTAGTGAAGCTTACCAACCCCCAATTCTCTAGCATTTTCCTAAGCTAAAATAGAGATATGGCAATTTAGTTGCTATGGTAAACAATTTGGTTGCTATGGAGGAGTCAGTGTCATCATGTTGTAATCTACTTTCCATTTAGAATAATATAAAGCAACCCCCATGTCTCTACTGTGTTTCGTTTAGAAGATAATTGACATTGAAAGATATGCCAAAAAGTGGGTGTGACTTAATGAATTTATGTTAATTCACAAGCAATGATTGGCTGGATAAGTGATTTGCTTCCTTAAAGCTTGTATGACTTTCCAGTGTTAAGCTCTTTCACAATAGGATCCATGGGATTCATGCTCCATTCATTTCAATGGGCCATTGAAAGTCAATGAGACACCTTTGACCTACTTATTTGAAATCAGCTGCACCTGCTGCAAACGCCCAGTTTTTGAAATCTGCTGTAGAGAATCCAATTACCATGCCTCAAACAAATAAAGATTATAGAAGAACCATAAGACATATCAAAATGATTTTGTGAAGGTGTAATTAAAAATAAAAAATTTATGGCGAGCTAGAAATAGCCTTCATTTCATCCTTTCCAACAACACATTTCCGAGACAGCCATACCTCGAAACAAATAAGGATTACGAAAGAAGGACTAGACATATTGAAATATTTCCTTTATTGTTAGAATTACAAGATTTTAAGGAAGAGAATGGTGTAAATTTTGTGAAGCTGTGATAAAGTTTGAATGATTTATGGCGAGTTAGAAATAGCCTGCGATTGAGATTTTAAACAGTTTCTGGCAGAATTTGGAGCATAATGGAGCAATTATGTGCACTCCTTGTGGTTTAGGCCACCTGGAGTAAAAAATTTGTGTTTTTTAAAAACGAAAACAGCACCAACTAAAAGAGGATAAAAATCTCTACCATTTAGATGTAAAATGTGTGTGTAAAGGTTACTTTTTAGATGAGAAAACGGTGCAAGTATCAACAAGACTGAGCTTGCTCGAAGTTAGAGTGGGTAATGACATCACCACTCTAGGGCCCCCATAGGGAATGACTTGGGCGATTTTTGGGCCGACATTCGTGATTTTTACGGAAACCTCTGGTCCAATCGGTCCAAAGAGATATAGCAACAAACTACATAACAGCTTTGAGAGCTCAAACGGGCTAGGAGGAGTAGGGTTAGGAATTTTCGTCGGAAGAAAAGAGAAGAAGAATAAGTTTAGGAGCAATAACAATATGTTGACATAAATATTTTTGCAAGCCAACATAATTATAGTAATTTTACACTCTGTATATTGTCAAATTATGACACCATTTATTTGTATAGGTGATTTCTTGTATAGGTGATCTCTTAAATCACATTTCTTTTTCCTGAGCCAATTATGCATTCTGAATCTCAATCTGACCTCCATGAAAGAAAGTACTGGCATTTGTTCTTGTCAACTGGAAGCGACCTTCACTGGCTTCGCATTGAGTTTAGATCTTTACAAGGAATGGCACCTGTTTTATATTTGAGTACACCCCAGAGCGCATGCTCCGTTCAGCTTCCAAGCATCTCCTAGTTATGCCAATATTGTGTAGTCAATTCTGTGAGACCTTAGCCTTCTGTATCTCTGCTCTTCCACTGAACTTTCAGGCCAGCTTCTGAGTAGCTGGTTTTAAAATCTGGTCTAAAGAGTAGGCAGGAGGCAACGAGTGTTTAATTGTTGCTCTCTTTTTCTAATATTTTTGCTCTCTTCACAACACCCTGGGCAAAAGAAATGTTCTAGTTTTGCGCCAACTAAATAAACTTTGATTTGATGACTCCTTAGACCGTTACACATAACGCAGAACTGATTACAGAAGTACCATATTATGCACATAGTGGGTTCCCACTCAGTCCTTCAACTTATGTGGGAAGGTCTTTCCGATTCATATCTCTGGACTAGTCCTGCCCTAGTTCCCCCTCCCATATCCTGCCATTCTTCTCTTCATGTACACCATGAGTCACTTATTCAAATTTCCAGTCCAACTCTGGAAGCACCTTTCCATCAACCTATTCGCTTCTGCTCCAAAATCATTCCTTCATTTTTCTGGTATGTCTAATGACATTTTGGGAGTGTATTCAAAACACAGAGGAAGACAGTAACCTGTGTATGTTTGTACCCACCACTTATGCTGACAAACCTAAGGCAAATCCAGTGGGAATCTTGGGCACAAACTCAGAGCTAGACTTCATCACCGAATCTACTTGGTCATGTCCCAGGCAGGCTTCGTGGGCAGAGAGTGTCTGGAGAGACAAGAACTTAAGCTCCATTGACTTCAAGGTCTTTCCTTGTAATCCTGCCACAACTACGGCCAGGTCCCAACAGGGAGTTGTAGAGGGCCCAAAAGGGCAAAACCTCTGGTCCTCTCAGAGGAGCCTCACCATTAGGTAGTAGTAGTTTCGTGATTTCCCTTTGACCGAGTGGTGAAAGTGGGTAGTTGCAGCTACATAGATCTATGTAGAGGGTGACAACCCTCAGCTCTAACTCTTCTTAGAGGATGGTCAGGACACCAAATGATGAACTGACATAGCACAGCATATAGCGTGGTCCATGGCTTCAAGTACCGAGGGTGGTAGGAACCCGGACAGCTAAAAAAAAAAACTTAGGCTAGGTAGACTATGTCTCTAGGCTGGCCTAAAAAAATGCCTCTGTAGTCCTCTGGCAGGGCTAGAAGAATGAAGAGGGTATTCGGGCACATTCGACATGGTAATATAAGCAGATAAAAATGATTGATGACATCAATCTCTTGAAAAACATTTTGTACCTTTTTTGAATCTCCTAGTCCTAAAGCTGCATCGTCCACAAATATGGGTTCCCACATGGAGTCATGTGCATCAATATCCCTCTGTTTCATTCTGGCATACAAACCATCCTCTCTTTGAACTACATTTCCCACCAACCACTGAAAAGATACAAAATGATTACTTTCATATTTTTAATTTCAGACATCACAAGCATTGCATTGCATAAACTTGAAAAAGCTACCCAAACAATGTGTTTCGTACAGACACCAAAATAAATAAATAAACCTCAATATCAAGCAATATCAAGTGCAGACCGTGTAAACATGCATTGTGTGAAAAAAGACAGTATTGCTGTCTCTCTCTATACTGGAATTAAAATGTTCAAGCACTTCAAATACATGAGCTAAATTTAAATAGTTTATCAGTGTTTATCAAAATTATAGTTTTTTTTAGTGGAGCCATCCAGTTATAAATCTAAACTTAAGAAACTTTCCCAAATTGGACTCAATCGAAGCAGGAAATAATTACGGTATATACTAGGGGTGTAACGGTTCACGGTATGTATTGAACCGTTTCGGTACTGCCTGTTCGGTTCGGGACACTTGCGTACCATTTCGGTATTCGGTATTTTTATTAAATGATAAAAATTTATTATTAGCGCGATATTAAGCGCAGCGGAACATTGTTCCTAGGCGAGTTTCCGCACGGACGCTATTGACTGAAGAGCATGAGCGCGAGTAGGAAAATGGAATCATATCAAAAGCGAAAGAGAAGCCAGAGCTTGAAGACCCTCTCACCTCACTGCGGTCTCGTGTTTGAGAACACTTTCGCTTCTCTGTTAAAAGACATGACCGGGATAGACGAGTGGATAAATTTAAAGTTGTATGCCGACATTGTTCCACGGAGATAGTTTCCGCACGGACGCTATTGAGTGACGAGCACGAGCGCGAGAAGGAAAATTACATGGCAAAAGCGAAAGGGAAGGCAGAGCTTGAAGACCCTCTCAACTCACTACGGTCTTGTGTTTGAGAACACTTTGACTTCTCTGTTAAAATACATAACGGGGATAGACGAGTGGATAAATTTAAAGTTGTATGTCGACATTGTTCCACGGAGATCGGGCAGGCAACACATCAAACATTTTCTACTGCTGGAGATATTATAACCAGATATATGCTCTCTTCAGAAAATGTGGATAGGTAATCTATCCTAACTAGTTGCAGTATTTCATTTTTTATTTAAAAAAAATGTGTTTTCTTAATAAAGAGTGCAATTTATTTAAAATATCACCCAAATGTGTCACTTTTATTTATTTTATGCAAGAATTCTACTGTGTATTGGCAGCTTTCAAAATAAAGAATATGTAAGTTCTTATTGTTTTGTACCGAACCGAATGAACCGAACCGAACTCTCCAAGACACTGTACCGAACCGAATACGATTTTAGCGTACCGTTACACCCCTAGTATATACCTCTTAAGCCCTGAGGCCTATTTTCCGATAATCCTATACTTTTACTTTTTAAGGCATTTCTCAGCTTTTATAAGGTCTAAACTGCAAATCTTGGTATCAAAATGAAGATAGGATCTTGGGGAGTGGTGTGGATCAAGAACACTGGGTAAGAGTAATTGATGTTGGAATGGCCAAAAAATTAACTCCGCCTAAAAAAAACCCACATGTTTCCTCTAATATCTCCTTATTTTACTTGTAACGAAGCAAATAAACACAATCAATTGTAACCACTACATGTCAAGGACATCTGTAGCAAGTTTGGTGTTCATACTACAAGAAACTAATATTCTGTACAGGTTTGATTGAACAAAGTTCAGGCGTAATCCATGTTGGCACAGTTTGGCACAATTTGGCACAATAATTGAAATATGGAAAAAATCTTGTCCAAAACTTCCGCTACGTTAATGGTCTTCTTTTCTTGCTTACGGGACATGATTTCAGCAAAAAAAACTCCCATTCACAGGCGCTTTCGACGTTCGAGCTTCTGCGTGTCCCTACCCCCCGACCATCTGTCCAATCCGGGAGCTCTATATATCGCTGAAAAGCTCTGAATCTGAAGAAGCCAATGATGACAACCATTTTGAGACTGACGGGATCCGCGACGAATCACAGGACGCGCTGTGTGGAGAAACGTGCTCTTACGCACGGCGAGTGTTTCCATATTTGGTGATGTTATGCTAGCACAGAGCTACAGAAAAGAGCCAAAATGGAGTTTCCGCGAAGCTATCGACCGGACATAACAACAAACAGACTTTTATCGCTATGGAAATAACTTTTTGTTGAAAAAACGGCAAAGGTAAGACAAGATTTACATGCTTGCTTTGTTTTTGCTGGCGTTTTTTTAGGGGAACTTTCGCTCCCTGCTCTAAAAGACTTAATGCAATGTAAATGAGTTACATATCGCTGGATTCAGCTGGTTGTTAGCTTTCATTTGATGCCATGGTTTTGGTGTTTCCGCTTATGTTGTGGATACATATCGCACATAAACAAAAACTTGGTCATGAATTATACTCCGGATATGTTGTTGTTTATTTGCATGGCTTTCGAGCTGTGGTTCACGGATATGAAATTGAATTAGATACGTTTTTAGAGGCGTTTCCACTGAACACAACAGTATTTCATATGTGTGGGTTATTCTCAGGGTTAGTGAGCTATGAGCGAAAATGTAACGCACAAGGGGGCAAGTCCCCGTTACCGGGGACTCTCGAGTTTAAGAGGCTAAAGGAAGATGGTAAATAAGCTACTCTGTATGTCTCTTGAGACTTTGTATATTGTAATAAAAACTACAAACTCCAGGCAATCAACATTTCAAAAAGAGTAAAAAAGGAAAGGAAACAATGGAAAACAATAACATATTAAAAATACAAATAAGGCAACAGATATTAATGGGATGTCAAACTTATCTTTTACATTTGTATACATTTCATAGATTTCATAAGAAAAATAAATTCTTTGAAATATATATTAAACAAGGGATGAGACCTTGAAAGCGGTGGTGCAGGGTTCAACTGTATGTCACAGAGACATCTGTGCCTCACCAGCCATGTACCTTACCACACATCACTGGTTTCATTTGAGTGTGTGATATTATCCACCTGCTAGGGGGCAGTACAAGCCTTTGTGCATTAAAGTGAACATTAAAAATAAAGATGTCTGGGTAAGCAAGAGAACCCGTTTTTCAATAGTTTCATAGATTGAAACATGTTCCTCTAGAAAAGTTTGTCATACTTGTACATATAGTGTACTGTAGCTCTTTAAAAGTAATTCCCAGTAAGTCACAATATATTTTCTATTTTTCCCAGTTAATTACAATGTTATCCCAAACTTTTGAACATTGTGAATGTTTTGTTTGAAACTTTTTATTGTTCCAAATTTCAAGTTTATCATTGAATTAGCTGGAATAACTGGAAAAAACAGCAAAGAACTAGTACCAAACTGGTCCCTGAGAGTGTTCTTTGTTCCTAATGGCTGTGCGTTGTTCTGTTTGCAAAGGAGGAGTCATGATCATGCGGGTTTTTTCATCACTACTTGGTGTTAGATTTTTGTTGTATTTGAGTGCTATGCTTACCATTATTAACCTATAGTGATTTTGATTAAAAAAATTAATTAAAATTTTTTGTAAGTGACCACCGGGCTCTTTTCTACACATGTCATTTAACTCCCATATCAGTACAATGTGAGTGCATTTTAGACCTACTTTGTTGGGGTCCATTCTAATCCTCTCATTGTTGGCTGTTGCAGCTCTCTCAGCAGCTTTTTTCTGCTGCTGTGGCCCTCGACCAAAGAAGATGTAGTTGACTAGAGCATACTCCAGCAAGGCCAGGAAGACGAAGACGAAGCAGCCCATCAGGTACATGTCGATAGCTTTCACATAAGGGATCTTGGGAAGAGTCTCCCGCAAGTGTGTGTTGATGGTAGTCATAGTAAGCACCGTGGTGATACCTGTGTGATACAGGAATATGTTAAAAGGCGCTAATAGCACACTGAATAGACTGTCTCACAAGTTAGTATTTACGTATAGTTTTCTAATGTCAAGGTCACATCTCGGGGGGAGCAAAAAAAAAGTCAGAAGAAATACAGTTTATTAAACGTCTTTCGGGAGGAGTCTATCTGGATCCACACCTACTTCAATTGTTCAATCAACCCTCTTCCATATAAGCTGTTCCTTCCTCTTGCTCCCTGACTCAGTCCGAATCAGCTTCATCGCTGTTCTCACACGCTCAACGCTCAAACCACCTTTGCTACCCAAAAGAGAAATGCCATCTCCTACCTCCAGGAAGTCGCCTTCTGTTTTCCCACCGCCCCCGTCCCTTTCACTGGGTTGCCAAACAACAATTTTACTTTGGCATCAGCAATCCCTCTCCCAGCACCCCCTCACCCCTGGCAGCCGAACCACCTCATGTCACCCCTTCTCTCCGCACTCAGATCCTCGCAGGTACGGATATTAGTCTTTCCCTCCTTCTCTCGCAAGGAGCTTGGGGATTACTTCGCGCTCGTGGCCGATTGGCGGTCTCATACGGCGGCGCGCACTTCTATCTCTACCACCGGCTTTTTTCAGCCAAGTGCGCGAACAGACTGACCCAATGGAATTAAACGATTTACTGAGGGGCGTTGGACCAGGAGCTGTTCGCGCGCGTCTTCATTGGCGTGAGAAACATTTTGTGTGCCGTGTGCAGGGGGCACAAAACATATGATATCATCTGCTCCTATTGCGGGGGAGCCCACTCACGCATCACATGCCCCGTGCTGAAAAGCAATAAAAATGCAAAAAATTACCTCTCGACCCCTGTCATTATTTCTCAGCTTGCACTTGAATTATCTAATCACCCTTTTTCTTGCATTTCAGAATATCTCATTGATGGCCTCACAAACGGATTTAATCCTGGAGTTTCTACTAGCATATCCTCCAACTTCATTTCCAATAATCTCCGATCCGTATTAACAGAACCAGAAACAGTCGACACTCTTCTAACTAAAGAAGTCGAAGCAGGATTCATAATCGGTCCTTTCGAATTCCCTCCCTTCAGAATTTTCCGCTCCAGCCCCATTGGAGTAGCCACCAAAAAAATTCTCCAACAAGAAAAGGCTCATCTTTGATCTATCTTCTCCTCATAATTCCACTACTCCCAGCATTAACATTCGCATCCCCATTCATGATTTTTCCCTAAGTTACCACGACATCCATCAAGCTGCTGAACTAATCAAAATTGCAGGAAAAGGGGCGTGGCTAGCCAAGCTAGACATCTCCTCAGCTTTCAAAATTTTACCCATCCACCCTGAATTTTGTCATTTATTCGGGCACGTACAATCCCCCAACTGCCCACACACTAGAAGCCATGTTCATCCTTGCCTTCACCAGCTTTCTCAGATGTTCTGAGTTTACAGCCTCCTCCACCTCCTCCCCAGATGGTCCTCAACACCCGGGTGCACACCCCTGGAAAGTTACGCTTGACCCAGACTCAATACAAGAAGAACTTTCTGTGTCTCAAGTTCAGCACCTAGAAGATGTCTGCACGGTACCTTTAGAGCTGGATGGATCACCCACTAACTTGCTTCGTGGCCTGGCATCGATTTATTTTGATTAGGCTGGCTCCTCCAAGGCACATCCAGGTTGCCACGACACCGGAAGCGCTTTTCCGAGTACCAAGTTACGCACCTAGAGGGACCGATCGCACAGCACCGTAGCAACTGGAAGAGACGTCTGCTAACTTACATTGAGGTCTGGTATCGACTTCCATCGATCTTAAGACAACACCCTGGCGGCATGTCCCCAGGCTCACTGTGCTTAACCCAGACCCAACTCCAGAACCGCTTTTCTGAGATCTGAGTTAAGCACCTGTAAGACGCCTGCCCAGTCACCTTAGCGCTGGATAGGGTCACCCGCTAACTTGCGTCAGACCTGGTATTGATTTCTTTCAATCATAACCTGACTCCTCGGAAAACCCCAGAGGATCTTCACGCTTAACCCATGCCTGACTCCGGAGTGCCTTCTGGATTTTACGTTATGCACCTAAAGGGTTGGACCGCACAGCAACTTAGCAAACACAAGAGCACGTCCCCAGTCCCATCTCAGATCCCAGAACCAACAGAAGCACCTCCTCCCCGTCCCACCCCCAAAGCACTTCCCACCAGCCTTTCCTAGCAACTTCCTACCAAAGTAACCTTCTTGCAGATCCCCATTCCCCTCCCAACCCCATTTTCCTTCTGCAAAGTTTATGGGGGGTACGATGCATGGCAGCTGTCATGACTTTTTGGGGTCTACTCGGACGCATCCGAGCAAGACAGCAAGCCTGCACGTTCGTACCCGCCACACATGCTAATGAACTTAAAGCAGGTCCAGATATTCGAACTCCTGAAAAAGTCATTCAACTTGATGCAAGTAGCTTTGATTTGGCAAAAACGTGTTATTTATTTTAAAACTTACTTATTTGTATAACATTACAGCTTGTTTTGCACTTTAAATGTCTTCTGTTATAAAAGTATATTTTGATTTATCTTTTTAAGGTTGTATTTGAAAAAATAAACAATCCAAAAGTGTGTATAAAGTGTTTATTATATCTGAAACATAATATGCTACAAACAATACACAAAAAATCTTTACACTGATTGACTTAATAAATATCAAATGCATAAAAGTTATTACCGTATTTTTCGGCTCATAAGACGCACCGGCACATAAGATGCACCCAATTTTAAAAGAGGAAGATCTAGAAAAAAAAGATTCTGAACCAAATACTTTTGTAAAATATTTTATATCAACTGTGTAAAAGTTAACAGCCAAACATGTAACTTGAACAGACAGTAAACAGTAAAAGTAACAAAAAAAAGGCTGTAATGTTTTACTTTGCCCCCACTCATCACTCTAAAGTCCACCATTCGTTATCACCATCACTGTTCCAGTGCAACATTGCCCCCACATTAGTAATATCACAGCGGTTCTCAAACTTTTTTAGTCGAGCCCCCCTTTAAACCTTGAAAAGAATATATAAAATAATAATTATTTAATAATTAATTAATAATTATTTTAATGTAAAATAAATGTAACTACTCCTTAATGTTAAATAACTCATTATTTATAGCTTATTTAAGTGGCAATTCGGTTGCATGGTGTTAAGATATGATCCTTATGCGCTCTTACCTGGTTAGGAACACTACCCAATTGCAGAGCACGTTACGTTTGTTATCTCGTATGTACATGTGTGAGATGTACCGTTGAGAGATGATTTGAGTTTGAGTTTATTAAAGAAGAGTTTCAGTCATTGAGAGCGTTTTGTTTTCCTCACGCGAGCAAGAGAGAGAGAGCGCACGGCAGCAGTTCCGCTCGTGAGTACAGATGCGGAAGCACCGCTGCAGCTACCGTAGCCAAGGCATTGTGGGAAATGTAGTTTTTTTTCTCGTTTTCGTTACGACCGCGCTATGGCAGAGATGGGCGAAGATGTCAGCGCGCAGCGCTGGGTGTACAAATATGGCTGCGGCTTCGGCCTAGCTCCGGGGCTCTTTTACGTTTAATGTGTGAGAAACGGCAACAGTTTCGCTCGTGAGTACGGATGCGGAAGCACCGCTGCGGCTACCGTAGCCCAGGCATTGTGGGAAATGTAGTTTTTTTTCTCGTTTTCGTTACGACTGCGCTATGGCAGAGATGGGCGATGACGTCAGCGCGCAGCGCTGGGTAAACAAATATGGCCGCGGCTTCGGCCTAGCTCCGGAGCTCTCTACGCCTCTCATACGGCCGTGACCGGACTTCGCGGCGCTCTGCATTCGGTCTATAAGACGCACCAACTTTTCCCCCTCAGTTTTGGGGAAGAAAAAGTGTGTCTTATGAGCCGAAAAATACGGTACATATCATTGGCAAGTTACTTTTCAATTAGATGACAACTTGAAGGGACTTTATTATAAACTAAAAATAAAGTGACTCAAAAATGCTTCATGAATCTTAGGCTATGTAAGGTGTTGTATAATGAAGATTAGAATACACAAAAACCTTGTCTCTGAAAATGATTTTATGAACAAATTAAGTCTTTATTAACACATGTGTTGAGCATCAAAAACTGTTAATAGCAGTAGTAGTAATAAATATAAAAATAATAGTAATCGTTCACTAATCATTAATTAATATCTGTATACTGAATTTGCCTAACGTTGTGACGCGGTCACGTGACAAAAGAACGAAATGGCCCGGAGGACTCGCAAAAAGAACTAATCTTTTCGGGTTCCGGCTCATGATATCTCTTTAATGTTAACCAAAAGAGAAAAGAGAAAGAGAAAAGGCCGAAAGGACCCGGAGGAGTCAGACTAGCAAAAAGAACTAATCTTTTTGGGTCCCGGCAATATAGCAGTCACGTGACAAAAGTGCTAAAGACGCCAGTCCGGACTAAGTGCACGGACTACACACCTTAACATCAAAGAGAAGTAATTATGTGTCGAACAAAGGAGATTAAAACCTAAAGAAGACAGATCAGAGGTTAGGTAAACCAGACTAAAAGACCCAGATAGGCTTTAGTAATATATTTATTTTAAATTTAGCATTATAGTTTTGTCTTATTTGTAGTGTGATTCACGTCTGTGTATATAATGCTAGTAGATGTGGAAGTAACACACAACATTTATTGATATTTTAGTAAAATGAACGAAATGATTCGAAAAACGATTCGTTCATTTTACTGAACGAGACTCAAAGAACCGAATCCGTAAAATGATCCGAACTCCCCATCACTAGTCAACATTCTACTTTGGGCCTTGAGCGATCTGAGTGGGAATTATTTTGACACATTATATTTATTGTGATGTATTTGTTCATTGAATTATGATATTCATTCTGGTTTATTGTATAATTTTAATGACTATAAACTAGGGATGCAACAAGACTCGAATTGTTTGGGACACTGGTTTTTCGGTTCCTCAATTGCATGTATTATTATTAGTTTCACGTTTGAAAAAGAAGATGTCAGGGTGCGAAACGCATGTTCGGATGCGTCCGAGTAGACCCCCATGAGAGGTGAAGGGGAGGAAGGTGGGAGCGATGAAGCTGATTCAGACTGAGTCAGGGAACAAGATGAAGGAACAGCTTATATGGAAGAAGTTCAAGTTCATTTAGTTTATATAACGCTTTTCACAACAGACATTGTCTCAAAGCAGCTTTACAGTAAACCAACAAGTTTAAACTCAACAAAGTGAAAAGAAATTAATTACTAAGTGGTGTATATGTCCCTGATGAGCAAGCCTGGGGCGACTGTGGCAAGGAAAACTCCCTTTTGGAAGAAACCTTGAGAGGAACCGGACTCAAAAGTGAAAGCCATCCTCAATTGGGTAACAACAGTAGTGTGATGAACTATGGTATAAACAGATGATATGGTGGTATGAACGGATAATATAGTATAAACAGATGATATAATATTATAAACATAAACAGATAATATAGTATAAACAGATGATGACTGCTGTTCCTTGTTTCAGGACCCTTTTTTCACTCTTTATTAAAAATGAATGGCTTCTCATCTGCATGAAGGAAATACTGATGCAATCAGGGTTCAAAGTGAACTTTTTTGATCACCAGCCAAAATGGCTGGTAACTTCAGAAATCAGAATTTGGTGGTGAAAATAAGAGATTATGAATGGCACTGAAAGAAAATTTTATTAACTGTGCATGAAAAACGCACAGAAAGTGCGATACACACAACAAACTATAAAGTTATAAATGTAACTATACATCTAAGATAGAATACTATACACCAGCGGCTCCCAAACTTTTTCCAGCCGCGGACCACTTTAGACACCCAGCCTCTGTCTCTGGGTATATATACCCCCTGCTACCAATGACTCTAAATAAGTGATTATAAATAATGACAAATAAATACTGAACAATTGATTATTTTTCAAAAATGTATTATAAATAATGATTTTGTCGAGCATCGAGTTCTCTTTTATAAGTGAAACAATCACATCTCTGTTTATTGTTAGGAATTTTCTTGGGCAGAGATCTGTGCTTTTATTTTTGTTTCACTCGTTTCTTTTAAAAATAAATAAATAGGAATGGTAAACAAATATTTTTTTATTTGCATTCAATTAAATTGATATGGCACAAATTAACATTGACCTTTTATTGAAGTTTTTCCAAACACAGGTTAATTTAAAAGAAAAGATCTGTGTTTCTATCGATTTCTATAGTTGCTAGTAATTCTCTCTTTCTCTCTCGTGCTTTGTAAAGAAGCTGTGTGTCACTGCGCTCAGATTGTGTGTAAATAAAAAGATTTGACGTGAATAAGGAGCTTTCCAAAAATAAAGAAATATCAGAAAAACAAGCTAATAATTTACTTGAAACGTAATAATTGTCACAGTTTGTGTATCTCTTTCTGCAGCTGCTGGTAATGCTTTGTCTCTTTTTAAAGCATGCAGTCGGATTTTTCAGACAACTCTGATGCAAAAACATGAATCTAAATGTTGAGATGCTCGTTGTTTCTCAATCAATATGAAGATTCCTCTTGGCTGCTTTTCTTTCCAGCAGTAGCGTTTTTTGGCACAAGCAGTGGCTGCTCTTCCTCCTACCTCTTCCTGATCCGGACGTCTGTTTTCCGATCCACCGCAACATTATGATTTTAACTTTGCTCATCCGCTAATTCCTGTTTCTTGTTTGTATTTTTGCGCTCTTCTTGTCGTTGTTGATTGAGAACAGTATCAATAGAGATCTGAAACATAATGTAGTGTTCATGTGACAGTCCCTCCAGAAAATCGCGATGTTGCGATCGCGCCAATTCATGAAATCCCTGTGATGTATTTGCGGCCTTGCAATTTCATCCAATCACCATGACTGTGCCTGCAAATATTTTGGTCCGTCACTGTACGTGGCATTATTTTCACACAAGACTTCCTTATCAGAGAAAGCAGCCATGAGCGCAAACCGACAAATATCACTGCGAAAGACCGAGCAAAGCAATTCCATAATGTTCTCCATGAAAGTAGAGGGAAACGGTTTTGCTCTGTGTGCAACATTGTCGTGGAACACAAAAGAAAAACCTCACTTGACTGACACTTCTCTACAGCACATGCCAGAAGCATGTCTGTGCAAGAGCCGACACAGCAGGTGACTATCACTGAAGCTGTTGCTCGCAAATCCATCACAAGCAACGAAAGGAACAAGGTAAACAACAAAACTTCATAACATTTGTAAAACTACTGTACTTGTCAGACAGTACTTGCGTGGGCAAAGGTGATAGTGCTAGTGAGTTTGAGAGGGGCAGTTAATAAAACTATTTTTTTTTTTTTAGGGTAAAAGAGGGTATAAGATAATAGAGGTAATAAAAGGTAAGAACACTTAAAAAATTCATAACATGTGAAATCTTAAGGTAATGCAATGCTGTTGAGAAAAATCTGTCTAAAAAAAGTGCAACTTTTCAAAAAGCTGCCGCAAATTCTGGCCACAACAATCACAAAAAATCCCGCAAAAACAGAGCAGCTCTTTTACTTCCTACTCACGTCATCAAAATAACCAGCTTTCATTGGTCGTTCTCATTGCGAAAAATGGATCCAAGATTGCACTGATAGTGTGATGTCCCATTTGTGCCCATGGTTTGATATTGAGGCACGTCATTGCAAAAAATATTTTGGCAAGAAAATTCAGGTCGATGTTTAGAGGGCTTAAAGATCATGTGTTTTTACCAAGCACTCCACTAACTACTGATACAATCTGATACAAACAAAGGGAATTAGCAACACAATCCCCAACAGTCAAACACATTTCTCCTGCCAGTCCTTACGGGCCTCCGACCACATGATACATGGGTCATATCAATGTAAAATTTGTCTTTGAAACTTAATTTCACTTATCTAAATTGTGTTCTACATGGAGCATGGCACAGAAGGCTTTTATCTCGAAATGCAGTGTGAGTTAGCCCTATGTTAATTTTTTTCTTCTGTATTGAGTTTGCAATGAAAACACAATTTACTTGAGTTCATAAAAAAAATCTGTATATTTTAGTTTCAAGTTCAAAATTTAATCAGATTTTTATTATGAGTTTGAGTTATAAAATCTAAAAGTATTTTTTTGTATTTATAGGATTTATTATTTCTCATAAAATCATAATGTGTAACTATTTACTGCAATTTATTATTACGTAGCAGTATATTATTACGTAGCTGCATGTAATCTGTACTACAAATGAATTCAGTACAAATCAAAACCATTTGACAAACGTATTGTTAGTAACATCAAACTGCACAATATTTAAAGTGTTATCTAATTTATGAAATAAAAATGCTTTCACAATAATCAAGATTACAATGTTCAAATAGATCTATTAGGAAATGTTTGTTCAAAACCTTTGTGTCTCATAAGTCAGTTAAACTTTTAATATGAGCTAGTTTCTGTTTTATGGCATTTTTAGAGTTACCAAGTTTTGGTCATGAAATCAACCCCATTCAAGCTATTAACTAATGTGTTTGCATTGTGTTTGACTTCAATTGTTCATTTTCATTTTATACTTTCATTTTATATTCTATACTTTCTTTAATGCCATGAACAAAATAAATTTCAACATTTCAACCATGTTCGAGTCGAAACAAGCTAATAAAAAAGGAAATTTTGGTTGTGTTTAGCTCAAAATTAAGTGGGAAATTGGAGAGGAGAGATATTTTTCCCCCAGTGGTTAGAAACTGTGCGGATCGACCCAGTGCTTACAGTGGTTTCATTTGGTGGCATGTGAGAACAGTGAAATGTGTGTGTCACACTCGATGTGTGAGGGTTGAGAACCCTGCATTCTTTGCAATCTCAAACTTTCGCCTATCTGTTGATATTTCTGAGCAAGATTTTCTGACTGTTACCAGAAACAATTGGCTTAGAGAAGTCACGTGGGGTTGCTTAACTTGCAGTTATTTGGACAATGCGTTCTCGCATCCTCTAAAAAATTACCGGAAAAAAAATCACAATGCGGCACTCCGCTAGATCTTTAATCAAAGCGCTCTGTTTGGTCTGTAGCTCGGGGTCCATATGGAACAGTTTCTGGGTCCGGATCCGCGGTCTGCCTGTTAAAGACTCCTGAATTAGACTGTACATGTGAGCTAAGAAGCTCCCAGTAGAGGTCGCTCTCCAAGCAGTGTTTGGAGCATCGTATTGTGGAAGCCGTCCAGCTTGTTTACTAAAGCATATGATGTTGACTCCTTGGAAACCATAGAAAGAGTGTAGGCAACCCCCTGAGCTTATATATACACAGTGTATGTGTGGTGTGCTCATTTCTACACTTGGAGAGGATTGGACTGTCTGACGATCGTTCGAAATACGTCTCTGTTGCCTCCTTCAGGAAACAGGGGTTAAGCAAGTAACCTAGTCAATAATACAAGGTTTATTTACATATTTTGATTAGCGCATCCAATCAAATAGGACCTGGTCCCAACTGAGCACTGGAACTGACTGTACTTAGGAGATAAATTGAAAGAACCAAACAAAAATCATCATTGTACCAGTCAGCAATTAAAGTCTGCCCAATTGCTTCAATAAAGGAATTAGCAGATCTAAATGAATTAGAGCAGCATAAGATAAGAAACACAATTAATTGAGGGATCAGTCTAATTCTAACATACAGGTTGGTATTATTGCTTCATCACTGTTTTACAGGCATGATTAAATTTGGCCCAGATCAAATCAAAATCTCCTCCTACGCATGCTTCACATTACTGGCTGAATCTGCAAGCGTTGCAGCTTAGAGTCTCTTCTGTGGAAATACCCACATTATACCTCCCTTGTAAATAAAACCTCCCTTGCACTGGGTTTATCCATGCAGATGCACGTAAGTAACTGGAATCTTAACAACTCTAGTCAGCACAGGCCTCTATATCGGCACATATATACAGACACTGGTTCAGCCTTTTGTTAGACACTAGAGCAGTTTGCATGTGTGGCTGAATGAGGTCAGGCCAGACAGACATCTCAAAGAGTGCTCTTTTTTTCACAGTGGTAAGACTGTATGCTTGCTGTCTATTTTAGTTTATATAATCAGTGGTGACAATGAAGGTTAAAATATATATGACAAAGTGCAAATTGCATTCACTATATACGATTAAAGGTTTTAATTGCTATTAATGGTTTTTTAGGCTACAACTTAGAAATTATATGAATGAACAGGGTTCCCTTGCTGTCTGATGCATATGAAGAGCCAATACATTCTTAATCCATAAGATTAATGGATTAATGGATGGATTAATTTAGTTTGCATGTTCTGATTCTACAGTCAGGACATGTTCCTTTTCTTAATGAACCTGGTCCTTGGCTAAGCATGGTTGTTTTAACGCAGGTTGTTTCTCTGCTCTCAGTATATTTTGTGCTGGTGTGCTGCAGTGTAATTGTGTAATCACTTGCAAAGCCAACATATTGATATTGCACTTAAAACTTATTATTCTTCTATTTCTTACAAAAAAATTCTACCGGCTACTCCTCCTAGCCCGTTCGAGCTACAGCCACGAAACCTTCCACAGTCGTCTAAGCTGATCCCACTCGAGTTGCTATGTCTTTTCGGACCGATTTTACCAGCGGTTTTGCAGCAGTCTCTTCATTACGGTCTTCTGCTTCTGACAAAGAATCATTTCGATATGTCTTACGGTTCTTCTATAATCTTTATTTGTTTGAGGCATGGTTTTTAAATTCTCTCCAGCAGATTTCAAAAACTGGCCATTTGCTGCAGGTGCAACTGATTACAAATAAGTAGGTCAAAGGTTTCTCATTGACTTTCAATGGCCCATTGAAATGAATGGAGCATGAATCCCATAGATCCTATTGTGAAAGAGCTTCTGTAATTGATTGACACTGGAAAGTCATACTAGCATTAAGGAAGCAAATCACTTATCCAGCCAGTCATTGCTTGTGAATTAACATAAAATCATTAAGCCACACCCACTTTTGACATAACTTTCGATGCCAAATATCTTCTAAATGGAACTTTAACTTTTATCTTCTAAGTAGGGACATGGGGGTTGCTTTATATTATTCTAAATGGAAAGTAGATTACAACATGATGTTACTGACTTCTCCAAAGCAACCAAATTGTTTACCATAGCAACTAAATTGGCTATCTCTATCTTCGCTTAGGAAAATGCTAGAGACTTGGGGGTTGGTAAGCTTCACCCATAGTGACCGCTGAAACATTATATTACGTCAATGACACCTCCATAGTAACTAGACTGGTTACCATAGCAACCAATATGGCATGTCTCTATCTCAGCTTAGGAAAATCATAGAGACATGGAGGTTGATGTATTGACATGGGGAACAATGTGTTAGGTCACTGACCCCTCCATAGCAACCAGACTGTTTACCATAGCAACCAATTTTGCATGTTCCTATCTCAGCTTATGAGAATCATAGAGATATGGGGTTTGGATTATGTTATTGTTGCGGAATCGACAACATAAATAATAGGTATTAACGGCACCAACGCAAGCCAACATCGAAGTTGTTCACAACTGAACTTAAACTTATTGTTGAATCAAACAAAATGGCCAGATGCATTGCCTACAATAGCAAAGTCAGGGCCTCAACGTAGAGTCTAAATAGTTTGACTTGCCTCTACTCATAGCTTGGCCTCTGGAACACAACTCTTTGAAAGAGGGTGGACTGTTCTCTACTCTGTAGTTGCTCAAAATGAGCGACACCAAGCTAGAGTGGGCTTAGTAGTGGCCCCACAGCTCAATAGCCATGTTGTTTCCTCGTGCTTGGATTGTCTTTGTGGTTGCATACTTGTGGGTTGTCTGTGTGGCCAATGAAGAGAGGGGATGATGCCCACCTGCTGGCGATATGGATTGGTTGGTCCCAAAAGGATTCTGGTAAATTGTCAGAATCCCAAAGAAGGAAAAGTAGGGTTCTACTAACTTTGTTGAATCCAAGGATGATTAGCTGCTGATTGTGGATTTAGGAAGGAATAAATCTCAACCTCAGTGACACTTAAATGAGGAAGTAGTTCAAGTAGGCTTTTATTGTCATTTCAGCCATATACAGAGCAGTACACAGTGAAACTAAACATTTCCCCAGGACCAAAGTGCTAAATCAAACAACACATTTTGTTAAGTCAGCATCTGGTGTAAATGTTCATCACAGAAGGAAGAGCAACCACAATGATTTTCTCTTCTGTCCTCACTATCTGCTCCTCAAACCAGGCAGTGCTGCAGCTGCTCAGGATGCTCTTGATGATCCCTCAGTAGAAGGTAGTGAGGATGTGTGGTGGTAGTTTTGCTTTCCTCAACTTCCTCAGGAAGTAGAGACACTGCTGTGCCTTTCTCATTTTGGAGGTGGTGTTGAGGGACCAGGTGAACAGCATGAAGCGTTTGTGTCTTCCTGAAGTCAACAACTATCTCTTTTTTTTTATCTACATTCAGAAACAGGTTGTTGGCTTTACACCAGTCTGTTAACTTCTGCATCTCCAATCTGTATGGTGACTCGTCGTCAGAGACCCACCACAATCGTATCCTCAGCAAACTTAATGATGTTATTTGAACTGTGTACTGCTACACAGTCGTGAGTCTTTATGAGCCACAGAAAAATGTTGAAGATGTCGGTGAAAACATCTTCCAGTTGGTCGGCACATACTCTGAGCACTCTGCCAGGAATATTTTCTGGTGCTGCAGCTTTCCATGGGTTAACTCTGCTTAGAGCTTTCTTCACATCAGTAGAGGAGTCACCAAGCACCTGGTCATTGGAAGGAGGATTGGTCTTCCTCGTTGTCATGTCGTTGTGTGCTTCAAAGTGGGCGTAGAAGCTGTTCAGCGGATCCCGAAAGGGCTGTCCTGATTCAATCATGGCAAATATGTAAAGTATAAGACTGGGACTCTAAGTCAGATACTCAGACGCGAAGGCAAGGCAAAATTACTTGTATGGCACATTTTGTACATAGGGTAATTCAAAGTGCTTTACAATGTAAAAAAGTACATTTAAACAAATCAAGCATTAAACAAGCCATAGAAGTCTAATGATTAAAAACAAACTAATTAAGACATCGATTAAAATAGTAAAAAACGTTGGTGCTTAGTTAACAAAAGCGTATTTAAGCCTGTATTTAAAGATGACTAAAGGAACCAGTGGAAGCTGGTTCCATTTGTGGGCTGCATTGTAACTAAAAGAGTATTTGCCCTGTTTGCAAATAAATTAGAACTACAAGGGGTTAATGCCAGAGGTACTTTTACTTCATTACATTTACTTTTGAGTATATTTAAAAATTTTTAGTGGGATAAATATAACTTTTACATCGCTACATTTGATGGCATTCAATGGTGATCTGAAGTCTGCTACACATCTCCAGCAACGTTGGAGAGGCTGGTTCAAGAGAGTTTGCTACGCATGTCCTTTTGAAAGTTCAGCGCATGTTTTAGAAAGATGATGATTGAGGATGACGCGTGAGCTAATGTACTCCTTCACAGTTTCATATTGAGATGCAGCTGCAACCTGAACAAATATGTTGCGGTAGGTGTTAATATGATGCCTATTTTGGTAACTATGGGTACTTATACCTCACAAATTAAAGTACCACATTTCAGACACTGTCCAAATGTTTTCCTTATGTGCATGAATTGTCCAAGCAATGACAAATAATTTGTCCATCTTACAAACAACACATGTTCATTCTAAATGTCTGCATGTTTTCATATCCATCCTAAAATCAGTACATAATGTGACATTCGTTTAGGTTTATTTATATAAAGGTTTTGTTTGTTTTCCCAGAGTTAAAAAAAAAAAAAAAACGTCTGGGTGCATTTGAAACTGTATTGCCAATTACAATTTATATGATGTTAATGAGCCCATCACAGGGCTTAGAGAGGCTATTTTTTCTTCAGCCTATGTTTCATATAAATAAAACAAAGAGACTTTCCTATTTTTTTTGCTTCATAGGTCCGTCAGATCAGAAGTCACTACTAACTAGCTACTTGAGTAGTTTTTACATTGGATAATTATTAACTCTTACTCAAGTAACTTCTGGGATTGTTACTTTTACTGTACCCACCTATGTTTGTTTGAATATCAGTTCCCTGTTTGGTGTGTATTCACTGAGCATCTCTGTTAGGTATATAGGTGTTAAGTTTTTTGATGTGGTGCATCAGAAAAGGCTTTTTCGGCTGTAGGGCAAGCTGCTGCATCGTTACACACTATGGCGACCTTGAATTAGGTCCTACGCGGAGCGTATCAGTATGGTGGCAGCCAATAAGTCCTCTGGGTACCATGTTCCACCTCTGACTCTTAGCAGAGAGGAACACTGGCTGCACAATGTTCACATTAGTGGTGTAGGAATCTAAGTGGTTCTTCCAGAGAATCCGGAAAGGGCTACAAGATTAAGTTTGTGAAGCCCCCAGGTTTCGAGGCGTAGTTCACACCCCTGTGAGAGTACTGTGAAATATACAGTGCAGTACACAGTGAAATGAAACATTTCCCTAGGTCCAAAATGGTACATCAAACAACATAAATTTTGTTGAGTCAGCGTGTGGTGTAAATATCCATCACAGAAGTAAGAGCAACTCTTCACCCCTGAAGAGGCCGAACCATTATCTTGTGTTTCAAGATGCTGACGGTCTGCAGCATTCTGCATTCCAGATGTAGTTCCGGGGCCAGACCCTTCCTTTTTCAAGGTTGTGAGGGCCTCCCTTACCCCACTAAGCTGGGCGGGCATTTGCATCCTGGTCTACCTCAACGACTGGCTTTTATTAGTGTCATATTGAGATCAGTTAATCGAACACCTGGGCAAGGTGCTTCAGCATGTAATCTGATTGAGTCTGAAGGTCAACTGGGAAAAGAGCCGCCTCACTCAGGTGTCTTTTCTCGGGATGGAGCTGAACTCCAAGAGCATGTAGGTGCGTATGGCGGTAGAACGCATTGCTGACCGCTCTCATCGGTTTAATCTGGACAACTGGGGTATATGGCAGCTGCAGCCTTGGTGGTTCCACTCGGACTCTGTGACCACTTCAGCTGTGGGTTCTCTTGCAAGATTTGAGTTGAGCATGGCATCAGGGAGAGCTTCGTCTGTCTGTGAAAGGTCATCATCTCACTTACCGTGGGCTTTCTCACTTCATGGTTCCCCTCTGGGAATCTCCAGATGTGAGGTCGTACCACGGTTGAGGCACAGAGTGGAGTTCCCACTGAGAGTTTGGTTCCTAGAGTGGACAGCCATCTCAGTGGCACATAAACCGTCTCAAGCTAGCGGTATTGATACTGGTGTTGAGGTGCTTCTGCCCACCCCTCCAAGGTCATCATGTGCTTGTCAGGGTGGACAGCACCATGGTTGTAGTATATGTCTACCACCAGGGTGGTGTACGCTCCCACGCTCTGCATTACCTCACCCAATAGCTGCTCCTCCGGAGTCAGAGCAGAATTGGTCACTCAACGCTTTCACTTTCCTGGTGTGTTCAACCTAAATGTGTCTTCACCATCCATTATCTAACTCCATCCCCTGGCTGTCCAGCTGATTAGGACACTTTTGGGGAGGTCCCTGTCCCTTTCCTCTCTCTACACTGGGATAATGGGTAAGTAGTGTATCCTCTTCTTGAGGACTGCACACCTGCTGGACCTTCCCCTCACTTTTAAGGGTCAGAGATCTTGGATCAGGATGTCTGAGATGAGTCCTGTCTGAAACTCTGCCCTGAGGACTCCCAGATTACCATCAGGCCCAGGCATGAATTCGTCCCCAGGGTCCTGATGGTTCCCTTGTGGAACCAGGTGGTGACCAGGATTCCTAATGTCCATTTTAGCCCTTTTGGGTCTACATGTACAGAGGCCGAGAGTTTTACAATTCTCAGCAGCTCTTCATATGCTTCGGAGACAGGGTATAGGGTCCGCTGTCTTAAATCAGTGGTTAGCCCACTGAATTGTGGCAGTTGAAGATAGTTTAGGTCAATTTGATGATTATTTTTCTATATTTAATAGTTAATCCAAAAGAAATACATATTTGGTTAAAAAGGGAGTGTTGTTGAGCCTGTTGAAATTATGGAATAAAGAGCGTAAAAAGAACATAAAGACTTACAGAACATTACAATACATTTCAAGTAGAGGTGTTTTGAACTTATTACTACAAACAGTTTGAGGTTTTACAGGCCTTTTGATTTGCACAGTACATATGATCAGATAAGGCTGAATATATTGATCCCGTGTTTGTGATGGTTTAGACAAAAAGAAAATAAATCTGAAAGTTTTATGTATGATTATTTATTTAAATGTGCTATTGTCATTTATATGGAACAAGCTCCACTTACAGCACTCATCCAGTGTAGTTACAGGGAAATTATGGTGTAACTGAGAAGACCAAGCTCCAATTTAGATTACAGCCCTCATTCAGTGTAGTTAGAGATCAAAGTAAGGTATAACTATTCATAATCCTGAAAACTTAACTACCCTGTAATTACACAAAATTGGATGCTTAAAATAAACGAAAATAAAGAAAACTTAGCAAGTACTACAGTATAATGTTCTGTGTGTACATGTTCAACATAACTTATTTTGTGTCTCGCAGAATTAGTTGTGTATCACAGAGGGTCTCTCTTTTTCGCTGCGTGTGTGAGACTCCCTTGCAGAGGTGCTGCGTGATGGCAGCACAGATGAGCGCTCACGTTTCCTTTAGCATAATTGCAGCTGATAAAACAGTGCTTGCACACGGAGACATTTGTTTACCGTTCTACTCCCATCTTTCGAAAGCCAAGCCAAAATACCTCCTCATAATGCTGATTGAGGGAGCTCTGATCTGGGCGCTGTTAGAGTGAAACGTGAGAAGTCCTTCCCTCTTGACTTTAGCACTCTCTGATTGGATATTTACACAAGGAGCAGTTCACTGATTGGACATTGGATCGGTGTACCTTTCAGTTTGGTATAAAACCGAATATTGTGGCATCCCTAGTTTCCACATTTCTAAATGACGTTACGTCACTCACTCCCCCTCCCCCGTGTGCAACTTAAAGCCAAGCACCTACTTCAGACTGACACTGACAAAGCTGCATTGTGACATCGAATTATAAATATGCACTTTCTCTCAGCAACTTGTTCAGCGGCGGTAATGCATGGTTACTTGGACAGTAACTATAATCTAATTACCATTTTGAAAATTATAATGTGTTTAATTACTGCATTTCTAAAAAATCTAATAACAATAACTTATTAACTAAAAAAATTGTTACTGCCCAACACTGCTTAACAGTCTCTCATGGAATGCCATCTGACCAATAATAAAAGCAAATAAAATGCTTTTTGTGGATTAGGATGACTGGATAGCTAAAGTGAGCCAACATCTGGCCTGGTTTGCAACAAGTGGGACATTTGCAGAAAAGATGATCAGCACATTTCAGTCTGAAGCCATAGTTCTTGACCAGAAAAGGAGTCGTACGCTCTCCATATTGGTGAAATTTGATGCATGTGCTTTTAGAACGTTGAACTTTATTTGTAATTATATTATTTGTAGTTTTTATTATTTTAAAGAGGCAGAAAATATGTCTGGCAATTTTTAAGGGCACGTTAGGCGCTACTAACGTTGAATAATATTGTTAAGCTAAGAGAAAATCAGGTTTTCTTTCAACAGAACCAAGACATATTCGATGGCCAATATGGGAAGCGCAGCACAGTAGATACAGGAAACTGTCAGTTTCACAGTCAGTGGAGTATGTCTGACAGCTGTGTGTGTGGACCTGGAACATTGAGCCCCTCAAGGGAACGCACACTGCCAGTCTAGGTGCTTAATTCTGAACTATGATCTATTAAAATGTCTTCTATACTTCATGGTTGTTTTTCAGGGCTGTGTCAAGATCAAACATCAAATGAAACTGTTTTGGTGAATATCTAAAAATATAGTCATGGTTTCCATAGAAACACAGTGGGCATATGGTGGTTGCAAACACTTTGTTTAAATATTCTGTGCAGAGAACTTTTTTAAAAATGGACTTTTGCCTTGATATTCCCATTTTAGCACATCACAGAATAATGGGTTTAAAGCAACAGATGTTACAAAATCAAGGTTATATTTATGAACTTCAGCAGCTAGAAACATTTCAGGCAAGACTGAGACCTATTTAAAGCAAGATCTCTATGCCTTAGACTGTTTTCAAATTAAAATAATTTGCCACAACATGAGAAACATGCTATACTATTTTCAGGAAAATGTTGCGCAGTACACTTGGTTTGAGTGTTAATAGCAATATTTTTTGTGTTTTTGTGACTACATCTGCAAATCCTGTTTCAATTTGTAAAGATTAATCTTTCATTCACGATCACCTTTTAGTTTATCCACTTCCCTTTCGTAATGTTCACTTTTAATTTAGGATATTTTGAAGCAGTCCAGGGACTAGTTTCGTTGGTGTGTGGTGGTAATGTGCTAATTAGTTTGTGCTTTGATTTCAGCAGCACTTGATTTATTTTGTATTTAGTTTGGTGAACTATATACAGTGGTGTGAAAAACTATTTGCCCCCTTCCTGACTTTTTATTCTTTTGCATGTTTGTCACACAATGTGTTTCTGATCATCAAACATATTTTAATATTAGTCAAAGATAACTAAAAAATAAACACAAAATGCAGTTTTTAAATGAATGTTTTTATTATTTAGGGAGAAAAAAAATCCAAACCCACATAGCCCTGTGTGAAAAAGTAATTGCCCCTGCACCTAATAACTGGTTGGGCCGCCCTTAGCAGCAATAACTGCAATCAAAGGTTTACGATAACTTGCAACAAGTCTTTACCAGCGCTCTAGAGGAATTTTAGCCACTCATCTTTTCAGAATTGTTGTAATTCAGCTTTATTTGAGGGTTTTCTAGCATGAACCGCCTTCTTAAAGTCATGCCACAGCATCTCAAGGGGATTCAGGTCAGGACTTTGACTAGGCCACTCCAAAGTCTTCATTTTGGGTTTTTTCAGCCATTCAGAGGTGGATTTGCTGGTGTGTTTTTTGGGTCATTGTCCTGCTTCAGCACCCAAGATCGCTTTAGCTTGAGTTGACGAACAGATGGTCGGACATTCTCCTTCAGGATTTTTTGGTAGACAGTAGAATTCATGCTGCCATCTATCACAGCAAGCCTTCCAGGTCCTGAAGCAGCAAAACAACCCCAGGTTGGTATGATGTTCTTTTTATGAAATGCTGTGTTACTTTTACGCCAGATGTAACAAAACACGCACCTTCCAAAAAGTTCAACTTTTGTCTCATCAGTTCACAAGATATTTTCTCAAAAGTCTTGTCAGTCATCAAGATGCTTTTTAGCAAAATTAAGACGAGCCTTAATGTTCTTTTTGCTTAATAGTGGTTGGTGTCTTGGAACTCTGCCATGCAGGCCGTTGTTGCCCAGTCTCTCACCTTAATTGAGGTAAGTGAGGCAGTTCTTTGGATGTTGCCCTGGGATCTTTTGTGACCTCTCGGATGAGTTGTCTCTGGGCTCTTGGGGTAATTTTGGGCGGCCAGCCACATGTTTTTGCCATTTGTGGATAATGGCTCTCAGTGGAGTCCCAAAGCTTTAGAAATGGCTTTATAACCTTTACCAGACTGATAGATCTCGTTTACTTTTGTCCTCATTTCTTCCTGAATTTCTTTGGATCTTGGCATGATGTCTAGCTTTTGGTCTACTTCTCTGTGTCAGGTAGCTTCTGTTTAAGTGATTTCTGGATTGAAACGGGTGTGGCAGTAATCAGGCCTGGGGGTGGCTACAGAAATTGAACTCAGGTGTGATAAACCACAGTTATTTTTTAACAAGGGGGGCAATCACTTTTTCACACAGGTGGGATGGATTTTTTTTCTCACTAAATAATAAAAACATTCATTTAAAAACTGCATTTTGTGTTTACTTGTGTTGTTATCTTTGACTAATATTAAAATATGTTTGATGGTCAGAAACATTTTGTTTGACAAACATGCAAAAGAATAAAAAGTTAGGAGGGGGGCAAATAGTTTTTCACACCACTGTACTTATATTCTTTTTGGGGACTAGGTCCTTGTATTAATTGTATATTTGTGTGTACTTTTGTTCGTCGGCCCCTTTGTGTTTCCCTGAACCCCATGTAATGCATTGTTTGATTATTTGAACTTGATTTTAATACAAGGAGTATCTGAGTTGTTCTTAATCTTGTTTGGTATGGTTTACAGTCAATAAATTAGAGTGTTTTGAGTTACTGGAGTTCTAACTTTTATTTATTTTATGTTACTTCACTCTATTTTTATTAGCCCTACACCTCACTTTGGCTAACCCTGTTGTTTTTAAAAAGTGCTATATAAATGGAGATGGATTGGATTGGATTTACTTCCTCTTATACTACCTCAATGTATGGTCCAAGACGTCACATCTTACGAGCTAGGGGTCGTAGCAACCGTCTCGCAGGTAAGTTCTGTTAACGTCTTTAATGTTAAAAATGAACTCACAGGATGTTTGTCACGGCCTTTGTTCTTATGTTGTCTATTTCACTTTTTATACTATCTTTCGCAATTTTAGGGCTTTCACCCCCCCCATCACAAAATTAAAGTTTTCAACCATATAAATAAGTTAAAGGCAGACATAGTATTGCTAAAGGAAACTCACTTCCCCAAATCAATAGATAACACAGTGTATTCACCAGAGTTTCCCTACGCGTACTCAGCCTGTTACAATTCCAAACAAAGAGGCATCGCCATACTCATGAGTAAAAATATAACCTTTATGCATAATAATACTATTGCAGATGCAGAGGGAAAATGTATTATAATTAACATAACCATATCAAACATAGAATACTGCATTGCGAGTATTTATGGCCCCAATGTTGATGCCACTCTTTCTTTCACAACCTTTTCACAGCTCTATCTGCTCACTCTGGTGCCAAGCTGTATTGTTGCTCCATACTAAGGGCAACTATTCTTAAGTGCTGTTTATCCTACAATTTAAAAGTTATTTTAAACTGTAAATGCTCAGAACTTTGAGAGAGTATATAAAATATCCAGCACTCTAAACTGTCCCATGTGATAAATACCCAAACCAAAATAGTAAAAAAGAAAATTAGACTTGTTTTCTTTGTTTTAAGATGCATACTCTATTTTGTGTACTAAAAGTAAGCACTAACATTCTTGAATCAATGCAGTTTCCCAAAAAAAATAATTGCTAATTTTAAAACTTGGATGGTGAGATCCAAGTTTAAATATTTTATTATTTTCAAATATTCTAAAGACACTTGTTTAAAAAATCTTTTGTCTTTTTAAGATCCATCAGCGTTTGCTGTCAGCTAAACACGTTTGGTAATTTAAAAACATTTTTGTGGTCCTAGTGGCTGATTTTTTTTAGGCAGAGTTTAACTAGATTTTTTTTTTTTTTTTTGCAGTTTTCGGCCCAGTGTCTTTTTACACACACATGCACACGCACACACGCACACAAAAATACTACAATACACCGACATCAGCAGATAAATACCATAAATTAGTCTCAAGTGGAAGATGCCTACATGACATGCACAATATCCATAGTATGTCCACTGGAGGATGCCAGTGCACTGCAGATGAATGAGCTGGTCAAACAGGCTGCTCAATTCCATGGGCTTGCTACTGAATCACACTGCAGCCTGGCACAGTGTCAGCTCCCGAATAGGTGATTCAAACCATAATTGAGAATATCTGCTTCAGTTCAACAAAATACTCCCTCCTTTAAATTGATGAGTCTCTGTCTTCTCATACAGAAAATTTGAAAAACCGAAATCTCTTCTCTCCTCGAGAAGGGGGCAATTCAAGCAGTCCACCCATGCTTGAGCCAACAGGAATTTTTACTCCAGGTATTTCCTGGTTCTCAAAAAGGACTGCTCCTTCCATCCCATTTTGGTTCTCAGATTGTTAAAGAAGCATATAAGGAAAAACGATTTCAGAAAGCCGCGTCATTCTTATCTTAGAGACCAATCGATGGGTTTGGTAATCAATCACAAATATGCTTTTTTCCACATCCACACCGAAAATTTCTTTTGTTTTTCCCACCTAGGCATATGTTGCAAATTTACAGTTCTTCCCTTCGGACTCACACTGAGCCAGAGGCAGTGAAATTCATGAAATTCAGCTCACCTTTCAGAGAAAACAAGAGCATACAGTTCAGCACATGTCTCTCTTGCTCCTGAATCAGGACTTTCAGGAGGTGGGTTTAATCCCTGAAATTCAGCCCACAGCGCAATCTGTGCCGCTCTATACGTTGACTCGGGCTTGCGTAGCAGCGCTGCGCCACTGGACAACTGTTATCAGGTGCAAGGCGATGACTACAGAAACAAGCCGGGGAGCCACACAAGATGACAGAATAGTGAACTGTTTATAGCCATCACACTTTAACTACTTACTCACCATTTGGACAGCAGGGGCATCATGTGTTGGTGCGATGTAGCAACACCACGGCTGTGGCTCACGTCAAGTGGCAGGGGGGAATGCATCCAAGCTCTACATTCTGGCTCACAAGCTGCTGGTGTGGAGTGGGCAGCACTTTCTATAGCTACGAGCGACACACGCCGGGCACTCTAAACAGAGGCCTCCTCTTAAGGGGAAACCCATTCTAAGGGGACTGGTGATGGGTCTGTTATGAAAGAGATTTTTGGATCTCTGCCTCACGACTAAATGCCCAGTGCCCCTTGTTCTTCTTGCTACAGGACATTGACATCCCACTGGGTGTGGACATACTGACCCTCCCATGGCCTGATGTAAGGCAATAAATCAGGCAAATTCAAAGTGCTTTACTTAGAGGTAAGAGGGTGGATTAAACACATGCCCAGAAGGACAGCTGGACGTAAAATTAAAAATGAATATTTTAAAACTGATTGATAAAAGCATTATCACAAAACAAATCATTCATTCATTTTCATACCCGCTTCTTCCCTTTTGGGGTCACGGGGGTCTGCTGGTGCCTATCTCCAGCACGCATTGGGCAAGAGGCAGGGGTACACACTGGACAGGTCACCAGTCCATCACAGGGCAACATTCACTCACACATTCACACATAAGGGGAATTTAGATTATTCAATTAACCTAATCGCATGTTTTTGGGATTGTAGGGGAAACCGGAGTACCCGGAGGAAACCCACGCAAGCACAGGGAGAACATGCAAACTCCTTCCAGGAAGGTCACCGAGCCTTGAACCGATAACCTTCTAACTGGAAGGCCACAGTGCTACCCACTGCGCCACCATGCCGCCCTACAAAACAAATCAATTAAAAACAATGGGTATAGGGATAAAACTGGTGGTCAGAGGCCTTGGTGATCCAGGAGTCTGTTTCTGTTTAAACATTTGTGTTATTTTGTAATGGAAAAAGCAGACTCATGATTTGAATACCCTTTGTTAAATAGCTAGTCTCCTCCACCACGCAGATATTTTATAAGACATGTTTGTTCATATGAACAAGTGTGTGTACAAGAAGATAGAAATTACTGATAGAAATCCCAGTAACTGGCCTGAGCAGCAAGAGATTTTGTGGATTCAGCACCTACCTAAAGCAACCCTGGCAGCAGAGGCATCATAGTTGATCCAGAAAGATACCCAGGACAAGATGGTGATTAGAATGGAAGGCATGTAGGTCTGCAGAATGAAGTACCCAATGTTCCTCTTCAGCTTGAAGCTCAGGGACAGTCGAGGGTATGACCCTTTTTGGGAGAAAAACAGATTATATGCAGGGCAACCTACAGTGTGAAGTGTATTTTAAGTGTAAAGGGGTACATTTTATTTTTACTAATGAGATTCAGTTCAGCGTAAAATATACCGCAAGATCTTTTTTTTGTCATTAAAGTTTTGTTTCACTTCAATTATGTAGCATTTTTTTAGGTTTGCACCAGCTAAAGTTCTGTCACATTTTCATAATAATAAAAGAACCCATAAAAAGTATAAAATCATGTTTGCTATAATAATTTTCTTAGATAACTAGGTAAAAGAAGAAGATCTATATTATATTCAGCAATTATTTTTACTTTTTGGTTAACTTTTACTGTACTTTTTGCCATAGACAAACCACAGAGTGTATAAAATAAGGAAGCTGCACATGCGTAGAAGTAATCAGCTGATGACAATCATATGAGCACACCTTTTTTGGATGTGGGGGATGGGTGGGGATCGGCGGGTTGAGTTTATCAATAAAAAAAACACTCAATGGGACAATTGACTCACAGTGGCTCATGAGAGACCCACTTTGAGCCAAACAAAAAGACAGGAAACGTTTTCTTTACGTGATACAGGCATAATCTTTAAGTGATTTGAGTTCAAAGCTATAGCGCAATAGTTTCAGGGCTAGAATTCTTGCTTCGTTGTAGTTCCAGATTCCTCAGCGTCACACAGAGTAGCAAGTGAGTGTTCAGGTGGGTATCTGACGCAACAAGGGAGCGCACCGGGTAGGTTGCTAACTGGCAATCTCAATCTCAACTTGATGTTCGAGCTGCTGATGGCGATCATGAACCACTCGGGCACCAGTCAGATGTTTGAAATCTGATAAGGAAGCATTGAACAGGTAAGTAGCAGGAGAAGGAAATCTCATACTGGAAGCACAGCCAGCAAGACTTCCATGAAGCATTCCTGTGGCACAGTTGGTAGAGCACTGCACTAACAACTCAAAGGTTTCAAATATAAGTTGCGGAAATGAGCAAAACATAGACAGAGGACAACAGCTTCTGGAAGTTGTAGTTTTTTTTATACTGGAAAGGAAGATGATGATTGGCAAACAAGGTAAGTATGCACAGGTGAGAATTATCACTCAGGATCACAGGCTCTGACATCTGGAGTTAATGTGTGTGTTGCCCTGCGATAGACTGGAGACGTGTACACCCTACCCGCTTCTCATCCTACTACCATACTGTCCAGTCTGTTCTAAATAAAGGCAGTTTAAAAGATGCATTTTGAAGCTGCTTAAACTGCTGCTATACTCTCTGTCAATTATATTCTGCTGTTTACAAAAGAGGTGCAAGCACTATGAGGGACAGAGGAAGATTTTTCAGGCACAACAGAGTCCCATTTTTAAGACAGTGTTATCATGCGAACACCCTTTGTAGAATGGAAAGCTGTTGCATTTATTGCGTCAATATCAATCATATTAGACTTGTTGGTTCACTATTTGAATCTTTTTAAATCATCATGCAAGAAGATTTTTATTTAAACTAAACATCCATGTTTTCTACTACATTAGATCACTGTTTATTTAAGCTCACATCAATAATTGTGATGAGCTACAGCAGGTGTTGCCATGGAAACACCACTGAGGTTTACTCATCTCACTCCAGCAGAACATGAAAATACACCTGACTGAATAAAGCACTAAATGAAAGATTTCCTTACTGGAAACAAGTGTTAAATGTTGACACAAAATACTTTCGTCAACATGCAAAGTACAACACTTAAAAAATAAACTTCACCCTCAGTCAAGTACCCACAGATGGTAAAGAAAAGGAGAGCAAGCCAGGCCCTATTTGTATAAATAAAAAACAAGAGAGAGAGGCTGGAGAAGATCATGTTTTGGTGGGAAAACACTAAGCCACGACCTATCGGTAGCAATACAACCAGGCAGCCAGGAGTTCTATCTTGTGCTGAAAAGTTCTGAACCTTCTGAAAAGTCACTCCCTCTACATCCTTTCTCTCGCTTATTAGCTGCAGTCAGTCCTATGCCAACCAGTTCTGTCCATTCAATTTAACTTTATTTATAGAGCACTTTAAAAGAACAATAATAAAAATAAAAAATTATATTTTTAGTGCACTTTACATTTCTGTGAAATCTCACAGCCTCTCAAACTCTCTCACATTGGAGAGTTTGGTCCTTGGCTGATGGAGACAGCGGGTGGGGGTTGAGTGAAGGTGACGTGAGGTGGTGTGTAAAGCTCTGAGAGGTAGGCCGTGGCAATTCTGTGTATGCACTCCGAATGTGAATCCGATGTTGAATTGGCAACCAGTAAACAGGGGTGATGTGATCGTATTTTTTGTCGTATGTGATCGTATCCTTGTCAGGATCCTGGCAGTGCAGTTCTGTTGGAGCTTCTGCAGGCTCCTGGCCGAGATCCCAGTGAGGAGGTTGTTGCAATAATAAAGTCGTTAGGAGACAAAGGCATGGGTTAGTTTTTCAGCATCAGATTGAGAAAGGGAGTGGCAAAGTTTTTTTGGATGGAAGAAGGAGATTTTGGAAAGATGCTGTATGTGAGTGTCAGATGAAAGCAATGAAATGAAAGTCCATCTTTGACCCAACAGAAGGATGACGATTGTAAAAAGGGCTGGGCCAAGGACTGACCCTTCTGGGACTCCACATGTGATGGTGCGGGGAATGATCAGGCCTGCACTTAAGCCACATACTCTGTTCTACCGGCAAGAAAGGATTGGAACTAGCTAAGTGTGGTGTCACAGAGACCAACCCTAGTCCGAAGTTGTTGGAGTACAGTGTTATGGTCCACAGTGTCAAAGGCAGCTGACAAGTCCAGAAGATTGAGGAGAGATGGTGAGCCCTGATTCGTGGTCATGAGTAAGTCATTTATGACCCGGACCAGGGCTGTCTCTGTACTGTAGGCTGGTCTGAAGCCAGACTGAAATTTTTCATACAGGCTATGAGTAAGAAGGTGGTTATTAAGTTCTCCTGCTGATAGTTTGCCAGGTTTTCCGGCTCTAGTGAGGGCTTTTCAGGTGGGGGTGGATGATAGCAGTCTTTAGGTTGTTAATTTTAATCTACACTTGAATAGAATACATTTAAATGCAGAAAAGCTGGAAGTGGAAGTAGTGACAGGTGGAGGTCTTTGTGGTGCAAAACTGCCACGCTTCCACCACGGCCTGTAGTCCAGGCTTTTTTTAAGGTATTTGTGTCCTGGGGGGCAAGTTTCTGTGATGCACATTAAAGCTATTTTACGGTCAAAAATATGGTCCTGTATAAAACTGCCTTTATTTGTTACTGAGTATGTTACTGATTTCTATTTTTATTTTGACCAGGGAATCCAGGGCATAGTAGACTACTGTCCACTCAACATTTTCCACATCTCCCATGGCCCCCGATTGTGACGTAATCCATTATAAGGCCGTGTGATAGTCATGGTCTGATGACGTAACCACCATCATCATCGGCTGTGGTGACTGGCACTGCCAGTCAATCCAGAAAAGTGAGTCGCTTTTTTGTGTAGTTTTGGTGGCGGTGCTCCTGATATTAGTGGTTGTGATGCGGGGTCTCTCCTTTGCTGAACTATTGAGTAGTCCAGGACATTGGTGGATGTCTCCAAATAGCAAAAGGCAGATGCTGATAATGAAGACCAAACTTTGTTGTGAGCTAGTACAGAGATGATGCTTAGTGTATTCTTTAGTGTCTTCAAGGTTTTTGCCATTGTAAAATATACTAAAATTAGTTATAAGTAGTGCATAAATAAACAGAGCTGTGAGGCACTAAACAGGAGGAAGAATAATTAAAACAATATGAGTGAACATCTCAAACTGAGTTAAAAGCCACAGTAAAAAGATGAGTTTTAAGCAATGACTTAAAAATGATAAAACAAGTTCTGCCTGTAATCTGGTCATGTTGATACCCATTGGTGATCCTCGGGTACAGATTCATGCCGAAAGTCTCACCTGTTCCCCTCCGGAACCAGTTGAAGGATGCTCTCCTGTCACTACTGTATCCCTCTTGCTCCTCACCAGCAACATCTGCACTCTACGTGTCTAAGCAACTTGTCTATAACAGGGGTATATCCCCAGGCCAGGGGCAGGACCCATAAAGGCTCTACGGCCTTAGCAGCTAACCTTCATTTTATTGTCAGCTTGAATGGAAGGACGTTGGGCATGGGGTTCCCATAGTCGATCAAACTTAAAGGGAACATCTAGGTTACTTGCATAACCCAGGAACGAAGCTGTTTGTCCCATGTCATGGTTTCAGGTTAAGAACTGAGGAGTCTAGTAGGTAAGTGTGGGTTTGGCTCTTCGGAAACCACAGGAAGAGCGTAGGCCAGGTTTGAGAGCACTTTAGAACCTTAGGGAAGTGTCTGATTCCTCTGCATCTTGCCAAAACATGGAGCTGGTTCTGTACAATCTTGGGACCACCTGCCCTACATGCTATTCCCATCACAGTCAGTATTAGCCGGTCAGTATGGTGTATTCAGTATTGTGTGACTTGTAACTTGGGTCAAACAAACACTGAACCCTATGAAGGGTGAGTATCAGCCAATGACCTTGTTGGCAGGCAATCAATGATGCAGAAAAAAGGACAAAACTTGAACAGTCCAGCACTCTACAGTGTTTCCCCTATGTTTATAGCACACCACATGAAACCACATCCCCCGAATGCTTTATTAAACACAAAATTACACATCATAATTACATTGACAGATGATTTATGAGTAGAGGGGGCATTTTCTGGTGGACTTTAGTTACAGATCAGTCATCGGATCTCTGTAGAGGGTCTCTCCAAACAATAACCAACACAATTGTAATGAGATGTTCCTGATGCTCCAGCACTTCTACTTCATAGTGCACCTGCATCTGCATCTAGAAATGCAAATGACCATTGTGTTTTGTTGAGACAAATCTTCATGTAAAAACTACCAAATCTCTTTCTACCCTCTGTTTCAAAGGACCATGTCAATGTTTCCATGCATCTTTTCTTGCTGGATACAGCAGCTTCAGAAATACAGGAATGGGTGGATTCCTAAACATTTGCAGGTGCAGACGTACAAAAAACAAATTCACTTTGATAAGAAATAATCAATTCTGCTGAAAATACAAATTGTGACATGTATTTGTTTCTTCTTTTAGTTCAGACATGAAGCTGTTGCACAAAGTACATGATTTTAAAAGCCAGCAATTGTACTTTTTATGATGACTGTGCTATTGGGGACGGCCATTTTCATGTGAGTTTCAGACTCACCTAAACAGCTTGTCCCTTCAAATAGTGCTTTATTTGATGGTCATACAAAGGGGCAAGTAAGATTATAGCTTACGACAAAAACTAGCCAGCTTTGGGAGCACTGTACAACCACACAAGCAATCATCTGCATCATGCCAAAAATATATTCATAGCCTGCTTATACAGCTAACCTCCTGACTGGCATGACAAATTCTTGAATATGAAAATGCATTCAATGAATAAATCAGGTGGTCACAATATTCAGTTAAATAACTTATAAGGACATCCTGTGCCTTGTTTCCTTTATGTGTGTTCCATTATGGAGGTGGGGTTGTTCTGTATAATCTTAGGATTGGGATGCCCTTCTATTACTTCCAAAAAGATTCCTGTACCATTAATTTTTGTGATAAATTTATGTTCTGTACATACAGGATCTTCTAAAAAAATAGCATATTGTGATAAAGTTCATTATTTTCTGTAATGTAGTGATAACATTACCGTATGTTCACACCGGACGCGAGTAGCGCGAGTGATTTACATTGAAAGTCAATGCAAAGGTGCGATCTTGCATTCCGCCCGAAGGTGGCGGCGCGGATGACGCAAATGAGGCGGCGCGAATCTGAGCTTCACCCTCAAGTTGAAAATTTTGAACTTTGGCGAAATTCCGCACCAACCAATCAGGAGCTTTCTCCAGCTGTGACGTGTTGTTGCCCGCTGGAGAATCACAACAGCAATGGAGGAGGGGGGGCCAAGATGGCGTTCATCAGTACGGACACGTTTTGAGCATTGTCGTCAGGCTTTCAGAGAATTACATGAAACTATAGCTGGAAACCCCTATAAAAGTTAATTTATAAGTAGAAATAAATATTATCTTTGATCGTGTGGCTGTCTACGACCGTATGTTTAAAAAAAGAGGTAGAAACCTGTTTAAAAATATAGAGATGGCGCCTGAGACAAAGCGTTACGAAGCGCTTATGGAAGACGAAGACGACACGTCGCTTCCCTGCACCCCATCTAAAAGCCCACCGGGAAAGAAAGGAAAGATGAACATTGATGAAAAAATTTACTTTCTTATCAATGCTTTTGCTGAACTTTCGTCAAAGTGTGATGGGACATTTCAGAGAGTGGAGTCGATGGAAAAGATTTTGGAAAACACTGCTTCGTCAATCACCACTTTATCTAGCACAGTAAGTGAGCTGTTGCAGGAAAGCAAAGCACACAAAGAAAAGATCGTTAAGCTGGAAAAAAGAGTTGATGTGTTGCAGCAAGAAAACAAACAGCTGAAAGAAACATGCATGGGAATGCAAAACTATAAAAGAAGATGGGATCTTAGGATTTATGGAGTGAAAGAAAGTGGTCAAAACATCGAGGGTAACATAAGAGACACTGTTATCAAAATCTTTTCCAAAGTTTCTCCAAAGATTGAGCATAAACTTCCAGACGTCGTGGATTCTGTTCAACGACTGGGGCAAAGAAGAGGTGATGGGCGCCCACGAGTGGTTATCGTGCAATTTGCTATGCGGCTGTATCGTGATACGGTTTGGAGAGATGCTAAAGGAAACGCATACCTGAAGGAGAACAGCCTGCACATCAAGGAGGATCTCTCACCAGAGGAACGAGCAGCTAGACAAAGAGCTTGGCCGCTGGTGAAACGTGCGAGAGAAGAGGGCAAAAAGGCAGGTTTTCGTGGAGGATTCGCATTCATTGAAGGGGTGCGCATCAGCGTTCCTGACACTACTTGATTTTAAGTAGATGGCACTCATCTACTTTTACTGATGCATCTCGGGGACTACGAAATTATTTGTAACTAAATGTTTCATGTTTTCTGCAATGGCTGATTACAAGTTCGGTAAGTTCAATTTAATCTCTTTAAATGTTCGAGGCATTCGAGACGCTGTAAAAAGGAAGGCTATTTTTCTTTTTGGGAGACATTCAGAAGCTCAAATTATTTTTTTTCAAGAGACTCATTCGTGTGACTCTGATTCAAACTTTTGGAAAACTCAGTGGGGAGATCATGCTGTTTTTTGTCATGGCTCAAACCACTCAGCAGGGGTGGCAATTTTATTTAACAAGTTTAAAGGCAAAATTTTCGAAACTATTTGTTCAGGAGACAGAAGATGGATTATTATTTCAGTTAAGCTAGATAACTCTACTTTTATAATTTGTAATGTATACGGGTATAATGTAAAGACACTTAATTTAGCTTTATTCAAAAACATGTACGAGACAATAACTGATGTGAAAAAGAGGTACAAAGACGGACATGTAATTATTGGTGGCGATTTCAATGATGCTCCAGATGATTCTGTTGATCGCTTTCCACCAAAACATTCCTCAAGAATGTCTGATCTACATCATTTCTTAACTGACAAGCTTCAAAGTGTGTGGAGATATTTGAACCCTAATGTATGTGACTATACTTGGAATAACAGTAACTTTTCTTTAAAGTCAAGGATGGACTATTGGCTAATTCCTCTGGATTTAATTCACTTTGTTTCTGAAACAAAAATAACTTGTGCTCCTATGTCAGATCATAAATTAATTTCAATCTCCTTTAATGGTCGTAAGGGCAACACAATTAGAGGATACTGGAAATTTAACAACACCCTACTTTCAGAGAAAGATTTTTAAGAACACGTTAAATTACTCACAGATATTTTTAAAGAAAATAATCAAAATTATATACAAAAGTGGGAACTCTTTAAGTTTAAAGTTAGATCTACTGCAATGAGAAGAGGGAAAGAATTAAAAAAAATATAAGCTTAAAAAAATTATTGAAATGACAGATAAACTTGATTTTTTAGCTAAAAAAGATTCTCTCTCTCTGAAAAAAAAAATCTGAACTGTATACTCTTAATTTAGAGCTAGATACATTATATACTGAACCAGCAAGAGGTGCTTTTGTGAGATCGAGAGCCAAATGGTTAGAGGAGGGTGAAAGGAATACTAGTTATTTTTTTTCACTGGAAAACAGGAATTATACCAGAAATTCAATTTCATCTTTGAGAATAAATGATAGTATCTCTAATAATATCTCAGAAATAGGATCTTTTATTTTTGCATTTTATGAAAAGCTTTATACCTCAAATACAGATAACAGAAGAATTGGAATTTTTTTAGAAAATGTCAAGAATTTTGTTCCAAAAGTATCTGATGTTTATAAAGAATATTGTGAAAACACTATATCTAAAACAGATATCTAAAGCTCTTTCTTCTATGAAAAAAAGAAAATCCCCCGGTTCTGACGGGTTAACTGTTGAATTTTATTGCACTTTTTGGGAAATAATAGAAGATCCTCTATTTAAGATTTATAATGAATGTTTAGAGCAGAAAGAATTAAGTTGAACAATGAAACAGGGTGTTATAAGCTTAATACCAAAACCAGATAAAGATCCCTTAATTATAGAGAATTGGAGACCAATAACTTTATAAATGTGGACTATAAAATTCTGACCAAGGTTTTTGCTGTTAGACTAAAAAGTGGTTTAAGTGAAATAATAGGTGAATCTCAAACAGGATTTATGGCAAAACGACATATTAGTTCAAACATAAGATTGATATTAGATCTATTGGATTATAATCAATACGTGAACTCAGAAGCTCTTATATTATTTCTCGATTTTTATAAGGTGTTTGATACCATTGATTACCATTTTTTGTTGGAGAGTTTACATACATTCGGTTTTGGAAACTATTTTACAAAGACTGTTGAAATGTTTTATAAAGATATTAATAGTTCTGTTATAGTACAAGATAGTACATCTAAGAGATTTTCTATAAATCGAGGAGTCAGACAAGGTTGCCCAATTTCTCCGTTTTTATTTTTAACTGTTGTGGAATTATTAGCAATTAGTATAATTAAAAGTCCAAATTTGCAAGGTATTACAATATTTAATAAAGAAATTAAAATATCACAATTAGCAGATGACACAACAATTTTTCTAAAAGACAAAAATCAAATTAAAAATGCTATTGAGTTGATTCAACAGTTTTCTGATGCCTCAGGTCTCAAGTTGAACATTAAGAAATGTGAAATTCTTCCTGTACATGATTCTGTGGAACAATCTTTGTTTAATATACAAGTTAAAAATAGTGTTAAACATTTGGGTATATGTATTACCAAAAACATGTCAGAAAGACAACAACTGGATTTTAATTCTAAAGTTAAGAAAACAAAAATGATCTTTGCTAACTGGTTACGAAGAGACCAATTTTAGGCAGAATTCTTTTAACAAAAGTAGAAGGTTTATCTAGATTCATTTCCCCTGGTCTTTCTTTGTTTTTTCAAGAGTCTACTTGTCAAGATATTAATAGATTGTTGGCAAACTTCTGCTGGAAAAACAAACCTCATCAACTTAAAAAATGTTTAATGGCTGATAAAAAATCTGTTGGTGGATTTGAACTGCTTGATTATACAGATATGAATAATTCGTTTAAAGTTAACTGGATCAAAAAGTGTGGATCAGGCAGATCCTGATTCACTCTGGTTCTTTATTCCACATAATATTTTTAAACAAGTGGGTGGTCTTGATTTTCTACTCACATGCAACTTTGCACCAGCAAAACTACCATTAAAATTATCAAAATTTCATGAACAAGCACTGTTGGCCTGGAAATTATGTTTTGTACATAATTTTTCTCCTCACAAAATGAAAATTTGGAACAACGAATTCATTACTATTAAAAGTAAAAGCTTATTCTTTGAAAAATGGTTAGAGCACGGATTAGTGTACTTGAGCGATTTGTTTGATTCATCCTTAATAATTTCTTCTTATGATTCCTTCTTAACTAAATTTAACTTCCCTATTAAATTTAAAGAATTTTCTTCTGTAATTAAAGCTATACCCTCTGGACTTGTTAATCTAATGCACGTCATTTGATGTATAGTGATATTGAAAATAAGGATTGTAATTTCATGTTTAAAGGTAAAAATATATTTGACAAGAAATGTACTAATAGCTATATTAGGCAAGTCTTTACTGAAAAAAAGAAGAATTGCTCCAAGAGGAAAATTTTATTGGAACTCAATTTTGGAGGATATTGCTACCCTACAAATATTGCATCTCAAACAAAACAAGAGAAACCCATCTAAAAATTTTACATAAAATATATCCTACTAATGTGCTGCCCTCCAAATTTAAAGAAATTAATAGCAATTGTTCATTTTGTAATAGTAGTGAGGAGTCTTTAAGTCTTCTATTTTTTCAGTGCCAAATTACTTTTGGAATAATTTTGGTTTGTTTCTTTCAGCAAAGGTTGGCTACTCTTATCACTTTTAACATAAAAGATATAATTTGCTGTTATGAAAATGATGATAAGATGATCTGCAACTTGGTTAACTTTATAATTTTAAATGGCAAATTCTTCATACACAAATGTAAAATGTCAAAATGTTCTCCATTATTCAAAATTTTTCAAAAAGAACTTAATTTAATTTATATGTCTTTAAAATATGTAAAAAATGATAAACGTCTTTGGCGTCTTATGAATGTCTATTTATTTTACTTTGTTTATTTAAATTTATTTTTTTAATTGTCTTTGGAAATTGTATGTTTATATTGCCTGAATGTTTTGTAAGTTGTTGAATTGTTTAATAATAAAAAAAAAAACAGCAATGGAGAAGCTAATACTAGCCGTGTGCAGTCACACAGAGTTGTATGACTCATCTACTTATTATTATAAAGACAGGAATAAAAAGGATCTTGTTTGAAAGAAAGTGAATGAGAAGGTTAAAGAATCTGGTTAGGAAAAACGTTTTACTACTCAACTTGAGCTAAAGTTAGCTATAGCCTGCAAGCTTGTCATTGCTTCCATTGATCTGGGGTCCTCGCTGGCTGAATCTGCTGCTGTACCCAAAGGTGAGTTAAGGTAATAACTACCATGGTTGATCATGTTTTTATCATATGTAAAGACACATAAAGTTAAATGTGTAAAAACTATTTGCATTTATAAAGCAAAATGTGTTTTTCCCCAGTTTATCATATTTAAACAGTGAATATAAACTATTAAATGTTTTGCGTCATTTGAGTAAAATTAGATTCTGTTAAACATAACAATTGAACAATCATAAATGTCCTGTTTCTTTTTTTTTTCTTTAACCTTCATTTACCTAAGATGAAAGTGTCCATCCATGTTGACAGTCTTTAGATGTTATTTTTTTACATGTGAAATCTTTTTCTGCATTCTAATTATAAAATGTGTTATTTGATGCAGTGCATTCAAGAAGACGTGCACCGAAAAGATGCAGAGAGAAGCAATCTGATGTGGAGAAGAAACTGCTTCAAACACTCCAAGGACAGATGCTCAGATGTAGAAGTGTTCCTTCTGGGTCTGGTCTCTTTTTTTGAAAATCCACAGAAAAATCTAGAAATTTGTAAATTAAGAATAATGCAAAATTGTTTATTTTTATACCCAATACAAAATTTGGAACATTGGCTAAAAGGCATGACAAGGTCTGCAGGGAACAGATCACACTCTTTTCTTCTCATCACTCATCCTTCTTGCATGCAAGATCCTTTTTTATTCCTGTGTGCAAATTAAATATGTTCATTTTTATAAAATTCACATTTCTAAATTAAAGCTTCTGGTGTTTTCTCCCCCCACAACATAACCAGGGCTCTAGACTAACTTTTTGCACTGGTTGCACTGGTGCGCCTAAATTTTTTTCTTAGGTGCACCAGCACAAAAGTTAGGTGCACCCAAATTTTCAACTGCATCACATTTAACACCGCATTTTCACAAGTTCACTTTTTTTAGTTCTCTATTTATTTATTTTTTTTTTTAAATCACTGTCCATATAGACAATATTGACTTGTAAATGATTAACTAACAACCTGGTCAAAATAAAGTTCTTTATTTGAAGCACAATTCCACAAGAAAGGTAACTAAAACTTACTGAAAGTGCTTTAAAGTGCTTTACTGAGCTGAAATTTAAACTTTAAACTGATTTTGGTCCCTAAGAGCAGCAAATACAAATAAAAACGATAATACCATTTACTCCCCAGATCAAGAGTTTATAATGCAGCCTATTTATTTATTTTTTCATTTTTAAGTATCAGAATATTATGGTTAATGCAGTAACGAGACGGTAGGCATATTATTGACATAGGCTCCATGACATGACATGGCTTACCTTGGGCATGAGCATGCTCGACCTCACTGTGTTCAATAATATATTCATCGGTCTTCCTTTCCGCAAGATACAACTGAACACAATGATGCATTCCTTTGTGGCGATATATGTGTCTCCGTCGATCAGGAATTCCATGTACGCACTGTTCGCAATTTGCACAGACGTCTTTTTTTTTTCAATGTATCTGCGATGACTCCTATAAATTGGGTGCGTGCGACATCATTGCTGTACGTCCATTTTTCTTCATAAGAATTATTTCGAACTTGAATTTAGTGAAGGGGAGTTCTTCTTTTGCAATATTGTAGGCAACGTTAAACTTAATTATCATCTCGGCCTCGTCTGATCTGTTTGCTGCTGCCTGCCGCTGTAAAGGTACGTTCACATCGAACGCGGTTCGCGCGGTAAGCGCGGAGGGTTTCCATGTTAAGTCAATGCAAAGACGCGTTTGCGCGCGTCTGAGGCTTCAGCGGCGCGGTAAACGCGAATTGAGAGGCGCGCTTGCCGCGATAGGCGCGTATTGAGCCGCATGAATGGGTGATACGCGTGTTGTGAGCCGCGCGCAGGAGGCGGACTGGCCGTAGACGGAGTTTCGTTTTTTCCCCCCCTCGAACGACGGGTCGCACCGGTGCAACCTTTGATTTTTTTTAGTCGCACCATTGAGAAATTAGGTCGCATATGCGACCAAATTGGTCGCACTCTAGAGCCCTGATAACACTTTGTAATTTTTACTTAAGTAAGTAAGGTTTACTTAAGGCATTTATTCAGATTGTATCCTATGGCAATTACTGTTCAATTACCATAATTATTTATTATGACAATGGAACAACAAAACAGGGATTAGTTTGGAGCATGTCTCAGTTTATTCTTTGTAAGTAATAAAACTGATAAAGTTATTCTTGTTCCAAAATAATGACATATGTAGAGGTTGTAATTAATTACTTTGTTGAAAAAGCCTCATAAAATACCAACTCTTCAACATGCAAAAAAAAAAGTTTATTCTTTGGGTTGCCACTGCTCCCTCAGTACAAAAGTGGGCCACGGGGCTGACCCTGATGGGCTCTCGGGCAGAATTGTCTGGAGGGAGATAGCCATCGCGCAGGATGGTGCTCCGGTGTTGGGGGGGGGGGGTACTTTCCAGTCGACAGCAAAGAGAGAATCGCTGAACTTTTCCACCTCTCCACAAATCCTGCTGCAAAGGACTTCTATTCAACTGTGGAGGGCACAGACATGAATTCCTCCACCAAGCAGTCACCACATTCATGGAGACACCAACACGGAAGTTGCTGGCAATGGTCCGTTAGGTGTTCCCAGTGGCAAGGTATCTGAAATAGATAAAGAAAATGACTAATTGTTATTAATGCAGAAAGAAGTTGCATGCAAAATAATTTTACATCTTAAATTTTATAGTCAAACAATAACCTTGGCAAAAAGCCCTAATCATTTTAGCATTTGTTCTCATTCAATAATTATATTACCAAATAAAACTACTTCAAAATTCTAAAAGCATTTACAATGCCAATTTAAACGTTTGCTTGTTGCAAAAATAAAATTTAGTGAAAATAACACAATAAGGCTTATTTGTGCAATCCTTTTTACAGTTATCTGCAGTGCACTTCTTTTGAAATGTCATTAACGCCATCAAAACAACAGTATTTATGTCAAAGCCTTTTCAACGTATCTTATACTGTTAAATGTCAAAGTAAATAGCGTTTTTATTGAAATTCAAGCAATAATAAAGGATTTACTGACCGGTACGGTGGCTCTGCAGGTGGAATTGAGCGTCTGAATTCCCGGCTGAAAATTCTGGCAAGCGGCTCACTTAACCGCAGTGACCCGGGACAACAGTCGTCAAACTGGGCACGCGTCAGCCCGAAGCACCGCTCAATACAGCCGTCACCCAGCCGTAGCTCGCGGAGTTGTTGAAACTTGCCGAGCTGAGTGTGTTGCCGGAGGATCTATGGACCCAGGCACGTTGTCAGCCTTGTCTGTGTCGTTTTTCAGCTTTCCAGAACAAGAAAGTTCAGCGATTCTCTCGAAGCGAGGAACGTCCGCCATGTTTTTCAAAATAGAAGTCTGTAAGAGGCTCCGCCCCCATGGAGTCACGTGACTTTTCACGCGAATTGAGCGGAATTTTGAAGCGAGTAAACATGAGCTGATCAAGCGTCTATTGTGGCGCAAATAGCGCGTTTTTTACGCTCAATTCGCATGCGGTGTGAACACACGGCTAGACTTATATATTTCAGATTCATTTACACACAACTGAAGTAATTCTAGCCTTGTATTGCTTTAATATTGATGCTTTTGGCGTACAGCTCATGAAAAGCCCAAATCTTTTGCAGGTTAATTAGTTGACCAAGATGATTAGGTTAATAACTTGTTTAGAGAACCTTTTCATAATATGCAAATTTTTTTTTACGAAGGACCTGTACATTTGCTGTACAGTTAGAAATTCACACATAAACAGTTAAATGTGTTAAAATGTTTTGTTATCCTTTTGGATTGTATGATTATTACTTTATAATTCAATCAAATGTAATATGCGAGTCTATAGTTTTGTTACCTGTAGAGAAAACAACATTTTTGGAGATGAGTTTGTAGTCCACTATGGAAAATTGAGGAAGTTCTATCCTTTCAACGCCGGTTACTGCATGGTCCCCTCCTCTCCAGTAAAATTCTATATCATCTGTGGTGTAGCCATCTGAAAGAAAAACAGAGAGATGTGCAAATATTTACAATGTAGTACTGTGCATGTAAACAAATCACCACTGGTAATTACCAGCTCCAGTCAATGGTTTGGATACACAGCATTGTACAGTCTTGGATGTGGCTATACACTACTGTTCTGTTTTGACCAGCTAAGCATGTTCTTGGAATAAATCTCTTCTCATTGATAGGTTTCTGACACAAATCTATTCTGATTGGCAGCCAAATTTCGCTGATTATTATAGTAATGTAGTTATACACACAAAAAAACACACAGAAACACATGTATTCACCCCTTTCCATTGAACAGAAACAGAAACCTCACGAATTCTGGGCGATAAAATTAAATACAGTTGGAATTTTTATTTGGCTCCAGGCTGTGAAAACGATTCGGGAAAAGACAAGACTCAGGAGAAGAAACAAATTTATTACGTTTCCTTTAAAAGACTCTAAACTTCTTAAACTTTGGATAAATGCAATACCCCGCACAGGCTGGCATACCACCCAGCATAGCAGAGTCTGCTCTGATCATTAAGTGACTCTTCCATATCTTTTTATTCCAAGTTTAAATACGAGGATAATAACATCATAGAAGCATATACATCCGTCTCAAACTTCTTATAGAATAAAAGAAGGGCCAAGCAGTGAAGTACAGGACAAAAATGTCATGGCAGCTGCCAAAGTTTTCCTTGCACAAGAAGATATATGAGGATAATAACATTAGAGATGCATATACGTATGTCTCAAACTAATTATAGAATAAACAAAGAGCCATTTAATGAAGAATGAGCTAATTAGTAAACCCCAGGATCAAACAATGAGAACAACGCAGGGAAGTGGTACTCACATCCTTTATTGTCTCCAGATAAATACCTCCACATACAAAGTAAAGACTGATAAAATGTCAGTTGAAAAAAATAGAGCTGGAGCCAGAAGTGCTCCTCAATGCCTAAAATGTGTACACACACATCCCAATGCTGCCCTCTCATGCGCATGCATTGTGACCCCATTCCCTTAAACAACAGCACACCTTAGGGCTCACTGGCCATTACAAGCTGCCAGTATGCAGAAATAGAAGCATACACATGTCTCAAACTAATTATAAAATAAAAAAAGAGCCATTCAGTGAAGATGAGCTAATAATTTAGCAGAATTTAACCTCATTAAAACCAGCTTGCACAACTTAACATTAATTAGTATTTTAAAAATTGTGATGAGCAGTCCCTGCTCCATCACAGGATCCCAATGGGAACAATGCAGAGAAGTCGAACAAACATTCTTTATTCTCACCAAACTAATCGCTTGCCACGTATTTTGGGCCACTTTTAATGCCACCCAATGTTTCCACATACCGGAACCTTTCACAGTGGGCGTGTTTTTTTTTTTTTATTCGAACCTCCCGAATGCTGTACTTTTCTGCAGTGATGCAATTAAAAAATTACAGGATCAACAAGAAACCAGAAATGATAATACTATAATAAATCAAATATAATTGAAAGAATGACAAACAGATAGCGATCCCCGTGGTTTGACAAAGCGATCCAGCAACGTCCTTTCACTCTAGAATTACAGTTTTTGATACACTTAATACACTAATACACTTTTTAGAGTCTCCAACATTTTATACACAATGCAAGGGCATTCAGCTGGGTTAGCAATCAATCAATTGGGTATTTAAACCGAGCAAAACTATGCTTCATTCTACTTTTTTCCTTGGAGCACACCTGGTGTAAGTATCTTCTATTCATTGCTTTCAAGTATCAGAAGGTTGCTTTCCCCTTGCATTCTGGTGTAGCATTGCTAGCCCAGATAGAGGCCGTCTGGGTAAATCTGGTAGGGCTCAGGCATTACCCGGTACTCAACTCAACTTTATTTATAGAGCCCTTTAAAATCAACCCAGTTGGCCAAAGTGCTGTCCACAAATACAAAAGCATATAAAACAGATGAAGATGAAAAAAACAATAAAAACATAGTAAAGACATAACACAGTAAAAGTCAACATCTCAGACTGAGTAAAAAGCCAGGGAGAAAAAGTATGTTTTCAAAGAGGCTACAAGAGAGTCAGTCAAGAGAGTTCCATAGACGGGGTAGTGACTGCAAAAGCACCGTCACCTCTAGATTTCCTCTTTGTTTGTGGGACTATTAAAAGAGACTGATCTGCCGACCTGAGAGGGTGTGAGGAAGTATGGCTGAAGCAGGTCGGACAGATACTGTGGGGCGAGGCCGTTAATTTAAAAACAGATAAAAGAATTTTAAAATCAATCCTACAATGCAGGAACCAATGAATGGAAGCTAAAACCAGAGTGATGCGCTCAAATTTTTTAGTACCTGTTAAAAGTCGGGCTGCAGCATTTTGAATTAATTGCAGAAGAGACAGTAGCGTTTGGCTGAGCCCAACATAAAGTGCATTACAGTAGTCAAGTCTACATGAGATAAAAGAATGGATTAAAATCTCAAAGTGATGTCTTGATAAAAATGGCTTGACTTTGGCCAGTTGTCATAATACAGGGGGGCTCACACTTTTTCAGCTTGCGAGCTACTTTTAAAATGACCAAGTCAAAGTCTATATGAGGAGCATGCCAAGCACGCTTTCAGCTTCACCAGTCTGCCACTGCATTTTCCCCGGCGTCTACACCCTCTGCGTGCAGGTAGAGGCGGTACACAGAGGGTGTAGGTAAGCCGGTATACCACAGAGGACCGGGGGGCAGAAAGTTTTCTGTCCAGCATGTCCATACTGCCCAAAAATTTAAAGCAGTACTTTAACCGGTATGTTATTTTAAGCATGTAATTGATATGGGTTGGTCAGAAATTGTTATATTTATTGCTGATAAGAAAACTATTTACATGACAGCATCAGCATTGTGCTTCAGATCAGTGGTCTGATCATGATAACAAACAAACTATATATAAAACAAGTTTTGCAACAATGAATACAACACATGCGGTTGCAATTATGAAGTAAAATGTAATGAACAAGTTTTCATTTCAACATAAATTTTTTTTAACCTTGAGCAGTGTTTTTTATTTTTTTTTTTTTTATTACCACACCAGGTATGTGTGTGTGTGTGTGTGTGTGTGTGCGCGTGTGTGTGTGCATGTGTGCAACTAATTTGTTATCCGTTTTTTTTTACCACTACTTTGAACCAGCAGGTTTAAAAAAAGGCAGAGAGAGGGAGTGTGTGCGCGTGTAAATAACTAATTTGTAAGACCACTACTTCCAGCTGACGGTTTAAAAAAGAAAAAAAATTCTCTGACAGGCAGAGATGCGAGTCGCTTTTACCAAGCACCACGTCTGAACAAACCCCAAGTTTACCAAAACTCTGCTGGTTAAAAAGTAAGTACTACAAACAAACCAAAGTAAAAAACAAACCTGAGGCTGAAGAAACCCTAAACGTTAATGGAAAAAAAACACGCAAACATGAGTGACTGAGGGAGAGAACAGAGAGAGTGCGCTGTTCTCTTCTCAGTGTTCTGTGTGTGTGAGCAGAGCAGGGTATGTGTGTAGGGGAGGGGCGCTGTGACTAGCAGAATGCAGACACAGTAAGCTACCCAATGAGAATTTCTATTCAATCCAAGCACGGATATTGACTTGTATTACTCGTATGATACTCATACTCGGCAAAAGTGCTTTATCCGTGCCGGATACTCGTTTCAGCAGAGTATCTGGCTCAACTCTAGTATTTGGCGATCATACACCAGCAGAACGTTGACATTTAACAGGACATGTAACAAAAACAGCAGAATTGCAACCAAAGTTTGTGGAGACAGAGGGCAATACAATGCCCCCCAGGTTAGAGGGGTTGTTCATGTCCCTGTCCCCAAAAAGGAGCCTTGATCCTGCGAGAGGAGATCACTGCCGTTAGAACAGGAGCAGTCAAGGCATTTCCTCTAGCCAACATGGAACATGGGTTTTACCGTCCATAGTTTGTGGTCCCCAAGAAATAGTCGGGTTGCGACCAATCTTGAACCTGAGGTGTTTGAACCGTTTCCTGGCCAAATTTCTGTTCAAGATGATGACGGCCCACGGACTTTTACCATACGTTCGTCCTGAGGATTGGTACACAATAGACCTGAAGGTTACATAGTTCTTGTAGTCTCGGTTCTATGCCCCAGACCCTTCTAAGTTTGTGGTCAAGGGCCACACCCGCATTCTTTCCCATCACACCCTCTGAAGGTTGTGAGTAGGGCCCACTAGACGACTGTTTTTTTTAAGAGACAAACCGAAAAAATGCTAATCAAAGTAATGCTTTCTGCCAAATAGGTCATGTCTATATTCACTAACCACTAATAGGAAAGTATTACATATTTACATATATAATATATAAGCATACATATACATATGTAAGCATACAAAGTATGGAGTGCAGTGAACAAACACACACATAGAGCAGTGGGCAGCCTTAACTGTGGTCTTTATAGACCAGTAACCTGCTCTAGGCTACCGCAGTCATGATTGTCACAGGTGGAAGAGATTTTCAATAATAATCCCATCTTTGACTCCCAGTCAAACCAGCAACCTTTTTATCTCTAGTCAGTCACCTTATCCACTCAGCAACTACTGCCCACTTATAAAAATATAACTTTTTTGTACAATTTGAGATGGGAAGATCAAAGAAAAAAGCTAGTCAGGCAGCTTCCGCTATAAACATGACGCCATTAAACAAGTGGCTGTGTCCTTCAGATTCACTGGAGAATCCCAAGTTGACAGAGAATTGAGGGAAATTTTGGAGTCAATCGAGCTGCGCCTGGCAAGCTTTGATGCCCGTTTGGCTCTGGTTGAAGTTCTGCACCGGGAATTCACAGCGATCGCCTAATCTAGAACTCTCCAAAGCGAACAAAGCCCTTGGGAACCACGTCAAAACACTCTCCGAAGATGTCGCCCGCTTAAATAGAGAAAATAAACATATTAAAGAGACAATGCTGGACCTGCATGCATGCAGCATGCGGGATAAGCTCGTCTTCATGGGGACGCATCAAAACCCACCTGCCACCAATCGTGGCAAGGTTAGCCGATTACAAACAGAAAGAGTTTTTAAAATCACACGGTCGTGAATTAAAAGGTACGAACTTCAGCGTCAACGATCAATTCCTCCGGGAGATTCTGGACAGGAGAAAGCGTCTTTTTCCATTGAAAAGAAAATTCCTGGACGAGGGATGCAAAGTAGTACTAAGCGTGGACCGACTGTATGTTAATAACCAGCTATATTGCGACCAGAAGCTGTGGCTCCACTAATTCTAGGTGGTTTGAATTTATTAATACAAATATGCATTTTCAACCTCAACTTACCAACAATCCGTCTCACAGGTGAGAGCTGTTGATGTCCTTACTATTAAGAATGAGTCTACAGGATGTTCCTCACTGTTTTCGTGCTTATGTTTTCTTTTTTTCCAATCTTTTGCACTTTCAAAAACTCCATCCCTTTCATCACTCACTCTCTTACACAGGGCTCTAGAGTGCGACCAATTTGGTCGCATATGCGACCTAATTTCTCAATGGTGCGACTAAAAAAAAAAAAATCAAAGGTCGCACCGGTGCGACCCGTCGTTCGAGGGGAAAAAAACGAAACTCCGTGAGTCTCCCGGTTGTTCAACAACAGACACACATTAGTGGTCTAAACCAATCAGAGATAGTGAAGAGCGTATCCCGCCCCACCCCCTCTCTGATTGGCCGTGGTCCAGATATTCCTGTATGTGTGTGAACGTACGTTTGAAAATGCTTGTGATGCAGTCAGACAGAGAGAGGTGAGTCCATCAGGTAAACAGTGGATGTAGCCGTGGATTACGAGAGAAGATGAAAAGAACGATTGACAGATTTTTCATTAAGAAAGATAAGTTAGGGCCTGATCGTGAAAATCATAACTAATGCTCTGACACGGGGCCATCAACCTCCCTTGTGACTGGCTCTAATACATTTAGAATTGAAACTATAAACTTCCGAATTTTTCTATAAAACACATAACATGCCGCGATAAATGCACTGCTCAAGTGTCCCCTCTCCCCGCTGCCTTTCAGTGGCAGGCAGCTGCAAACAGATCAGACGAGGCCGAGATGAGAATTAAGTTTTACGTTGCCTACAATATTGCAAAAGAAGAACTCCCCTTCACTAAATTCAAGTCCGAAATAATTCTTATGAAGAAAAATGGCTTGAACGTAAACCCGACGTACAGCAATGATGTCGCGCGCACCCTATTTATAGGAGTCATCGCAGATGACGTCTGTGCAAATTGTGAACAGTGCGTACATGGAATTCCTGATCGACGGAGACATATATCAGCACAAAGGAATGAGTCATTGTGTACAGTCGTATCTTGCGGAAAGGAAGACCGATGAATATATTATTGAACACATTGAGGTCGAGCATGCTCATGCCCAAGGTAAGCCATGTCATGTCATGGAGCCTATGTCAATAATATGCCTACCGTCTCGTTACTGCATTAACCATAATATTCTGATACTTAAAATAAAAAAATAAAGAAATAGGCTGCATTATAAACTCTTGATCTGGGTAGTAAATGGTATTATCGTTTTTATTTGTTTAATTAGGAATTAATGCTGCTTCAAAGAAAGCATTTGCTGCTCTTGGGGACCAAAATCAGTTTAAATTTCAGCTCGGTAAAGCACTTTAAACACTTTTTCAGTAAGTTTTAGTTCCCTTTCAGTCGGTCCCGGAGACGTTAGTCGGGATTAGACCGACTGAATGGGAGCGAATCACCGTGAGAGCGACTGACGAACATATTAACGGGCAAATTAATTTGCAGGCGAAGGTGATTGATTAGCAATCAGCCGGGTATAAAGCCGGGCGTGCCTAAGCCTCAGTATGCAATTTTCCTTCGGAGCTGACTGAGTGAGACTCTCTCCTGAACTTTGACGCTCTTTTCGCTTGAAAGATCAGTAGGTTGCTTACCTCTCGGCATACTTGGTGTTGACCTCTGCTAGCCCAGAATAGCACGCCACCAAAACGCCAGCACCTCGAAGATCTTCTCAGGCAAGCCTGTCCAGTGTTTCAGCCGTTTTCTCATAATCCTGTCCGTTTTTCACGACACGATGAGCAAAACGTGCATTACTCCTAACTGCGGTGGATTTATCTCGTCGAAAGACGGTCATGAGCGCTGTGTGGAGTGTTTGGGCTTCCAACACGCCTGCGCAGCGTTTGTGAGGCGAGAGTGTGTGCACTGCAACGCTCTGCCGGGCCGCACGCTGAGATACAGACGGTCTTTCTTCGAGGAAGAGGACGCCGGAGCTTCGGCTCTTGGCGCTCCTACGAACCGGAGTGAGCCGGCTGTTTTCTCCCCGGATGTTTTGGGTCGAACGGTGTCAGGTGACTCCTCGCACCACCCCCAAATGCCGAGCGTGCTCCCCGTCTGGTCCGCTAATGAGTCGGAGAGCGCTTCGGCGTTACCCGGCCCCTCGTGTGATCCTGATGACGATCTGCTATCCATCGCGGCATCGGAAGGGGCGCGATCTTCGAGTTCTTCCAGCTCAGCGCTGCCACCCTCCGGGGTCTCGGCCGAGCCGGAGCTCGATGCTCACGCAGTGCTCTCCAGAGCCGCGGTCGCAATTGGGCTTGAGGTGCCTGCACCCTCTAGCTCAGCGCCGTCGCGGCTGGATGACTGGTTCCTGGGTAAGCGCCGGGGCTCCGTCCCCCGCGCTCCTGCGGTCCCTTTCTCCCCGGAGGTGCACGAGGAGCTTACAAAATTCTGGCGGGCTCCCCTGTCTGCCAGGGCTTCTAGCTCCTCCCCCTTCACCGCTCTGGATGGTGCAGCAGCTAGGGGATACTCCTCGACTCCCCAGGTGGAGCAGGCTGTCGCGGTGCACCTGTGCCCCGGCAGTGCTGCCGCTTGGCGATCTCGTCCGAGTGTGCCCTCCAAAGCCGGAAAAGTTTCGTCTGCCCTGATGGCGAAAGCTTATTCGGCTGCGGGGCAAGCTGCTGCATCGCTGCATGCCATGCCGACCTTACAGGTCTTTCAGGCCAAGGTCCTCCGTGACATGCACCAGGGTGGTGGCGACCAACAGTCCATAATGGACTTACGTTCAGCCACTGATTTTGCACTTCGTGCTACAAAATCAGCAGCGCTGAACATCGGTCGCACGATGGCCACACTTGTGGTACAGGAGCGCCATCTTTGGTTGGAGCAGGCTTCTATGCTTCCCGAAGACCGAAACCGGTTTCTGGATGCACCTGTCTCCCAAGATGGCCTCTTTGGCATCGCCGTGGACAATTTTGCGTCAAAGGTCTCCACGATCAGGAAACAGGCGGAGGGTCTGGGTGAGCTCATGGTCCCTCGTCGGAAGCGGCGGGCTCCTGCCGCTACCGCGCCGGACCCCTCTCCGCCTGTGCGACGCCAAAGAGAGCGACTCTCGTCACGGTCTCGGCTTTCGACCTCTGGTCTGAGGAAGACCCCTGCACGACGAAAGTCGCAGTCAACCTCAGAGGGTTCTTGACGGCAGACGAGGGCTTCTAGCAAGAAGCGCCCCTGAGGTTGGCGAGAATAGCGAGAATAGCGGACTCGCATCTTGCCCGAGAATAGCGGACTCGCATGCCCTGCGGTCTGGGGTTCCTCTTCCTCGGTCTCCGACGAAGACCCCGACATGGGCCCGAGCCCCGCTGGCCATGGCAGAGAGCGCGGGGGCACACCACCCCTGCCCTCATCTGACCATCTCCCAGGGTCCTCCCCTGGTGATTCCGCCCACAAGTCCGCCTCCGGGCGGCCCCGCCATGGGGACCATCGGCACGTCCCGACCACGACCCCTGTCAGCTTACCTGGGAACCAGTTCCTTCCTGGTCTCACAGTGGGAGGTCCGGACAATCCGGCAGGGCTACACGATTCAGTTCGTGTCCGCCCCCAGGTTCGAGGTGTGTTTCACACTCCTGTTCTCCGAACAGGCGCCTCATTCCTGCGAGAGGAGATCGACGCCCCTTTTAACAAAAGGTGCGGTCGAGCCGGTACCCCCAGCCGATATGGAACGAGGGTTTTACAGCCCATACTTCCTGGTCCCCAAGAAAGCAGGCGGGCTGCGACCAATCTTGGATCTGAGGCGTCTAAACCGGCACCTGGCCAAGTACCGGTTCAAGATGCTGACGGTCCGCTGCATTCTACCGTGCATCCGTCCTGGAGATTGGTTCGCAACAATCGACCTGAAGGACGCGTACTTTCAGGTAGAAGTGGTACCGAGACACAGACCCTTTCTAAGGTTCTGTTTCGAGGGCCATGCTTACCAGTACAAGGTCCTACCCTTCGGTCTTGCCCTATCCCCTCGCACCTTTACGAAGGTTGTCAGGGCCGCGCTAGCCCCGCTCCACCGGGCAGGCATTCGGATCCTGGATTACCTCGACGACTGGCTTCTCATAGCCTCGTTCAGAGACCAGTTGATCCGACACCAGGGCAAGGTGCTTTCGCACTTAAACCGTTTGGGTCTGAAGGTCAACTGGGAAAAGAGCCGCCTCACTCCGGTGAGGACCATCTCTTTTCTCGGGATGGAGCTGAACTCCGAGAGCATGCTGGCGAAACTATCGGTAGAACGCGCCAGGGCCTTGCTGACCGCCCTTTTCGCGGTGTCCTCTCGACCAGTGGTCAGACTGAAGTTATTTCAGAGGCTCCTGGGGCATATGGCAGCCGCAGCCCCAGTCATCCGACTCGGGCTCCTGCGTATGCGACCACTGCAGCTATGGCTTCTCTCACGAGTTCCGAGTTGGGCATGGCGTCGGGGAGCCTTACGCCTGCCTACGGCAGACGCGCTCCCTTACCTGAAGGTCTGGAAGACGGAGTGCTTTCTGAGGTCTGGGGTGCCTCTTCGAGCCACCCCAACCGTGTGGTGGTCACCACCGATGCCTCCAAGACCGGTTGGGGCGCTGTGTGCGGCTCCCACCGAGAGTCCGGTGCCTGGACCGGAAGACGCTCTCGCTGGCACATAAACCGCCTCGAGCTAGTTGCAGTCATTCTAGCGCTACGGCGCTTCTGCCCGCTCCTTCGGGGGCGGCACGTGCTGGTCAGGACCGACAGCACTGTGGTAGTAGCGTACATCAACCGCCAGGGCGGTGTGCGCTCCCGTGCTCTGCACTACCTCGCCCAACGACTGCTCCTCTGGAGTCAGAGCAGACTTTTGTCGCTCAAAGCCTGTTATATCCCCGGAGAGTGCAACCGGATCGCGGATTCGCTGTCCAGGTTCCACCCCACGGCAGGAGAATGGCGACTCCATCCTCGGGCTGTTCAGCAGATATGGGACACCTTCGGCGAGGCCCACATAGACCTGTTTGCCTCCCGCCAGAACACCCATTGCCGGCTTTTCTACTCCCTGTCCCTGGCTCCTCTCGGGACAGATGCGCTGGCACACTGCTGGCCCAGGAACAAACGCTTATATGCGTTTCCCCCAGTGAGCCTTCTAGCACAGTTACTGTGCAAGGTCAGGGAGGACGAGCACGAACTGCTTCTGATCGCCCCCTTTTGGCCGAACAGAGCGTGGTTTCCAGACCTCGTCGCGCTCGTGACAGCCCCCCCCTGGCCGATCCCTCTGAGTCCAGACCTCCTTACTCAGGGGGGGGGGGATACAGGCACCCGCGGCCAGACCTCTGGGCCCTACACGTATGGCATATCTGTCCGCGGTGGACCCCGAGCCTCTACCACCCTCCGTGGTGAGAACTTTGGACCACGCGCTAGCACCCTCTACTCGCGCATGCTACGCTGGTAAATGGGGTCGGTTTGTCGAGTGGTGCTCTTCCCGCCAGGAAGACCCCGGGTCGTGCCCCATCAGAGTCGTGTTGACCTTTCTCCAGGAGAGGTTCGATCGGGGGCTGTCCCCTTCGTCCCTCAAGGTCTACGCCGCCGCTATTTCTGCCTTTCACCTTCGGGTCGAAAGGGAAATCAGTGGGCAGCCACGAACTGACGGTGAGATTTCTCAAGGGAGCTAGGCGTCTCAGGCCGCCTAGACCCCCCTCTGTTCCCTCTTGGGACCTCTCCGTCGCCCTGCCTGGGCTGCGGAAGTCTCCTTTTGAGCCGTTGCACTCTGCGGAGCTGCGCGTCCTCTCACTGAAGACCGCACTCCTGCTCGCTCTGGCCTCAATTAAGAGGGTGGGAGATCTCCAGGCACTGTCCGCCGACGAATCCTGCCTGGAATTCGGCCCTGGCGATTCTCTGGTTACCATCAGACCCAGGCCCGGATTCATCCCCAAGGTCCCATCCGTCCCCTTCCGGGACCAGGTGGTGACCCTGCAAGCTCTGCCCCGGGAGGAGGCAGAACCAGCCCAGGATTCGTTATGTCCTGTGCGAGCTCTCCGGATCTACTTGGACAGAACCCGGGAGCTTCGTTGCTCCCAGCAGCTCTGCGTATGTTTCGGAGGCCAGCGTAAGGGTTCCGCGGTCTCCAAGCAACGGCTTGCCCACTGGCTAGTGGAGGCCATTCACCTTGCTTATGAGGTGTGTGAGGTTCCCTGCCCTCTCCATCTGAGGGCCCACTCCACTCGCGGCATCGCTGCCTCGTGGGCGTTGGCTAGAGGGCCCTCACTCTCCGACATATGTAGAGCTGCGGGCTGGTCTACACCTAATACGTTCATCAGGTTCTACAACCTTGATGTAGGCTCTGTTCCCTCTGCGGTCCTGAGTGGTGGCAGTCACCCTTAGGGGACGGAGCAGGTGTAAGCTTGCAGTACTCTCCTCGTCATCAGGAGAAGTACACCTTTCTAAGAGCTCCCCCTTCGGGCGGCTCTCCCATCCTCCCCCCTTCAGCATCTGACTGAGCGGAGCAGTCAGCGCTGCCAGGTTCCGTGTGGTGGCTTTGCTCCGGCCTGGTCCCCGCAGAACTAGGGTACAGATCTGGGAGTCCCTCTCTGGCGCTCCCTTTCTATGTTCTTATACAGCTCCCCCTTCAGGTGGCTAGTATGAACCCGCTCCGTTACTCCCCTTGCTTTGGCGCGTAACGATGACTTCCGTCTCTGCCTCCTCTCTCTTGCAGAACGATGACCCGCTGGTAGCCCTTCGGGCCTCGACGCGATCTCCGCCACTCCTCCCTGCGGGTCGAGGGGTGCCTCCTTCTGGTCGTCAGCATCAACCAAGTACAGCAGATGCTCTCAGTGTTGGACGACTTCCCCGTCAATGAGTATTCCGGGCAGGGGCAGAAGGAGTTCCCATTCAGATACTAACGGCCTCTTACTAACCCCTCTCTTGGGTTTAGTGCCGACCTGTCTGGATGGACTTCGGGCATGGCCCTTTACAGAGGCTCCCATTCAGTCGGTCTAATCCCGACTAACCTCTCCGGGACCGACTGAAAGGGAACGTCTAGGTTACTTGCGTAACCCTTCGCCATGCCCTGGAAGTCATGGATCTGAGGTAAGCTGGGAGGTAAGTGGGTCCAGCTCCTCGGAAAATTCCATACTGAGGCTTAGGCACGCCCGGCTTTATACCCGGCTGATTGCTAATCAATCACCTTCGCCTGCAAATTAATTTGCCCGTTAATATGTTCGTCAGTCGCTCTCACGGTGATTCGCTCCCATTCAGTCGGTCTAATCCCGACTAACGTCTCCGTTCCCTATTCAGGGAACGTGGGGTTACGCAAGTAACCTAGACGTTACCTTCCTTGTAGAATTGTGCTTCAAATAAAGGCCATTTATTTTGACCAGGTTGTTAGTTTATCATTTACAAGTCAATATTGTCTATCCTCTTAAGCCCGAGAGTTCCCGGTACCGGGGACTTGCCCCCTTGTGCGTTACATTTTCACTCATAGCTCACTAACCCCGAGAATAACCCACACATATTAAATACTGTTGTGTTCAGCGGAAACTCCTCTAAAAACGTATCTAATTCAATTTCATATCCGTTAACCACTGCTCGAACGCCATGCAAATAAACAACAACATGTCCGGAGTATAATTCATGACCACGTTTTTGTTTATGTGCGATATGTATCCACAATATAAACGGAAACACCAAAACCATTACATTAAATGAAAGCTAACAACCAGCTGAATCCAGTGATATGCAACTCATTAACATTGCATGAAGTATTTCAGAGCAGGGAGCGAAAGTTCCACGAAAAAACGCCAGCGAAAACCAAGCAAGCATGTAAATCTTGTCTTACCTTTGCCGTTTTTTCAACAAAAGTTATTTCCATAGCGATAAAAGTCCGTTTGTTGTTATGTCCGGTCGATAGCTTCGCGCAAACGCCATTTTTGATTATTTCTGTAGCTCTGTGGCGTCATTACGCCACCAAATATGGAATGACTCCCCGTGCGTAAGAGGTGGTCTCTCCACGCTGCGCGTCGTGTGATTCGTCGGCGATCCCGTCAGTCTCAAAATGGTTGAGCTGATTGGTTTCCATAGACTCAGAGCTTTCCATCGATATATAGATCTCCCGGATTGGACAGATGGTCGGGGGGTAGGGACACGCAGAAGCTCAACGTCGAAAGCGTTTGTGAATGAAAGGTTCCCAAAAGCGCAGCAAGATGGCGTAAATGAGCTTCTACCCCCCTTTTACAGCGTTTCTTTAGGAGTTTTTTTTGCTGAAATCATGTCCCATAAGCAAGAAAAGAAGACTATTAACGTAGCTGAAGCTTTGGACAAGATTTTTTCCATATTTCAATTATTGTGCCAAATTGTGCCAAACTGTGCCAACATGGATTACGCCTGAACTTTATTCAATCAAAACCTGTACAGAATATTAGTTTCTTGTAGTATGGACACCAAACTTGCTACAGATGTCCTTGACATGTAGTGGTTACAACTGATTGTGTTTATTTGCTTCGTTACAAGTAAAATAAGGAGATATTGGGGGAAACATGTGTTTTTTTTAGGCGGAGTTCATTTTTTGGCCATTCCAACATCAATTACTCTTACCCAGTGTTCTTGACTGTCAAATTACCTCCTCCACACCACTCCCCAAGAACCTATCTTCATTTTGATACCAAGATTTGCAGTTTAGGCCTTGTAAAAGCTGAGAAATGCCTTAAAAAGTAAAAGTATAGGATTTTCGGAAAATAGGCCTCAGGGCTTAAGAGGCTATATGGACAGTGATTTAAAAAAAAAATAAATGAATAGATAACTAAAAAAAGTGAACTTGTGAAAATGCGGTGTTAAATGTGATGCGGTTGAAAATTTGGGTGCACCTAACTTTTGTGCTGGTGCACCTAAGAAAAAAATTTAGGCGCACCAGTGCAAAAAGTTAGTCTAGAGCCCTGTTACATCTCTTTCCCTTTCTCTCTACCTGATAACTACACTATTTATTGACCTATATTATCCCCACTGATAAACAGATACTTTATAACTAACCTTGTTACAGATACTATATACACTCACTTCGAGAGCAGACAGACAGCTAATATGCTCACCACAGCCAACAAACACGCATGCATTTCGGTTTATGCCCACACCAGCTCCGTGTATTTGCATGGCAGCCCAGATTAGCATGTACACAAGCTCTGCTAACACAAACCAGTTATTCAGCTTACTGTGACATCACTGAGGTTTGTCACCTGGAATGTACATGGCATTAATAAGAAAGATAAGAGAATTAAAGTTTTCAACCATTTAAATAAGGCAGACATAGTATTACTACAGGAAACTCACTTCCCCAAATCAATAGATAACACAATGTTTTCACCACAGTTTCCCTACGCATACTCAGCCTGTTACAATTCCAAACAAAGAGGGGTCGCCATACTCATGAGTAAAAATATCACCCTTGTTCAAAATAACACTATCACAGATCTTGAAGGAAGATTTATTATAATTAACATAACCATATCAAACATAGAATACTGCATTGCTAATATTTATGGCCCCAAACTCTATCCACGCACTTAATACTGAATCCAAGCTCATAATAGGTGGGGATTTTAACCTGGTACTTAACCCAGAACTGGACAGGCTGAGTACAGCAGCAAATTGTAGATTCTCAATCAACAAGAATTCTCAAACAATATATGAATGATTTTGGTCTTTTTGATGCATGGAGATCTTTTTTTCCCACCTCAAAGGAGTACACATATTTCTCATCGGTTCATCACTCACAGTCACTACTAAAATATTTCCTAGTAAATAACTCAGTTCTGTCAGACATTGCTCTTACGAGCATTCACTCTATCACAATCAGTGACTATGCACCAGTCTCTTTGTTAATAACCACAAACATTTCGCAACCAAGGAGAAACTGGAGACTTAACACATCATTACTTAAAGACCAGGAATTTATACATTACTTTAAAAGAGAATGGGCAACCTTCATGGAAATAAAAGACTCCCCAGGAATCTCAGCTTGTGTTTTATGGGAGACTGCAAAAGCAGTAATGCGAGGTATAACAATTTTATTTTCATCATTCAAGAAAAGACAGGAGATGAGGAAAGAGCAGGAATTAGAAGTAACAATTACCGTATTTTTCGGCTCATAAGACGCACTTTTTCTTCCCCAAAACTGAGGGGGAAAAGTTGGTGTGTCTTATAGACCGAATGCAGAGCGCCGCGAAGTCCGGTCACGGCCGTATGAGAGGCGTAAGAGCTCCGGAGCTCTGGAGCTAGGCCGAAGCCGCGGCCATATTTGTACACCCAGCGCTGTGCGCTGACGTCATCGCCCATCTCTGCCATAGCGCGGTCGTAACGAAAACAAGAAAAAAAACTACATTTTCCACAATGGCTTGGCTACGGTAGCCGCAGCGGTGCTTCCACATCCGTACTCACGAGCAAAACTGTTGCCGTTTCTCACACATTAAACGTAAAAGAGCCCCGGAGCTAGGCCGAAGCCGCGGCCATATTTGTACACCCAGCGCTGCGCGCTGACGTCTTCGCCCATCTCTGCCATAGCGCGGTCGTAACGAAAACGAGAAAAAAAACTACATTTCCCACAATGCCTTGGCTACGGTAGCCGCAGCGGTGCTTCCGCATCCGTACTCATGAGCGAAACTGTTGCCGTTTCTCACACATTAAACGTAAAAGAGCCCCGGAGCTAGGCCGAAGCCGCGGCCATATTTGTACACCCAGCGCTGCGTGCTGACGTCTTCGCCCATCTCTGCCATAGCGCGGTCGTAACGAAAACGAGAAAAAAATCTACATTTCCCACAATGCCTTGGCTACGGTAGCCGCAGCGGTACTTCCGCATCCGTACTCACGAGCGAAACTGTTGCCATTTCTCAGACATTAAACGTAAAAGAGCCCCGGAGCTAGGCCGAAGCCGCGGCCATATTTGTACACCCAGCGCTGCGCGCTGACGTCTTCGCCCATCTCTGCCATAGCGTGGTCATAACGAAAATGAGAAAAAAAACTACATTTCCCACAATGCCTTGGCTACGGTAGCCGCAGCGGTGCTTCCGCATCCGTACTCACGAGCGGAACTGCTGCCGTGCGCTCTCTCTCTCTTGCTCGCGTGAGGAAAACAAAATGCTCTCAATGACTGAAACTCTTCTTTAATAAACTCAAACTCAAATCATCTCTCAACAGTACATCTCACACATGTACATACGAGATAACAAACGTAAGTAACGTGCTCTGCAATTGGGTAGTGTTCCTAACCAGGTAAGAGCGCATAAGGATCATATCTTAACACCATGCAACCGAATTGCCACTTAAATAAGCTATAAATAATGAGTTATTTAACATTAAGGAGTAGTTACATTTATTTTACATTAAAATAGTTATTAATTAATTATTAAATAATTATTATTTTACATCTGGGGGTGCCCAGATTCTTTTAAAGGGGGGCTCGACTAAAAAAGTTTGAGAACCACTGTATTATTACTAATGTGTGGCAATGTTACTAGCTATTATTAGTAATGTAGTGACAATGTTACTGGCTATTATTAGTAATGTAGTGACAATGTTAGTGTAATGTAGTGAAAATGTTACTAGCTATTATTAGTAATGTAGTGACAATGTTGCTATTATTAGTAATGTAGTGACAATGTTACTGGCTATTACGGTATTACTAATGTGGGGGCAATGTTGCACTGGAACAGTGATGGTGATAACGAATGGTGGACTTTAGAGTGATGAGTGGGGGCAAAGAAAAACATTACAGCCTTTTTTTTGTTACTTTTACTGTTTACTGTCTGTTCATGTTACATGTTTGGCTGTTAATATTTTTTCTAAAAATATTTAAATATTTTACAAAAGTATTTGGTTCAGAATCTTTTTTTTCTAGATCTTCCTCTTTTAAAATTGGGTGCGTCTTATGTGCCGGTGCGTCTTATGAGCCGAAAAATACGGTAAATCCCTTGAAACTGATTATATAGACAACCCCCGAGAAAACATCCGGAAAGATTTAAGGCAAACTAAATTATAACTGAATATCCTAAATAATAAAAAAAAACCTCAAATCCAAGTAGAAAGACTAACAGATGTGGCAAATTTTTAGCAGGCCTACTAAAAAATAACAAGGAAAAACAAGTAAATGTCATCAGTAATTAACAAAAATGGACAACTTGTTCACGACCCCTAAGACATTAATAATACTTTCAGGGAATTTTATAAAAATATATATACCGGTACATCTTAAATTAATCCATCACCAACCGAAAAAGAATAAAAAAGCACCAGGGCCAGATGGTTATCTGAGGCTGAGGTCTACAGAGAGTTTTGGCAAGTGCTGGAACCCACCTTTAGTAGAATAGTGGTTGAAATTAAGTCTGAAGGAAAAGTACAATCAAACATTAACTCAACTTTCATAAGTTTACTCCTAAAACCAGGGAAGGACCCCACACTGCCATCAAGCTATAGACCAATCTCTCTTCTAACTGTAGATTTAAAAATAATCTGCAAAGCTATCGCTAAAAAGCTTGAAAAAATTACCCCTCATATAATTCATGCAGACATTCATCAAGGGTAGACACTCAACAAATAATATGTACAGACTAATTAACCTGATTGATCTAGCAAACAACACAAGTCTAGAATCTACCATTATCTCTCTAGATGCAGAAAAAGCTTTTGATAGAGTTAACTGGAAAATCCTAATTGCAACACTTCGTAAATTTGGATTCGTTAATTCTTTTATAGAATGGATCCAAATTCTATATAGCTCTGCGAATGCGTCAGTTAGAACAAATGAACAAACTTCTTCTAGATTTAACCTTCAAAGAGGAACCAGACAAGGCTCTCCCCCACTATTTGCTATTTTTATTGAACCACTGGCGCAAGCAATTAGGCAAAACATAAAAATTACTGGAATAAGTACAAACAATATACATCACAAAATAAGTCTTTATGCAGATGATGTGTTATTATTTCTCCTTCATCCACATCTCTCTCTTCCAGCAGCTATTAATGTCATTGAATCATTTTCAGCTGTCTCTGAATACTCTGTAAACTGGGGGAAATCAACAGTTATGCCACCGAACATGGTTCTTCAGAACACTTCCTTTTCCACCACTTTTAATTCGGGGAATATTAAATATCTGGGCATTGAATTCTCACCGAGGCTGTCAGATCTGGTACAACTAAATAACTCACCACTACTTAAAAAAAGATGGCAGCACTTGCCCATATCTCTAATGGGAAGGGTAACCAGCATTATCAATGAAAGTCATGCCCAGAATTAATTATCTGTTATCAATGATTCCTAACCAGCCGTCCCGGGATTGGTTCAAGTCACTGGACTCCCATTTCTACAGATTTCTATGGAAAGACAAACCACAACGCATCAGCTTACACAATCTCAGAAAATCCAAGGACTGTGGTTGCCTGGAGCTGCCAAAAGTTTTTCCCTATTTTCTCTGTAACAAACTGCAACATGTGCACCAATGGATTGGTTCTAATTCGACCGAACTCCCCTGGTTTTACATTCTGCAAAGACATTATGATAGCAGATTTATCATTTATAAGCTCTAAGATCAAACATCATCACTGCTTTCTGAATCTGAGCATACGTACTGCACTGACAGCCTGATGGGAATTTCTTAAGATAGCGGCCTCACCGCTTGCTCCTTGCCAGCACACACCAATTTGGAACAACCCAGACTTCCTACTAAACAAAAGGGCAGTATATTTCCCTAATTGGCAAAATAATGGAATAACAAATCTTAGACGTATCAGTATTTTTCGCCGTATAAGAATTTCGCCTTATACGGCGAATGCAGTGCGCCACGGAGCGGAGGGCGGTCACGGCCGTAGGAAAGGCGTAACGCACGGTCACCTGTCTACAGCCGATCCGCCTCCTGCGTGCGGCTCACAACACGCGTATCGCCCATTCATGCGGTCAATACGCGCCTATTGTGGCAACCGCGCTGCTCAATACATGCTTACCGTGCCGCTGAAACCTCAGACGCGCGTAAACGCGTCTTTGTATTGAATTAACATGGAAACCATTCGCGCTTACCGTGTTCGATGTGAACGTACCTTAAGAGAGGCCGCGGCTTCAGCCTTGTTCCGGCTGGGTGGGGCGTGGTCTCCTCCTCCGGTATTGCTGGCTCTGGGCACACATGATCAGCAGTTCCTGGATGTGATGTGAGTGAATGCATGTGTTCGTGCATGGGTTTATGTGTATGAGTTAGGGTTGGTGGATGAGTGTGGGTGATTGTATGTCTGAGCATATTTGGATTGAGTATGTATGAGCTCCGAAGGGGGGGCAGTTGCTGCTAAGTTGCCTGCGCAAAGCTTCAGGTGTGGGTCCCTCTGAGCAGGGTTGGAAGTAAACTCTGCAGGGCTCCAGCCCTCCAGGAATGGATCCCGACACCTGTGTCTTAGGGTCTTACTGGTGGGAAGAGCACCAATCGACGAACCAACCCTACATGCAGCGGAACTTCCGCTACCCCTGAGGGAGGCAAATCTGAAAGCGAAGACAGAAAAGATTGCACCCATTTTGATGCTGGAAGGGATAGCAGATCGACAGAGTCATATGAAAGTACCGGGTAATGCCAGACCACTACCCAATTTAACCCCAGGCAAGACGGGACACTCATAGAATGAATGAGTGGCCCGAGGGACCACCTGATGATACTCGACCCATAACATCATCCAAAGGTTCAGAGAAGCTAAGCCGTGTTGTTGGCCGGCCAGGGCACTGAGCACAGAGACCTCAAAAAAGGTCCCCTACGGCACACAAAAGAGCCGCACTAGAGCAACACAGTGTAAGTACTTCTTGTGGCTGTCTTTCAATGAAATAAATCCTCCAGAGCCAGGACTACTCCAGATCTTGCTCATCGCATCATGAAACATGGAGGGAATGATGGCAAAGCTGCAGAAAAACACACTTAAACATGCTAGCTAACAGATCAGTGGTGCTGTGGTGCAGTGGATTCACTATCTGGGCTACACCGGATTGCAAGGCAAGCAACATTCTGATAATATTAAAATGTAATATAATAAAAAGTAGAATGAATGTATGTTTCACTGGGTTTGAATAGCCAGCTGATTGCTAATCACCTATGCCTGGAAAATAATAAACACATCAAAAGATAATCTTGGGCAGATCGTTCTCAATTAGTAGGTTTACCGACGAGACTTCTCTGGAAACAACTGTAGGGAACATCAAGCCATTTCGAAGTTGCTTTCTTGTTTTTCCTAGTTTAACAATTTTTTTTTCAATACACAATAATTAATAAAACAGAGCTTGCAGTTTTTTTTTGCTTTAAGGATTTTCTTTATTAAGTTCAGAAAGTTCCGGTTTCGCAATGGCTGCGTTCTACAGCCACTTTCTGCAGGATCTTTTCAAGATAATCATTACCGATGTGCTTCATATGTGTCAAAGAACAAAAGGGCAAAAGGGATATAAATCATACACAGCCTCGTATATACACAGTTCAATCCGAAATTACGCTGAACATATGTCTCATGCAGCTGCTTCACTTCATTAGAGAGGTATAGCACAAGCAGGGTCTAATGATGAAGGTTCGGGAATGGTACAATAATCATAATTTATTGTAACATCCATTGTAACTTGTACAGCAAATGTCTCTGTGGCATGTTTATGAAACATTTTCGCCTCGATACAATAGATGTAGAATACAATAGCAACTGTTAGTCTTGGAGCTTTCCTAATAGCAACGTGGCAGTTCATTTTCTCCAGACATACACAGAGTACTGGCAACACAGCGGTGACTGAAAATTTTAATAAGGAAGGTGTTACACTTGTATTCTAAGAAACCGGTGTAATTGTGGCAATTTATTTAGTGTGACCAACAGTGCAGTTTGCAAACAAGTGCAGTGTTTCTACAAGCACCTCACATGTCCAATTAGGGCTGAAGCAAAAATGATTAAACTGCAGCTTCCGAGCTTCCTGTTTACGCTAATTATGATGCATTCCTTGCCCTTTTGAGGTGTTTTACTTATTGCTGTGGGTATTTAGGGGAAGTTAGAAATGAAATTATGTACCAAAGCATTTCAGAAAAGGGATTCATCACAGTCATCTATTTTCATTCAAGGCAAGAACATTTTATGTAGCTCTAACATTGTTCATGAATAGTTTTATTAGTTTTTACAATTGTATATAAATAAACACAAAGGTTTACAAGAGTTCTAACTCTTTCCAAATTTATCTGAATTACAGGCAAACTACTTCCAGGAAGGTCACAGGCGAGCCTCGAACCGACAACCTTCTAACTGGAAGACCACAATGCTGCCTTTGCAGGGAATATTTTTTATTTAATTCAAGAAAACCTTTAATGCACAAGTTACTTTTAAGGCCCATGTGCGTCAACACTTAGGACTGGTATCAGTACTGGTATTTTAAAGGAATTCCCGGACATTAATTCGAAATAAACCCATTACATGTCTCGACAGGCAGTTGTTAACTCATGGACGTGCATTTATTTATAATTTTTCATATAAACTTCCTGTTCCATTCATCAGTAGAGTGATCATAGAAAGCAGTGTTTTTTTATTTACATGACATGAACCAGAAACAGACTTTCGTTCATTATCTGGACCTGTTTTGTCTGTAAGAGTGTGTGTGTGGTGGGTAGGCATGTACAGGCTAGCTGTCGGCGCAGATGCATTTGAGTTAATTCCCCATGTGAAGAAGAGGGGAGAAGGCGGGGCAGTCCAGGTTTGACCTGAGTCAATTTGGAGAAAGATTGAACCTGTCTACAAGAACATGAGTTAATAGCATAATTAATGTGGGCATCTCGGCGGAGGCAGTCGCATCTTTATCTCTCTCCCTTGCTTATTTTTCCAGCTAGCACCCTCATCTTTGTTTTCCGGTGAGAGACTCTCGTTATGCTGCTCTCCGAATAAGGGAACCAAAGCAACTGATCAATTGGTTTCTGAATTCAATCAACACCAAGCGCTCACCTGCCTGGGAATCACTCTGTGGTCTTTAACCGCAAACAGGACATTATCTGAGAGATGCTGACAGTCATGCAATGGATGTTGAATAAATCGGGAGGCCTCTGAGGGACACAAAGTATCTGTGAAAATGGCAGATATTAAGCAAAACTTCAGCTTTCAGGCGTCTCTGGAAAGCAAAACAACTCCCGAGTGAGAACAAGATAACAACAAGCTCTGCATTTTTTTTTTTACTTTCTGCACCAGAAAGAATGGCTGCAGGAAAGACGCTGTTGTTTACATGCAGAATTATCCATAGCACCTTCCTCCCCCCGGAACACACACACCCTTCTCTGCAATGTTTTGTCTTAGGTCTATTATGTCCTTGTTGCTAAGGATTTTCTTTCCACCATATTTTTAGTAAATTATCCTCTTTCTCAACATCTTAATATGTCTTCCCCTAATCTGTGCTTTTGGTCAGAGTGGTGACCAAAAAAATGATTGATTGATCGATTCTTCTTTTAAACATTTCAATTCTCAGAACATGCAGTACTCACTATATAGTACAGGGATGAGTATTGGAAATAATACACAGCAAAATGCAAAGTGCATGAGCAAAGTTCCCTTTCAGTCGTTCCCGGAGACGTCAGTCGGGATAAGACCGACTGAATGGGAGCTGATCTCCATGGAAGAACGGACCAAACACTTTAACGGGCAAATTGATTTGCAGCCGTGGGGTATTGATTAGCAATCAGCTGGGTATAAGACCGGGTGCGACCCACGCTTCAGTATGCGATTTTCCTTCGGAGCGGACTGAGTGTGACTCTCTTCTCCATACTTTGATGCAAGCTAAAAGTGGTTAGAAGGTTGCTTACCTTGGCATTTCGGTGTAGTCCTCTGCAAGCCACCGTACCGCAGCACTTCTCATCCTTTGGTTTTTGCGCTAATCCTGTCATCTTCACAACACGATGAGCAAACATGCATTACTCCTGGCTGTGGTGGGTTTACTCGTCGAAAAGAGGGTCACGAGAGAATGCGCAGAGTGTTTGGTTTCCAGCACGCAGACGCGGCTCTCGTGAAGCGTGAGTGTTTGCAACACTCTGCTGAGTCTCACGCGGAAGTTTTTGGGTTGAGCGGCGTCATGCGATCCCTCGCGTCATCCCCAAACACCGAGCGTGCTTCCCGTCTGGTCTGCAGGTGAATCGGCATTGCCCGGTACCTCGTATGATCCTGTAGACGATCTGCTCTCCCTCGCAGCATCAGAAGGGGCGCAGCTTTCGGTTCTCCAGTTCAGCTGCCTCCTCTGGGACTGGAGCTGAGCCGGAGGCCCCATCAGAGTCGTGTTGACCTTCCTCCAGGAGAGGTTAGATCGGGGGCTGTCCCCAATGTCCCTCAATGTCTACACTGCCGCTATTTCTGCCTTCCACCTCCGGGTTTAAGGGAAATCAGTGGGCAGCCACGAATTGACGGTGAGATTTCTCAAGGGGGCTAGGCGCCTCAGGCCTCCTAGACCACCCTCTCTGTCGCCCCTTCTGGGCTGCGGAAGTCTCCTTTTGAGCCCTTGCATTCGGCGGAGCTGCATGTCCTCTCATTAATGACTCTCATGAATTCGTGGATGTTGGCTAGAAGGGTCTCACCGACATATGTCGAGCTACGAGCAGGTCTACACCTATACATTCGTCAGGGTTTACAACCTTGATGTCGCAGGAGCAGATGTTAGCTTGCAGTACTCTCCCATTGGGGCAGTACATTATTCACGAGCCCCCCCTCTCACGGGTGGCTCTCCTTCTCCTCCCCCTTTCGGCATCTGACTGAGCGGAGCAGTCAGCTCTGCTAGGTTCTGTTGTTCTGGGGCTTTGTATCGGCCTGGCCCCAGCAGAACTAGGGTCCAGATCTGGGAGTCCCCCTTCCGGCGCTCCCTTTCTGTGTTGTCTATACAGCTCCCCTACCAGGCGGCTAGTATGAACCTGTCTGCAGAACGATGACTCGCCGGTAGCCCTGTGGGCCTCGATGCGATCTCCGCACACCCCTCCCGACGTTGAGGGGTGCTGTCCTTCTGATCGTCTTTGCAACAACAGAGTACAGCTACGCTCTCAGTGTTGGACGACTTCCCCGTCAATGATAGTTCCGGGCAGGGGCAGGAGTTCCCATTCAGGTGACCACAGCTTAATCAGCTAACCTTTTCAGTTTAGTGCTGGCCTGTTTGGATGGACTTCGGGCATGGCACTTAGAGGCTTGGGTAACACCACGTTCCCTGAATAGGGAACGGAGACGTTACCCCTTTGCCAAACCCTGGAAGTCGGGAATCATAGATGCCGGAGGTAAATAGGTCAGCTCCTCTGAAAATCCCATACTGAATCGTGGGTCTTATACCCGGCTGATTGCTTATCAATAACGCACGCCAGCAAATCAATTTGCCCGTTAAAGTGTTCGGTCCGTTCTCCCATGGAGATCAGCTCCCATTCAGTTGGTCTTTTCCCGACTAACATCTCCGTTCCCTATTACGAAAGTAACCTGGACGTTCTCAATCAACTCAATGGTGTGCAATTCAAATACTGCCCTTGTGTTAAATATTGCACTATATTTGGAGAATTAATGCCTCATTTGCTTTTAAAACTGCCTGGCGTGCTAATTAAATGCATACAGTGTTACAATAATTGACAATAGTTCATTAAAGGTTCATTAAGGTCTTTAACAAGAATCACTTTTAAAATGAGCTAGTTTAACAAATAAAACTTTAACAGTTTAAAAGCTGAAATGTTCTGTGTATTTTGCGAATTAAACATGGCCATGTGCTATTTGAATTTTCAAAATTCCCGGACAAAATTCCACCCAAAAAAAAAAAAAAATTACTTGTCAACACTTCCAGAACTATGTTTGTAAATTTGCTTCTTAGACCTGGTTGATGGAATGACAGCTGTAGCAACGATTTGAGTTTTGACAGATATCATCTTTGCAGTAGAGTTTAAACACAGTCATGGATGCTGCGAATCAGTCTCATCCCACATCTGGGCTCCATGGCAGTCTCATCACTAACAGAGAAAACATGCCAGAACACAGACGGTGCGTGGAGAGACACACCTGAGGTTGACTTCTCCACAGCTGTCAAAAGTTTAGCTGTGCCTTCTCATTTTTGACTTTCCTCATAAATGCACTTGGCGTCTGTCAGACATAGCAATGCACGCTGTAGCTGGAATGATGAAAACCTAAAAGTTTAGATTCTCTTATACAATTATGTGGCTCAGCAGCAGTGCACTGTCATCCCACGGTAGAAAGTGAGGATGATTGGTGATGGACTGGCATGCGGTCAATGTCTTAATAAGACCTAGGATAGGTTTAAGAGGCCTCGCATTTAGTAGAAGATGATTGAACCAGCTAAACTAGAATGTTTTCTCTGAGATGCTTTTATAACTAGTGAAAACCTGCATGTTCAGAAAGCTGCCTAACATGAGCAAGAAAGCTGAATCTAATGTAATTTAATGTGCAACATTCTATTGATGGAGCCTGAATAGACCAATCAGGATTCTTTTTCACGTGGCTCCCATAGCCCTTTCTTGAAGCACTGTTCCAGAGAAACATTTCCTGGGAAATGATCTCATGACCTTGCCTTAGTACACACTGTGTTCTGAAAAATCCCAGATGAGTTCACTTGAAGAAAGTAGAACTTGCTAACGAGTTGGACAGAAGTTGTGAAGGAAATAAAGTAAAAACCATTCAGACTGAAGTTTCCCTCAGGGCATGTGGTTATAAACACACCAAGAGAATGTCAATAACATTTTAGCAGCACAAAATATCTTTTTAAACTATGGGAGCAGGTATATATAGCATATATATATATATATATATAAATAATTAAAAGAGTCACTCAGCGGCTTCTTGGAGCAGGCTGGGCAAGTTTTTCTTGGACTAGAATCACAATCACTCCACGAAGCAAATACACTTCAGCTCTTAGACGATAATGCCCAGTAGCTCCACGATACGCATTGTGACAGTTTTATATTGTCATATATTGTATAACTAGCAAATTCGTTTTAACTGAGGAATATTAACACAAAAACTATGTATGCAAGATTTGACTTACATTATAAATATATTTATTTGCATTTAAAAAGTTCTCTTAACCCTTCTTAATAATGCAAAAGAGTACTGAAATAGCATTATCCCTCACGTAACTAGCTGATGAAGAATGGAGAAGTAGAACTTTATTTTGGGTCAGAAATTCAGGTGACACTTTAAATTCTCGCTAATATGAATTTGATTAATTCTAAACTTCAAAATTACTTCAACCCTTAGAAGTCTGGAACCTTTTTGAGCATTTTTACTACTTTACAATAGGCTCTAGTAAATTATCTTTAAAACAATTATAAAATTTTTCATTACATTACACAATAATCCCACAACGATACTGTCTGAATCAGTCATCTCTCAGTGCTCTCCTATGCTCCAGAAACTTCTCACCTCAGGCACACACGCAATGTCGTCATTACCATAATAAATGTAAAATCATTCGAAATGTCTGAGCTTTCAGATTCTTATTTTTTCGATAGTGCGCACACCACCAGAGCTATAGTAGTTTGAAGTGCGCATGTCATTATTCTGTCACCGGCGACATGTTCGGTGTGAAGAATCAATATTGTTGCATTGAACTGAAGATCAATTAAAATCTGAGAATCAATATTTTTTACCCAGCCCTAGTGCTTTGTTTTGTACAGGATTTTTGAGAAATATAGCCCTTATGACAGGTCTTCTATGTCAAAGGGTTATCCCTTCTTTTCACCACTAGATGGCACTTATTTGGAAACTAAAACGAAACTTTAAGGGTTTGCGGATTTTATTTTGGTTAAATATGAACTACCTTGCAATTGTTCATTTAAAACACAAAATATTAAAACTAATAATCTTTTTGAAACCTGCACATTATATTTGAAGGCAAAATTAAACTATAGGTGGATTGTGCCATTCATACGTAATTCAAAGCAGACGCCGAAATGGCCACAGGGCAAACCACAGTTTCATGAACATCCAGTGCTTTGTGCATCAACTCACTGCCTTACTTAAAAGTCAACTCAAGAGTTGCTGAAATGAGTAGACATTAATTTAATATTTTAACAGTACAATGTGACTAAACCCCCCCATTTGCAGTAGCATGCAAAATATGTGCAACTAAATACCAATCATTACAGATTGTGTCACTTAAAGGAGGGGTTTGTACAAGCAAGTATAAAGGTTTTACTTGATTAAAAAGTTTTTTTTTATTTTGCATGTGGGCCATTTTGTTGACGAAAATAGTAACAAAATAAAACGGACTAAAATGGGATGGGGAAACCTGTAAACTACAAAGCTGGGTGGCAGTTTTGTGAAAACCAATGCCTGAAAACAAGCTCTAATAAAAAAGTATCAATGTATTTCTTTTTAAATCTTGCAATAGCTCCAGGTATTAACGATTCACTAGTGTGTGTGGTGTGATGCGTGCACATGCCCTCTCCTGATCTCTCCTAGCTCTTAGATTCCATCTTGCAGCTTAATGACAGCAGCCATGAGGATCAGCAGAAACTGAAGGATTAATGCAGGATCCTCAACTCTTTCCCATCGTCCACATGCAGTAGATATATACATATATAGCAATTACATTTGATTAGGCATACTCTGCTCAAGGCACTGCTGCCTCGCTCTCTTTATCTTGAGGCTTTATAGAGTTAAAGGTAACCTTAATTAAGGGACTGGCAGCTCTCTAAATACAGCATTCTGACCAGTTAAATTCTCACAAGTTAGGAGAACAATTTCACAGAGTCCCAATCAAAATTCTCAAAGTTGGATGCTAGTTTAACAGTTTACTAGTCTTTACTAATTACTAATCTCATATTGTAATTAAATATGCTTTATTTAAACAGAGATGTCTAGGTTACTTGCGTAAACCCCTTGTTTCTTAAGGAGGGAACAGAGACGTATGTTGGATGTTGGACTACGGGAATCTGCATTAAAGTGGCCTATTAACTCCCTCTATCAAAACGGGCCAATGGAAAAGCCTCATTGTGCAGCAAGTGAGTGGAATTTTGGAGTATTGGGGCAGAACATAGTGCAGTCTGGAATCCTGTGAATGTGCTTTATGGACCTGAGGTAGAACTCTGGGCCCATAGCGGAACCCTGGAGTGAAGCTGAATCTGGACTGGAACCCTGTATCTGAATTGAACCCAGACCAAAATGCTGTCAAGGTGTTGGATTCTAATTAATGCCTCCAATGGCGTAGCCTTAGTACCCGGTGTAGTGCCTGGCATCAGTGCTCCTTTTCCTTCTTGCTCTGAGGAGGCTCTGACAGTACCATACTTCATAGAACCTAGGGCTTGTGGATCCATTGCTGGGTAAATTCAACCAAGGGGTCAGTTGCACACTGTATCCAGTGAGTGTGAACATTGGGTATGAACATTGGGTACATATAACAGCAGGTCTGCTGCCCTGGCTGTCAAGAAGAAAAAGTTCTCTCCTGAAGCTGCAATTAATCTTATGGAGAGCAACCACATTGAGAAGACTACCAAAGTGCAAATGGATTCATATTTGCTAGTTTTGGAGTCATATAAGATGTCATGGCTAGGAAGTGCAGGAGCAGAAATGCAAATAGGATTGTTTTCAGTATGAAATAATCTTTAATGTGAAACACATAGGAATATAAGGATTCAAATAACATTTACAAACAACAAACATTGACACAAGACAACTGAGGTGAAGGAAAACTTATATAGACACCTGTGATCACAGTTTTTTTTTTAATCGCTAACAAGCTTTTAGCTATACTTCAGATACTTTTTCTAAACTCTTAACACATACTGTCACCTACAAACACAATTAGCCGAATTGATCATTTTCTTCTCAAAAACAAATTTTGTTAAATAAATACTAACTCTATTTCTTTGCACACACTGACTTTACCAAAACACTGACAATTTGAATCAAATTGAAATAAATTTTTCAAAGACTAACATTTGTTTTCACTTCACAAGGGACATGCAGCCATGTTTCAGTTTTATAGGTATTTCCATCCAAAACAAGCAATCCACCAATTTCACTACATTTCTTGGTTGGGAACTGTATGTCCACATAAACAGTAATTTTCACATTCAAAAGCATTTCAGTGAAAACCAAAAATATATATATATTTACTGTTTACTAATTACAGGAATTCATATCGCTTTCAGTGATCGATTACATAATTTAAACTTAAAAAATAATGCCCAGATAAACAGCAAAATGCCCCGATAAAGGGGGCAGGTTTGGGTGTGGTCTACAAACAAAAAGCACACAATGACTGCATCTAATCTCTGCGGTCTTCAGGATTATACCACGTTTTCATCAAGTGAGAAAAGAAACAATCTTTGTAAAATGCAACACTTTCCTGTTGGTTTGTTGGAAGATGGATATTCTGTAATGGAGGCAACCTTTGACCCCTTGGGGTGCTTTCTTTCACCAGCCCCTCTTAGTGAAAGACTGAGGTTCATCACACGATGAACGGACTGCTGTTTGTGCAGTTCTTGGAATGCCACCACCACGTATCCTTACACCTCTTCCTTGCCCTCTCTTGTGTCCTGCTCCTCTCACTGCTCTCCCCGGTCCTTCTCCTGTAACTGCTCTCCCTGGTCCTTCTCCTCTCACTGCTCTCCCTGGTCCTTCTCCTCTCACTGCTCTCCCTGGTCCTTCTCCTCTCACTGCTCTCCCTGGTCCTTCTCCTCTCACTGCTCTCCCTGGTCCTTCTCCTGTAACTGCTCTCCCCGGTCCTTCTCCTCTCACTGCTCTCCCTGGTCCTTCTCCTCTCACTGCTCTCCCTGGTCCTTCTCCTCTAAGAAAAAGAGGTTTTCTTACTGTATCGAATGTTTTGAATATCGTGTTTTCTATTGTGGGATGATTATTACAAAAACAAGCCATAATTTTGGTTGGAGGTGTAGCTTGTCTGTTAAGATAATGAAAGCATTGTGGAAATTCCTGTAGGAAAAAACTGCATTTTGTGTGAAAACGACCACAAAAGACGGATATTGTGCTAAATGTGTTTTGAAAATGTGGCAACTGATTGAATGCTTGGTAGTGCCCACTCAAAAAAAGCTGTAATTTTAATGAGGAGTTATCAGGGGAGTATATTTACCAGCAGGTGGAGACAAAGGATGGGGACCCACCATAGAAACCTAGAATCAGAACGCTTTTTACTAAGCTGATTCTCAGCTCAATTCTCTCAAATGACTCCTTCTGCAGGGAATTGTTCTCTCCAACCCAAGTGCTTGTTAGTGGCACTGGGCTGGAGAAGTGGAGATTTTTTCTGACCTTGTGTGTGTTCCCAGAGTCTCTCATGTTTTGATTTGCTGGGTGTTCTTTCTGTCTGGTTATTCTGTTTTTGCCTCTTGCCACCTGATTCTCATTAGTTAAGAGTTCTGTGTCATGGCTGTCTTGTATCTGAGTCTGCAGTCTGGGTGAAAGCTTAAGCTCAAGATAATTGTTCTATACAAAGGAATTTAAACGTTTAGTCCCCCTTCAGTGACTAAACATCTCAGCCCAGCATTGATCGCGTCTAATATAACACATTGTAGGACATGAGTTGGTCTACAGCAATAATGATATTCTTCCAAAAAAATGTCTTTTCATTGTTTTTGTGCATTATTCAAATTTGTGGCAAAGTTAAGATTTGAGTAAACCAGAAGGATGTGTGATGACAAAAATGTGAATCTACTCACAACTCTCGATTTCCAGTGTACAGTTCTGCTCATCCAGTGGGTATCTGCGCAGGTCCATCATGCAGGCTGCTGTGGTAGTAATCCTGAGAATACACAGAGGCCAAATGGTTTAGTATTTAAGTAAATTACACTTTGTCTTCTTTTAATAACGTCGCTATAAAAATACCCCCACTCCCACACACACGTACAGAAAGATAATCATAGAATTCAAAGTACTATGATTAATTATGGCTATAATGTACCGTTATCATGTTTCTCAAGAAAAACGTGAAAATTTACCTTAAAAATATTGTGAAAAGACTGACTCGTAAGAAGTCGACACTTATGCCTTCTAAATGATCAAGAGCTCAAAACCTTTACTTTGTAACTGCCCACCACTGCCAGATCCCCACACCATTACAATTGGGTTCCATAAAGAAGAGAAAGCCCAGCGATCACCAGCACCCTCCCACTCAGTCAATGAAGACCCAGAGCACGTTCACCACCCATCACCGTTCATTACACAAGAGCACCTTGTAAATAAACGTTTGCACTCTGTGTTTCTTCACCTTGCTACACTATGCATGGTTTAAAGAGCAGTGCATTTATAATGGGCAGTTTACCCTTAATTTTAGTTAAGTTATATAGACAGACATAAAATGTAAGTGTAATGTTTTCTTATTTCATCAAGGTAAGAGTATTTAAAATATTATTGTACTCTTTAAAACTCAGAAAGTGCGTCAGTTTCTTTTATGCAAATGTAAATTGTATTAATTTTTTATGTAAATACATCAATAAAATGTATGAAAATAAAATGTGTCTGTTTTAAAAACATTTTCTTCTCTTCCTCCCTTATCAACCTTTTCCATTAAGATTCTGAGCCATGCGATGGATATTATTGCTAAACTGTTGGAATTATCTCTTTAGCACCAAAACCTAAATGAAAACACGTGTAACATCAAAAGGACTTGCTTCTCCGCATCTCCACTTTGAAAAAAAATACAGTGGTACCCCGGGATACGAATGCTTCGAGTCAATGTGCGAGATACGAAAGGTCTTGCGGGACATTTTTTGCTTCGAGATGCAAAGAAAAATTCAAGATACGAACAACCACAAGGAGTTCTGCTCTATTAACGGCTAGTTTGTCTGACGTTGCGCTGCGCTTCGGGGTGCTGGCGCTCCATTCTTCCTTTGAAGAAAGTGCACTTTAAGGGGCTGATACGCCTTAAAACACTTTAAATCACTTTTAAATCGAGTGAACCATTATATATAGATTCCGATAATGTGCTATAACAAATATTCGAGTCAAGGCGTCGTAAAAGAAATAACGTTTATAACGTGAAAGGTGCTGTTCTGTAGATAGAGAAACCCTGTGACGCGTTCTCAGAAGCGTCTCTCCATCCCTTCTCACACGCTCAGTATTCTCTATGCTTGTGCTTGAAACCGTGTTGGTGTCAGTAATTTGTGAAATATCTCGGAAAAATAAACTTTATAAATGGTGTCTGCCATCCGTTCCACCTCCTCCGACATGTCACCTCACTCAAGGTAAGGTTTCACATTTGTGTACATGTTACGTATACATTCTTGTGTTTTATTACATCAACAATGTGTAGATTTAATGACTGAAGAAACGTTGCTTGCTTTTTCTCTGGCTTTCCATTTTTTTATCATTTTATAGTTGTTTCTGAGAGCCGTTGCACGGATTAGGCGTTTTAAATGTAAAACTAGCATCTAGATACGAATTATGCGAAAGTAATCCGTTCCAGGGTGGCATTCGGATCTCGCACCTCAGGGTCCCACTCTATATATTTTTACATTTTGTCTTAAAATAGGGACATTTAAGCAGGATGAAAGATACTTGTTCACTGTGCAACAACATACCATGTTCACTTGCCAACGTAAACATAATAATGTTAGAGGATCTTATGAATTTAATTAACACCCGCCAGCAACCAGAATCCAAAAGCCTCTGTTTCACCTCTACTGCGTCCATTCTTGTGTCTCCCGACAATATAAGCGCATCACAGATATAACCGCGCACCGCAGAGCCCGAACACGACAGAGTCCGAGTAGAGTTATAAGAATAAGCCCTGGGTCCTGACATGTCCTGTTGGGTCCGGCAAAGATCGATAGCTCTAATCCATTTTCTCCCATGTCCACACTGTACAGTGGTACCCCGAGATGCGAAATTAATCCGTTCCAAGGCGGCGTTCGTATGTCGAACATATCACACGGCGTGACCCGGAAGCGCTCTGCAACATCATGACTTCGGGTGGAAAATACAGCAGAACAGCTTGTGAATGTTCATATCTCTAATTTTTCTTCGGATCTCGAAGCAAAAAATTTCTAGTGAGACGTTTCGTATCTCGAACATTTCGTAACTCGAAGCATCTGTATCTTGGGGTACCACTTTACTGTGCAAAGTCACGTGACCACATTTAATGTAATCACCAAATTTGCTGTAATGTAATCCCATAGGCGATTGCTGTATCGATTACCGTGCAGCACTAGTCCATGCAGCAGTTTCCAGGGGCCTGTACTATGAAGCCGGGCTAAGTGGATTAGTTTGCACCAATCCTGGGTTTTGGGTATCATGAAAGGATCCACGTCAGCGGTTATAAAAGGAACTTTTAAGTGACATAACGCACCAATGACGGTAACGCTGGCTTCACCTTTTCTTCACCTTAATCTTGTGAATATTTCTGTTCAAATTGTTTGACGAGCAGTTTGTAGGGAAAAAGTATTTTAGGGACAATCCCTTAGGCTTTCCCACACGTATTTGCATGAAAGATACTGGTTCTCCACATAAGTATTAATTCTCGTATTACTCCCTGTAACCATTTTGGTCCTGCTCCATAATTTTGTGTGTATACAGGGTCTCCAATCTGGAAATGACAAACTTTCACATGTTGTTGCTTCTTCTCCATTTTTCCTGTGAAATCCGGGTGAATTTTATCCAGAGTACAGCGCAACTTACATCCCATTAACATTTCAGCAGGGGACAATCCAGTTGTTGATTGAGGTGTAATTCGGTAGCTGAACAGAGCTCTTTGTAATTTGGTCTCAATCTTTCCCCCTGAACTCTTCTTACTGAACTGCTTACTTTTTCTCAGTCTTTCCTGAGTTAACCCTTTATGAAGAGTTTTGATTGTGATCTTAGATTTTTGTCTGAGATTAGTCTGTTTAACTTCCGACCTGCCATGTCTACCCTGTTCTCGTTTGTCAGTAGACGCACACACTTCTCACCCTTCCAGCACCTCTGAGGTGTTTTTATTTTTGTGTGCTCCGGTGTCTGATCTTTTTTAAGCATATACATAACTTTACATTTAGTGTTTTACTACATAACATTTTCCCTTCCACTCTTGAGGGCACAAAACTTTTCAATATCTCTGGTTAAAGTCACTGAGTTGACTGATATGGCAAGCTGTTTTAGCATTTAATCAATCAGCGATAATAGTGTATATTTTTTAGTTACTAGTGCATATTCTTTTGTTACTAGTATCTTTACCACCAAGCACTAGTGCTTTATCTTTAGTTACTAGTTATCTTTTAGATACTAGTGCTTATTTCAAACGGGACTATTATGTTAATATTTTCACATTTTGTCGTTGATTTCAAAGGGATTCTTCATTATGATAACAGCTATTCAGTTAAGACTAGTTTGTTTTGAAATAGCGACAAGTGTCTATTTTTCCTAAACTCCTTTTTATTCATTTGGTACTAATCCTTATTCTTTAGAGCAAGGGTCACCAACACAGTGTTCACTTGCGAGGACCACATGAGTCGACCACCACCTGTTCTAAAAATAGCTCAAATGGCTTAATATGATTGCTATTCTTGTTTAAATGACACTTGCACGTAAGCGTAATGTGACAATATATCAATTTAAAAAAATTATATACATACATACATACATGAAGTATGACCTGGTAGAGTTGAAAGGTCAGCATGATGCGCTACGATGAACAAGCAACTCAGCGAAAATGAAACGATTGACCCATAAAAAGATCTTTTCATTTTCACGACAAATGCGAGGTAAAGGTTTTATTTGGAAGGAGCATATGTCGTAAACTCGCGCTACAGAACAGCACTTTCCACTTTATAAACGTTATTTATTTTAGGACACGCTGACTCTAACTTTTGCTATAACACATTATTGGTAATCTATACATAATGTTTCGCTTGATTTAAAACTGATTTAAAGTGTTTTTGGTGTGATTGTCAAAGTATCAGCACCTTTTAGTACTGTTTGTCAATGGCAGTGTGGAGCGCCAGGACCCGGAAGCGCAGCGTGGCGTCAGAATTAACAAGCGAATAAATGAGCAGAACTGTTGGTGTTTTTTGTATCTTGGAATTTTTTTCGTATCTCAAAGCAAATGTTTTTGCAAGAGACCTTGGGTTTTTCATAACGTGAAGCATCCGTGTCTCGAGGTACCACTGTACTATATATAGATATGTTTTGTACAGTGTGTGACACAAAGTCAAACAATTCAGTGATTTGCGTGGTAACTTTTATTAACATATATGAACATACAGAGTACAAAACAGAAGCATGATTCGTGCAGTCGTCACTGTCTGTAGACGGTAGAAAGAAGAAATAAAAATATGCAAACTGTAACCTATTTCTCCCAGGAGTTTGTGTTCTTTCAAGCTCATGGCAGGTCGTGTTTACTTGATTTTGTGGCTGATAGCTAATGCTATTGTTGGCTCTTGTTTCTCTTCAGTGAAAGTTTCCAGTTCATTAATATTCAAAACATCATTAGCATAATGTGCAAAATGAAAATTTTTGATTTGAGATATCTTTCGTCAAGAAAGGTACTAGCCAATGATTAAGGACATGTATCTAAACATTAGGCACTAGTATCTAAAGAATAAGCTGTAGTATTTAATGTAAATCTAAAAAATAAGTACTAGTGAGTAACAAATGGATACTAGTAGCGATCACAGATTAAATGCTGAAATGGCTTGCAATAGACTGATGCACGTCTGGGAGGAGATTCCTCGGGAGAACATTGTTGTCTCATTAGAAGCTACGGGTGCGTGGAAGCAACACAATCTACCGAGCTTTTTTCATCTTGTGGAGAATACACATGAGTCTGTGTTCTAACTTTTGTTACTCTACAACCCCTGGCAAAAAGTATGGAATCACCACTCTTGGAAGATGTTCGTTCAGATGTTTAATCATTAAGGACAAAAACCAAGCACAATCATGCCACAAAACTATTTTCATTTAACAATTCAACATTCTGGCTGTATGTAAAAAGGAAAAGAAAGAATATTGTAGTCCATTACAACAATTTTTTATATCAAACAGAAGAAAAAAAAATATGGAATCACACAAATCTGAGGAAAATTTTTTGGAATCACCATGTTCTTTGCAGTTCTAAAACAAACACCTGTATCTGATTACAACTGCTAATTAGTCTGCAGTTAAAAAAGAGAGCTTGCACACCTTAGTGTGTTGAACCAAGCTGATTGACATAACTCATGACTCTTACACAAGAGATGTCGCTTGAAACAAAAGTGAGGATTATTAAACTTCTCAAAGAAGGTAAATCTTCACGATATGTTGCAAAAGATGTTAGTTGTTCCGAGTCAGCTGTGTCTATAATCCAGTCCAAGTACAAATCAAACGGAAAGGTTGTTAAAGGAAAGCGTACTGATAGACCAAGGAAGACATCCAAGCGTCAAGACAGAAAACTTGAAGCAATATGCATTGAAAACTGAAAATGCACAACAAAGCAAATGAGGAACAAATGGGCAGAAAGTGGCGTCAATGTCTGTGACCGGACTGTAAGAAATAGCCTAAAAGAAATGGGATTTACATACAGGAAAGCCAAACGAAAACCATTATTAACAGCTAAACAGAAAAGAACAAGGTTTCAGTGGGCTAGAGAAAGACAATCTTGGACTGTGGATGAGAGTGATATTCAGTGATGAATCACGAATCTGCATTGGGCAGGGCGATGATGCTGGAACTTTTGTTTGGTGCTGTTCCAACAAAATTTATGAAGAAAACTGCCCGAAGAAAAATTGCAAATTTCCTCAATTTTTTATTATATGAGGTTGTATGTCAGGAAAAGGTGTGGGATAGATGGCTGTCATTAGATCCTCTATAAATGCACAAGTTTCTATTGAGATTTTGGACACTTTTCTTATTCCATCAATTGAAAGGATGTTTGGTGATGCTGTGATTTTTCAGGATTATAATGCGTTGTGCCATAGGGCAAAATCTGTGAACATTTTCCTACAGGAAAGATATATAATGTCAATGTCATGGCCTGCAAACAGTCCAGACCTCAATCCAATTGAAAAACTGTGGCGAAAATGAAAGAAAATGGTCCACGATAAGGCTCCAACATGCAACTGCAATAAAACAAAGTTGGAGACAGATTGATGAGGAATACTGTTTGTCAATAGTTAAATCCTCAGAGAATTCAAGCAGATAGAAAAGCAAAACAACTAAGTACTAGCTGTGTTTTAATTTGGTGATTCCATATCATTTTCCTCAGATTTGTGTGATTCCATATTTTTTTCTCTTCTGTTTGATATAAAATAATTGTTGTAATGGACTACAGTATTCTTTCTTTTCTTTTTTAAAAAGTGTTTCATACAGCCAGAAGGTTGAATTGTTAAATGAAAATAGTTTTGTGGCTTGATTTTTGTTCTACACAATTAAACATCTGAACGAACATCTTTCAAGAGTGGTGATTCCATACTTTTTGCCAGGGGTTGTAGAAATCACCTGGGTCTCCACTGTGTGATAGAAGTCAAATCACTTTCACTGTAGCATCTGCGCCTAGGTGAGTAAAATTTGTGTGATGGAGCGCCAGACAGAGGTACATACATTTTACTTAAAGTTCCATACATATTCTCATACTCAGAGTTTTTAAACTCGGAGATGTCTGTGTGCTCCATTTATTTTTGAGCGGTGAATATACATGTTGTTTTTATGTTTGTATTTGATCCGTTGGATTTCCTTCTCTTGGAGTGAAAGAGCTCTGTCTGCTGGAAGATATTGTTAGATACAATTTTTTGTCATCTTGCAACAAAGAGTTTAATTGAAAATCTTGGTTTGAAGTTAGTCACTAGGATGAGCTGCTTGAATCAATAGCTTTGTACATTCAGCCCAGCCACTGGTGAAAAAGTTATTTCAAATTTTTTGTTTACTCAGGATTTTGTGGCATCGGTATTGATTGGCCAGATATATGGGTTCAGAAGGGGGATAGCTTCTGCATTTGAAACAAGGATTTTCATTTTTAGAGGCCCACAATGGCCTTTATCTCCACAATAACAATGTGGAGAATAACTAGTTAATGCAAGCATTTATCTGAATTTGCATTTGAATGCACGAGTGCCACGTCAAATCCATTGTAGTGTATAGAACAGCTCTTGATTTTTCTTCAAAACTGTAAATAGGGTTTTAACAATGTTCTCAGAGATGCTCACACGTCCTGCAGTAGCAAATGAAAAAGAAATCCTTTTGCAGGGATTGATAGATGAGCAAAAATCAGCGTGTCCTAGTTTCCGGATATACCAGAATCACCTTACCTCTGTCGTTGCTTCGGGTTCCCAGAGCAAGTGGGAATAGCGAAGAAAGGAGGCCAAGGAAATGGAGTATTAATATCTGCTTTGATGTATATCTCAGAGTATATTACACTGGTCATAGTACAGGTGCACCTGACAAAGGCTTTCCATCAGCTTCTGGAAAAGGCTTGTCTATTACTTCCTTTGATGCTGAGGTTTCATTAAAATGCTGATGAATCTGAAAAGTTCTCAAGAAAATGTCAGCACTATATCAAAGCTGTGAAAGAGCAGACACACTCAGGACCAGATCAAGGTGCAAACGTTCTGATCTAAACTTTTGACCAAAGCTCTCGACTCTCGAAGAAATCTTTGTAAATGTTTTAGAGCTCTTTGTATATTGAGATGGTGTTGCATCTGGCTCTAAAAGTGTTTACTCTCGTTATAATAAAATACCTTTTCTGTCAAGGTTGAAATTCATTATTGTTAGATTGTAGGATTCGCTCAATGTTTACAAAAGAAAGAGCACATGCACATTAGGTTTGGAGGGAAGAATGCACAGAACTCAGGTAAAAGTTTATTTGGAAATAATATGAAACCAGATTTGTTGTAGGCCAATCGTTACACTCCAATCTCCCAAACGGTTTCACTTTTTGAGTCTCCGTTTCTTGTAAATGTAGTGGCATCTTCATATCAGGTATGTTGTCAAACACTGCCACTACGTACTACACCTTTTTGTTATAGAATAAAGCCACCAGGTTTTGTTTCCACTAAAACGCCCTGTGTGTGGTTCTTCACTTCGCTACAATACACTATAGAAATAAACCTGCTCCATTCTTCAGGTCTGGACTCTTCAATAGACCCTTTGTCTGTTGCTGGATACAAAAGTAGGCACATGTGTGCGGGTCATATCCAAAACCTTGTGAAGTGTAACAAAACCTTTGGTGTTGTGTTCGTGAAGACCGGGTCTGTTTTCAACAAGTTCTTGATGGTTAGAACTTCTGCATTACGTGTCAAGTAGGCTTCATGTTGAAGTGAAAGATCCACTCAATAGAGGTCTGTTCTCACACGTCAGAGCTGCTGCCTGGGTGTCGGTGTCAGTGTTCTGCTCGCAGATACACAGGTCAAGTCCTTTAAATTGCTCACTAATTGGTAATTTGCGTGCACCAATGCAATTTCATGGCACACATATTTAAACCAGAACAGTGGTGCTCAGGTTATGGCTTGGGTTTAGGCCCAGCCCCCTGCTCAAACTGGAGGCTGGCTGACTGACAGGCAGAACCGGAAGCGACTAAAACAGTGGATGTTTTAAACAACTAAACTGGGTGGGCAGGCGTCCATAAATAAGCGGCGAGTGGGCAAATATTCATTCAGCGGCACTTTTGCTTTGGTCCAACATCGGACTAGGCACCTTTTCCACGAGCTGGACTTAACTCGCTTGCTATTGTTTATTATAAATGATCTGTCTTTTATGAATCTTATTACTTTATTCTTATTAATGGTATGGGTTTCTTGATTTCTATTAATTATTTCTTTGTATACACAGGAGCTGAGAGACTAGAGGGGTGGTCTGATGGTGGGCTCCTCTACAAGTGAGTGTGGTGTGATTATCCACATATTGCAGTGTGTGTGTGTGTATGCTGCCTTCGGAATCATTACAGGACGACTCCGTAGTGCCTCTCAGCCCTGTGCAGTTGTTTATATCTGGGGTGCTTATTTCATTTCATATATTGCCTTGGTTTACCGTAGAATAACAGTCCAATTTTCTGTTTGTTTTTCCCAATTTGTTATTTTATATTCCATACGATTCATGTCCTTTGTCCAATGATTAGTGTGTTTTTAAATAGTTTCTTCAAATCTTTGTGATCACTTATTAATGTAATAAAGATTGTTTGAATTGAGTCCATGCCTTTGAGCAATTCTTGAGGTTGGTTGCAGTTCCTACTAACTTTTGTGTACCTCCTGACCCTCGGTCCGGGATTATTTTTTCTAACAAATGTTCAGAACTGGAGGCTTAGGGCTTTTGTTTCCTTCGAAGTTAGATCTCATGCCGTGTGAGGGTATTGAACCTTCCCGAAGTGAAGTTTGGTTCCTGAGTAAAGATAGTTTTCACCTTTCAAAGTTATAAACTGTCAGACTTGCTCAGGCAGAATAAATGCCCTTGGAGTATTAGTGACGGGCAAACCAACGCCTGCTGTTTCCCACAGCAACTCGAGGGTGAGTGATTTGTGACTGCTTTCATTTTGTGCTATATTATTCCTTTAGGGGACAAACAAACAATAGTTAGTTGTTTTACACTGACAGCAGTGCATTCTGAAACATTTGTTGTGCTTTTTCTAATCATTCTTGGTGCATCTTGCATGCTAATCGGTATGTTGCTATCTCTCATATTCACACATCTGAAGGAACTCAAATAACAGACGTCTGGACATCAGAGACTCACTTTGATCTGTTAATACTATGTTTAAAATCTGTATTTTAATCTAGTTCAATCTGACACTGAAAATGACACCTGTGCACAGACACGTTTCAAAGGCAATGTGAGTGGACTAAATGGAAATCTCATACTTTCCTTCCAAATTGAAACTGCAATTCATCTACTGACCACTTGAGGCTGGTATCAGAAGTGAGCAGATTCCATTTCATGCCAGTGTAAAGTGTTCAATATTAGCAAATATCCTTGTCCGTGTCGTCTCATTGGTGTTGAATTGAATTAAACTTTTTAACGCTACTTTAATTCTGTATCAGGGCTTAGCATGTATCATTAAGCACCTTTTTGATGTTGATTTAAATCAATCCCTCAAGCAAAAGTGTGAATATTTGTATGTTTTAAATGCATTTAGGATGTGTCCTGGTTGTAGTTTCCATTTTTGTTTGTAGTGTTAGTCATTGAGGAGTTAAGCAGTGAACTGCGGACCTCGATCCGATACGATATACATTGGTGTTCCTCGTCTGTTAAATATTTTGCTGATGAGAACATTTTGCAATCAAATGTGTTTTTGCTCATCTCAATGGGAACATCTCAACCCACTTTCTGCAATACTCCATACAGACTAGTAAATATTCGATATGGTCCCAATAAATCCACTCCAATCATATGTCCTGGTTCTACTACAGGTGAAATGTGTGGTTTGCAGGCTTGCCAGGTCTTACATTGAGTGCAAAATTTCCATGCATTCTTTCTCATCTCAGGTAAGTACCGTATTTTTCGGCTCATAAGACGCACTTTTTCTTCCCCAAAACTGAGGGGAAAAAGTTGGTGCGTCTTATCGAGCGAATGCAGAGCGCCGCGAATTCCGGTAACGGCCGTATGAGGCGTAAGAGCTCCGGAGCTAGGCCGAAGCCGCGGCCATATTTGTTTACCCAGCGCTGCGCGCTGACGTCATCGCCCATCTCTGCCATAGCGCAGTCGTAACGAAAACGGGGGGAAAATACTACATTTCCCACAATGCCTTGGCTACGGTAGCCGCAGCGGTGCTTCCGCAGCTGTGCTTCCGCATCCATACTCACAAGCGAAACTGCTTTTGACTCTCGCATTTGAGTGATCTCTCACGCTACAAACCCGATTTTTGACGCTAAAATACATAATAAGATGTGAAATGGGCACAGCTAATAGGTTAACTGCGATCTGTTTCTTGAGCCGGATGATAAGATGATGATCGATCTGCATCGTCTTCAGTCTGTGAGGGGTTTTTTTCCGCATGTGTTTTGACGTCAGGTGCACAGATGAGCGCGCGCGCTCTCTCTCTAGGTGCGTTCGAGCTCATGCAGCGCTGTGCAGACCGATCGGCGAGATTAGCCGAAAGTAGACGGGGAGGAGCTGAAAACGGAGCCGTCAAGTCGGACACGTTGGGAATCTCGTTGCTTCCTGAAACATGGCAGGTCACGTGGCGCTTGCCTACTTTGTCGCAAATGAACTGGAAGTTATGGAAATACCTTTTCCGTTGGAAGAAATGCAGCAGAATGAACATATATGTGCGCTTAACAGATTAACACTGAACAGATTTCAATTTGTCTGATTTAAGTGGTTGTCTGTTTGTAATTTTTGTGGTTTAGAATTTATGTGATATTTATGGCATAAACAAGTTTTAATAAATTAAAAACATTGAACATGAATGACCTGCACATCATAAGGAATTAGGCTGTGGTTTTTTGTAGTTTGATTCAGATTGTAGCCTATGTAGTATAATTTTGTAGTTATGTTGTGTTCTGTGGTATGTATTTTTTTTTTACATTGAACTCTTACCTTCAGTTAGCTAAGGGCAAGTTAGAAAAACCACCAAGAAAAATCATAGATGCACAAGCACAATGTATGTCTTTATTATAATTTATACCAGTGTATAAAAATTATCTGAATGTTGTATTTTTCAATTGACAATGCACACTAGCACAATGCAGCACATGCAAGTGAAGCAGCTACTACAGATTTCAGCATCAATGTTGACCACATTACATTACATTACTGACATTTTAGTTATTCCATAAAAAATATTACTCAAATATGCAGCAGAATACTATAGGTGGTCTGTATGAAAAAAGGACAATAATAAACGTATGCACAAATCCAATAACAATAATTCAAGGGAAAAAATGTAATGCAGTCAAAAGATCGTAAACTATTTACGAAATGGCATGCAAATTGATTTGTTATGCAATTGTATGGATTGAAGCACGAAACACACGTGATCATCGTCATGTGGTGAATGTGGCCAATCATGAGAAGCTGTGACGTCATCATATCCTGGCGCAGTCGCTCCTAAAACGCTGCTCTGGCTGAGCAAGCCGGCTGTTATCGAAACGCTCTCGCATTACTTTGATGCCACACGTGAACATCACATGACGTCAGCGCCGGTTCAAGTCGGACATAATTTCTAACCGGCATGCACTTCTTCAAGTCAGCCGCCGATCGGTCTGCGCAGCGCCGCATGAAGTCGAACGCACCTAAAGACTCTGTCCCCACAGGTGCGGTTTTAAAAAAGGAGAGATTTTGAGATCTTTAGCTTAGCTTTGGTAGTGTTTCAGAAATACCAGGTTCTACGTTTGCTGTTAGATGGTAAAACCAATCTAAACCAGGAAATATTTCTGAGGCTACAGCTTCAGGGTTATAATTGTTCTTGGACTGCACTTTACAGTGTTCCATGGAGTGTGTTTGCATTTTCCTCTGGACAGAGTTTTTTTTCTTCCCCATAACCAAGCATGTGTGGATGTGATAAGAAAAAAAAGCTGTTAAAAATACTCCTGTCCATGTGGCCAGAGACTGAACTGAAACCAGAATATATGAAGGAAAATATATCAAAGGAAATCTTCTTTTGAAACGAAGCCACACGCTATGTCTGTAGCTGTTCTCTTTCACCTTTCAGAACCACTCGAGCAGAATAAGGGCCCTGGGTGTGTTCATCAGCTGGCAAGCCTCGGAGAGAACAAAGAGGAGAAAGAATGATATGAAATCCTCGGGGAGAGCTTGAGCAGACTGCTAAATCTGCTACCCTCCTTGGCAACAGTTGTGAAGGCTGAAAATGAGAGAGATTCAAGGTTGGAATTCACAAAGAGAACTTGACATGCGAGATGGTTCTATCTACAACTTGTATGTCACAATGAACAACATAAAAATAATAAAATAGCAGAGTCACTGTCGCTTTCTACTGGAATCTGTGGTTAACAGCTAATGGGGTCATTGGCTTGTGTGCAGTGTCTCGGTGTTCTGACCTACCCTACCCAAAATTACAATTAATTTAAAGTTTGGGTTTAGATAAAAGCAGAGGGGATTAAAATGCCATTTAAATACTTATATTGTACTATATACCCTTTGAGTCGGATTTGTTGGATGGTCACTGAAAAAGGATAGAGTTAAGCCTCAAAAGCCCCCTTCTTCCCTCATATGACGGGGCACAAATGTCATAATGATTCTCTTGGTTTCTGAAAGAGCTGCTTGAATACAAAAGCAGTTTCTTATAAAGAGGGCAGGTGGTGATTGGAGTGACAGACAGACGTGAAAACTGCTCCCACTAAAGGTTGTGTAGCTTCCTGACTCTGACAAATTGCTTTTTCTTCTGCTGAGATCTCTGATTTCTCTTCCAAGATGAAGGTGGTGCTGAGGAAAAGGGCAGACACTTGAACGTCATTGAAATGGGTGAAGACTGAAATTATCCCTTCTTCACTTTTGTGCTTCCCTGGAGATTCCCTGTTTTTTCAGTGTTCTATGAAGTTGATTTTTGTACAAGTTATAAAATAAATGATTATTTTTAAAGGTCAGAAAATCTAAATCATTTAATGGAATTTAGTTTGATCACAGTCTGAACAGTATGTAGTGGGTGCAATATATTCTTGTTTAGCTTCGAACTAATTCTCTGCTAACTGGGACAGTCCCAGCATGTTTCAAAACTGCCACTGTGACCCCGCTTCTTAAAAAACCTTCACTGGACCCTAAAATTCTGTCGAACTACAGACCAATTTCTAATTTGCCGTTTCTATCCAAAATTCTGGAAAAAGTTTTTATTCAATTGCAAAATTATTTGCAAGCAAATTCTATAGCTGACATTTTTCAGTCTGGATTCAAACCAATGCATAGCACTGAGTCGGCACTTTTAAAAGTTCTTAATGATATTTTAATGTCTATAGATGCTGGTGACACCGTGACACTAGTTCTTTTAGATCTAAGTTCAGCCTTCGATCTTGTGGATCATACGATTCTTTTATCCCGGCTCGAACATTCTATTGGCATCTCTGGCACAGTGCTGAAGTGGTTTCATTCTTTTCTGTCTAATAGAAACTTTTCTGTCAGCTCAGGCACCTTCTCTTCTCCTTTAACCCAGCTTACTTGTGGTGTCCCTCAGGGCTCTATTTTAGCCCCACTCTTATTTTCTTTGTATATGTTACCTCTTGGCTCTATTATGAGGAATCTTGGGATTCAGTACCATTGTTACGCTGACGACACGCAATTTTATATACCTATTAATCGCAATTACAGTTCAGCAGGTGAAAACCGTAGTCCTGTCTTCATGAAATCTAAACGTGGCTCACTAATAATTTTCTGTTGCTAAATAGTGACAAAACACAAATCATTCAATTTGGGCCAAATAAATCTCCAGCTGTTGATTCTGCTGATCTTGGTGCACTTACCGCTTTTCTCACTACTGATGTTAAAAATCTTGGATTTCATTTTGATAACAACCTCAATTTGGGAAAGCAAATTAACTCAATTGTCAGCACCAGTTTTTTCCACATTCGTCGGCTAGCACAAGTCAAAACGTTCCTGAGCAGGAAGAGTTTTGAGACTGTCATTCACGCTTTTATTTCATCAAGATTGGACTATTGCAATTCTTTACTCATGGGTCTATCCCATTCCTCTATTTCACGTCCTCGATCACCCATCTTATATTCCCTGCACTGGCTGACCAGCTCGCTCCGATCTCAAGATCGCTGTCTCCTGCGAATTCCGCGATCTCGCCTGCAATGCAGAGGAGACAGAGCCTTCGCAGTGGTTGGTCCTAAACTGTGGAACAACCTTCCTCTGTTTATCAGAAATGCTTCCATATTGTCTGAATTTAAATCGTTGCTAAAAACGCACCTCTTCTCATGTGCTTTCAATTGTGTGTAACTGCATGCGTTCTCGATTTTGTTTTAACTTACTAGTATTTTATTTGTCCTTTTTCCTTCTTTTTAAGATACATTCTTCTAGTCTGTTTACAGCACTTTGGTCAACTGTGTTGAATTTAAACGTGCTCTAGAAATAAACTGAATTGAATTGAACTACATCAATTTTCAAATGTGGATCTAAATCTGATGGGGAAAGCATCGATACCTCGTTGGTCGGGACCGGGACCTGTTTAATGGGTCTGGAAACTGTGTTTAATTTCCAATTGTCTGAAGGTTTTTTTTTTTACTTCTATATTCAGTGATGGATGGACTTTAAAAACACAATAGTGAGCACAGCTTCTGTACAAAAAGACAAATTAGAATGAAATTTAATCAAAGCTGATTCTGTTTTAAAAAAAGCCTTAAAACTTGAAAGTTCTGAAACTTTCACGGGAACCATGCTTCAAAAAAATTATGAGGCACTGTCTATATCCGGAGTCTCATATTCTCTTCACAGTTACAGAGGCCATGCAACAAAGGAAAATACGTGCAAAAAACACGAAATAAGGACAACATTAAAGGTGTAGAAGTCAAATTAGTTTAATTTAGGCAAAGCTGTAATTTTCCATAATCACACTAAAATAAATTTCAAGTCCGTCAGTAAAAATGCATTGCAGTGGAAAAAACTTTGTGGGATTAACTACAGATGGTGCACCGGCAATGTCTGGAGGAAAAGTGGGCGTGGTTGGACTAATAAAGGGGAAAATGCAAAAAATGAACTGTGTTAGTGTGTTCAAGGACAGGCAGCGTCTCCTCATCAAAGACTAAGCTGAATGCAAGGCCGTGTGCAGCCTTTTTTTGTAAAATGCCACATGTGTCACATCATGTTCTGTGCAGTTCAGTTTTATGCTTTTTTTCTTTATTCACTTGGACAGTTTGATCCTTCATTAATGGAAGTTATGTGGGTTTTCATAAGCTGACAAAAATCAAAAGGATTCATATTAGAACAACAAGCATAAAATTGTCACTTGAACAAGTTATAAATAATGAGTTATTTAACATTAATTAACATTACATTTATTTTACATTAATTCGATTACATTGTTTTACATTTATAAGTTTACCTCTGGCCCTTTGAGGACAGCCATTATGCTTATGTGGCCCTCGGTGAAAATGAGTTTGATACCCCTGCCCTAGAGGGCTGAGTATGGCCCCGTTGAGCCTCTTGCCCTCACATTCCTGCACGCCCTCTCGCTTAAGACGGCACTTTTGCTGGCTCTGGCATCACTCAAGAGGGTTGGAGATCTCCAGGCTCTGTCCTCCTTCTATAGTCGGCGAAACGCTTCTCTGCCCTCTTCAGGTCTCAATGCAAGTCTCCACGCGCCTCTGTTCCACTAGGGCCTAAGGGCCTGTCTGGATGGACTTAGTCATGGCCCTTTAAAGGGGGTTCCCATAGTCGAAACTTCGACATTGTCTGCGTTTCGACTGAAAGGGAACGTCTAGGTTACCTTCGTAACCCATGTTCCCTGAAGGAGGGAACGCAGACGTCCCTTGGCCATGTACTTCAAGTCGCTGATCTGAGGTGCCATAGAGGTAAGTGAGTTCGGCTCCTTGGAAGAATGCAGAATGAGTGTAGAGCTACGCTCTGATCTTATAGAGCGGCTGATTAAAGCCTTAATCAGTCTTCTTCTTCTTTTCCTTTCGGCTGTTCCCAGTTTAGGGGTCGCCACAGCGAATCATCCTTTTCCACCTAAATCTGTTCTCTGTATCCTCTACTCTTGCACCAACTAACTTCATGTCCTCTTTCAGTACATCCATATATCTTGTCTTTGGTCTTCCTCTTGACCTCTTGCCTGGCAGCTCCATCTCCAACATCCTTCTACCAATATAACCACTATCCCTCCTCTGCACATGTCCAAACCATCTCAACCTGGCCTCTCTGACTTTGTCTCCAAAACAACCAACCTGAGCTGTCCCTCTGATGTGCTCGTTCCTAATCTTGTCCATCCTCGTCACTCCTAAACTGAACCTCAACATTCTCATCTCTGCTACTTCCATCTCTGCCTCTTGTCTCTTCTTTACTGCCACAGTCTCCAACCCATACATTGCCACAGTCTCCAACCCATACATTGCCACAGTCTCCAACCCATACATTAAAGCCTTAATCAGTCACACTCGCAAATCAATTTGCCCGTTAAAACTTCGGCTCCACCCCTCTCAGGCTCGGGTTCTCCCATAGTTGAAACTTCGACATCGTCTTTGTTCCCTCCTTCAGGGAACGCAGGTTATGAAGGTAACCTAGATGTTCATGCGTGTATTCACTAACCACGAAAAATAAATATAACTTTTCATTTGTTAATGTCTTGCAGCTGAAATGTTTATTGTAACGTACGCATTATTTAATCCGAAAATGTTGTAGTAATAATGCCTTACACTAATGCGTAAGAGTCATATGTAACGTCTAGGTTACTTGCGTAACCCCACGTTCCCTGAATAGGGAACGGAGACGTTAGTCGGGATTAGACCGACTGAATGGGAGCGAATCACAGTGAGAGCGACTGACGAACATATCAACGGGCAAATTAATTTGCAGGCGTAGGTGATTGATTAGCAATCAGCCGGGTATAAAGCCGGGCGTGCCTAAGCCTCCAGTATGGAATTTTCCGAGGAGCTGGACCCACTTACCTCCCAGCTTACCTCAGATCCATGACTTCCAGGGCATGGCGAAGGGTAACGTCTCCGTTCCCTATTCAGGGAACGTGGGGTTACGCAAGTAACCTAGACGTTCCCTTTCAGTCGGTCCCGGAGACGTTAGTCGGGATTAGACAGACTGAATGGGAGCCTCTTTACAGGGCCATGCCCGAAGTCCATCCAGACAGGTCGGCACTAAACCCAAGAGAGGGGTTAGTAAGAGGCCGTTAGTACCTGAATGGGAACTCCTTCTGCCCCTGCCCGGAATACTCATTGACGGGGAAGTCGCCCAACACTGAGAGCATCTGCTGTACTTGGTTGATGCTGACGACCAGAAGGAGGCACCCCTCGACCCGCAGGGAGGAGTGGCGGAGATCGCGTCGAGGCCCGAAGGGCTACCAGCGGGTCATCGCTCTGCAAGAGAGAGGAGGCAGAGACGGAAGTCATCGTTACGCGCCAAAGCAAGGGGAGTAACGGAACCGGTTCATACTAGCCACCTGAAGGGGGAGCTGTATAAGAACATAGAAAGGGAGCGCCAGAGAGGGACTCCCAGATCTGTACCCTAGTTCTGCGGGGACCAGCCGGAGCAAAGCCACCACACGGAACCTGGCAGCGCTGACTGCTCCGCTCAGTCAGATGCCGAAGGGGGGAGGATGGGAGAGCCGCCCGAAGGGAGAGCTCTTAGAAAGGTGTAGTTCTCCTGATGACGAGGACAGTACTGCAAGCTTACACCTGCTCCGTCCCCTAAGGGTGACTGCCACCACTCAGGACCGCAGAGGGAACAGAGCCTACATCAAGGTTGTAGAACCTGATGAACGTGTTAGGTGTAGACCAGCCCGCAGCTCTACAAATGTCGGCGAGTGAGGCCCTTCTAGCCAACGCCCACGAGGCAGCGATGCCGCGAGTGGAGTGGGCCCTCAGATGGAGAGGGCAGGGGACCTCACACGCCTCATAAGCTAGGCGGATAGCCTCCACTAGCCAGTGGGCAAGCCTTTGCTTGGAGACAGCGGAACCCTTACGCTGGCCTCCGAAACATATGAAGAGCTGCTGGGAGCTACGAAGCTCCCGGGTTCTGTTCAAGTAGATCCGGAGAGCTCGCACAGGACATAACGAACCCTGGGCTGGTTCTGCCTCCTCCCGGGGCAGAGCTTGCAGGGTCACCACCTGGTCCCGGAAGGGGACGGATGGGACCTTGGGGATGAATCCGGGCCTGGGTCTGATGGTAACCAGAGAATCACCAGGGCCTAATTCCAGGCAGGATTCGTCGGCGGACAGTGCCTGGAGATCTCCCAACCTCTTAATTGAGGCCAGAGCAAGCAGGAGTGCGGTCTTCCGTGAGAGGACACGCGGCTCTGCCAAATGCCAGGGCTCAAAGGTGACTTCCGCAGCCCCGAAGGGTGACGGAGAGGTCCCAAGAGGAATGGAGGGTGGTCTAGGAGGCCGGAGGCGCCTAGCCCCCTTGAGAAATCTCACCGTCAGTGCGTGGCTGCCCACTGATTTCCCTTCAACCCGGAGGTGGAAGGAGAAAGAGCGGCGGCGTAGACCTAGAGGGACGATGGGGACAGCCCCCGATCGAACCTCTCCTGGAGAAGGTCAACACGACTCAGATGGGGCATGTCCCGGGGTCTTCCTGGCGGGAAGAGCACCGTTCGACGAACCGACCCCACTTGCCAGCGTAGCACACTCAGTGGAGGGGGCTAACGCATGGTATAGGTAGTCACCGCGAGGGGTGGTAGAGGCTCGGGGTCCACCGCGAACAGATATGCCATACAAGTAGGGCCCAGAGGTCTGGCCGCGGGTGCCTGTATCCCCCCCCCTTGAGTCAGATCTGGACTCAGGGGGATCGGCCAAGGGGGGGCTGTCACGAGCGCAGAGAGGTCTGGAGACCATACTCTGTTCGGCCAGAAGAGGGCGGAAAAGAGTAGCCCGCGCTCGTCCCCCCCTGACCTTGCACAGAGGTTGTGCTAGGAGGCTTCACTGGGGAAAACGCACATAAGCGTTTGTTACTGGGCCAGCAGTGAGCCGGCGCATCTGTCCCGAGAGGAGCCAGGGACAGGAATAGGAGCCGGCAATGGGTATTCACACGGGAGGCAGCAGGTACCTGGGACTCGCCGAAGATGTCCCAAATCTGCTAAACAGCCCGAGGATGGAGTCGCCAATCTCCTGTCGAGGGGTGGAATCTGGACGGCGGAACCGCGATCCTGTTACACTCCGCAGGGATATGAAGGCTCGAGCGACGGAAGTCGCTCTAACTCCAGAGGAGCAGCTGTTGGGCGAGGTAGTGCAGGAAGCGGGAGGGTACACCGCCTGGTGGTTGATGTACGCTACTACCGCAGTGCTGTCGGTCCTGACCAGCACGTGCCGCCCCCGGAGGAGCGGGCAGAAGCGCCGTAGCGCTAGAATGGCTGCAACTAGCTCGAGACGGTTTATGTGCCAGCGAGAGCGTCTTCCGGTCCAGGCACCGGACTCTCTGTGGGAACCGCACACGGCGCCCCAACCGGTCTTGGAGGCATCGGTGGTGACCACCACACGGTTGGGGTGGCTCAAAAGAGGCACCCCAGACCTCAGAAGCACTCCGTCTTCCAGACCTTCAGGTAAGGGAGCATGTCTGCCGTGGGCAGACGAAGCGCTCCCTGACGCCATGCCCAACTCGGAACTCGCGAGAGAAGCCATTGCTGCAGTGGTCGCATACGCAGGAGCCCGAGTCCAATGACTGGGGCTGCGGCTGACATATGCCCCAGGAGCCTCTGAATTAACTTCAGTCTGACCACTGGTGGAGAGGACACCGCGAAGAGTGCGGTCAGCAAGGCCCTGGTGCGTTCTACCGATAATCGCGCCAGCATGCTCTCGGAGTTCAGCTCCATCCCGAGAAAAAAGATGATTCTCACGGGGGTGAGGTGGCTCTTTTCCCAGTTGACCTTCAGACCCAAATGGTTTAAGTACGAAAACACCTTGCCCTGGTGTCGGATCAACTGGTCTCTGGACGAGGCTATGAGAAGCCAGTCGTCGAGGTAATCCAGGATCCGAATGCCTGCCCGGCGGAGCGGGGCTAGCGCGGGCCTGACAACCTTCGTAAAGGTGCGAGGGGATAGGGCAAGACCGAAGGGTAGGACCTTGTACTGGTAAGCATGGCCCTGGAAACAGAACCTTAGAAAGGGTCTGTGCCTTGGAACCACTTCTACCTGGAAGTACGCGTCCTTCAGGTCGATTGTTGCGAACCAATCTCCAGGACGGATGCATGGTAGAATGCAGCGGACCGTCAGCATCTTGAACCGGTACTTGGCCAGGTGCCAGTTTAGACGCCTCAAATCCAAGATTGGTCGCAGCCCGCCTGCTTTCTGGGGGACCAGGAAGTATGGGCTGTAAAACCCTCGTTCCATATCGGCTGGGGGTACCGGCTCGACCGCACCTTTTGTTAAAAGGGCATCGATCTCCTCTCGCAGGAATGAGGCGCCTGTTCGGGGAACAGGAGTGTGAAGCACACCTCGAAACCTGGGGGCGGACACGAACTGAATCGTGTAGCCCTGCCGGATTGTCCGGACCTCCCACTGTGAGACCAGGAAGGAACTGGTTCCCAGGTAAGCTGACAGGGGTCGTGGTCGGGACGTGCCGATGGTCCCCATGGCGGGGCCGCCCGGAGGCGGACTTGTGGGCGGAATCACCAGGGAATGACCCTGGGAGATGGTCAGATGAGGGCAGGGGTGGTGTGCCCCCGCGCTCTCTGCCATGGCCAGCGGGCCCATGTCGGGATCTTCGTCGGAGACCGAGGAAGAGAAACCCCAGACCATCGGGCATGCGAGACCACTATTCTCGGGTAGGAAGTGAGTTCTATCTTTGACACAATAGGTGCCGCCGTCCCGGAGGACGGCAGCGAGGAGTGTGTGGTGGACTCCCCCCCCCCTGGGGGAGCTGGGTCGATGACCAGACCCAAAGAAGAGCTCGTTTCCTCCCGAGTCGCCAACCTCAGGGGAGCTTCACTAGAAACCCTCGTCTGCTTTCGAAAACCTCAGAGGTTGGCTCCGTCTTCCGGATGCAGGGGTTTTCCCCGAACCAGAGGTCGAAGGAGTAAACCAAGGCAGGAGACGTACTCTTTGGCAGCGAACAGGCGGAGAGGGTTCCGGCCCAGAAGCAACGCCTGCTGCTTCTGGCGTGGAACTATACCCAGACCCTCCGCCTGCCTCCTGATCGTGGAGACCTTTGACGAAAATCTCCACGGCGACGCCAAAGAGGCCATCCGGGGAGACAGGCGCGTACGGAAGCCGAAAATCGGTCCCCGGGACGCATTGAAGCCTGCTCGAACCACAGATGGCGCTCCTGGACCACAAGCGTGGACATCGCGTGACCGATGTTCAGCACGGCTGATCTTGTAGCACGAGGCGACAATCAGCGGCTGAAAGCGAGTCTCAGAGAGACCGCTGGTCACCACCACCCTGGTGCATGACACGGAGGACCTGTAAGGTCGCCATAGCATGCAATAATGCGGCAGATTTACCTGCAGCTGAATAAGCTCTCATCATCAGGACTGATGAAACCTCCCAGCTTTGGCGGGAACACCCGAACGAGACCGTCAAGCAGCAGCGCTGTCGGGGTAAGCACCGCGACAACCTACCCACTCCGGGAATCGAAGAGTAACCCGTATCTGCTGCATTGACCAGAGTGGTGAAGAGGGAGGAGCTCAATCCCCTGACAAGCAGGGGAGCCTGCCAGAATTCCTCGTGCTTCTCGGGGAGAAAAAGGCACTAGCGGTATGCGGGGAACCTGTCCCGGCGCCTGCCTAGCCACCAATTCTCCAGCCGTGACAGCATCGACTCGGGGGGGAGGAGTCACCTCCCGCAGATCGAGGCTGCGGCTGTGAGAGCACCGCGAATGCCTCCGGCTCCAGCTCGGCTGCAATCCCGAAGGAGGCAGGCCGAACTGGAGAACCGAAAGCCGCGCCCCTTCCGATGCTGCGTGGGAGAGCAGATCGTTTACAGGATCATACGAGGTACCGGGCGACACCGAAGCGCCGTCCGATTCACCCGCAGACCAGACGGGAAGCACGCTCGGTGTTTGGGGATGACGCGAGGAATCACCTGACGCCGCTCTACCCAAAACTTCCGCGTGCGACTCAGCAGAGTGCTGCAATGCAAACACTCGCGCTTCACGAGAGCCGCGTCGGTGTGCTGGAAACCAAACACATCGCGCAACTCCCGTGACCGTCTTTTCAACGAGAAGCCCACAACAGCCAGGAATAGTGCACGATTTGCTCATCGTGTCGTGAAAAATGGACAGGATACTGAGAAAACGGCTGAATCACTGGACAGGCTTGCCTGAGAAGATCTTCGAGGTGCTGGCGGCTGGTGGCATGCTATTCTGAGCTAGCAGAGGACTACACCAAAAGAGCCAAGAGGTAAGCAACCTGCTGATCTTTCAAGCTAGAAGCGTCAAAGTTCAGGAGAGAGAGTCTCACTCAGTCAGCTCCGAAGGAAAATTGCATACTGGAGGCTTAGGCACGCCCGGCTTTATACCCGGCTGATTGCTAATCAATCACCTACGCCTGCAAATTAATTTGCCCGTTGATATGTTCGTCAGTCGCTCTCACGGTGATTCGCTCCCATTCAGTCGGTCTAATCCCGACTAACGTCTCCGGGACCGACTGAAAGGGAACTGTAATACATTTCTGTTGTAAGTCATTACTCCAAAAACTGGTAAAGTTGTTTTTATGTCTTAAAGCAAGCAGTAAATACAAGGACTGGTCACTGGTCATCAAAATGTTCAGGGGGTCAATGCTTCTTTCCCTGGCAATATATTTAATTGCAATAAATATGTTCACAGATTAAAAGAAATGCACACTTGTGGTATCAATGCTTAGATGTGTAGGATGATGTTAATTTTGGAGAGGGTTCATGTTATAGGTCATAGAATGTGTGTAGATCCATCTGTGCTGCCCACACAAGTTACAAGTAACAAGTTATTCTGCTTTCAGTTTGTTTCTTTCCAGGGTGAAAATCAAGAATGGTATCACGACTTGTTCTGCAGCATTGTTCTCTTGCTCCAGGATCTGAAAAGCACATGAATATGGAGATGTGTTGTCCACCCACTAAGCTCCTTTATACAGCATGCAGAACGTTTCCCATTGAAATGAATAAAAAAAATAGCGATCAATCAACAAACACAAGTCTAAAATAAACCCAACTTTGTAACGCGGGTCATGAGTCATCAGTCAGTGGGCTGTTTTTCATGGAATATGTGCCACAGGATTGTGCACATCCTAACATCCACTTGGTTTACAATTAAAGGAACATTTCTTTGAAATATGATAATTATCATTTTGACAGTGAGTGATTCTGAACGTGTGCTTGTAACAAATAAATGAACAGTGCTTTAATGCAATGCTAGGTATATTGCTACAGTGAGAGATGAAATAACAACAAAATCCAGAAAGATGTTTTTGACACATAAAATAATACACATTTGCACCTTTTACAACACATTATTTAGTATTTTGGAACGAATCTCAGAGCTGCAGGTTTGCGCAGATATAAGGGCGAACTCCAACCTTCACCTCCCTCCACAAACTTTTTATGAAATTTCTGCTCTGAAATCTTTGGAGGGCTCATTGGTTTCTGCTGGATTTGAGCTGTATGTCGAGGAAAATTGCTCGTCTGCAAGGGCTACGCAGCCGTGGGGGGAAAGTAGGTGTTTTAATACACATTACTTTTCTCAGTTTGAGAGCTCAATGCCATTCTCGCACATTTATTCTGTTTCCAAACCTTACTTGAAAGCATATGTGAACAGAGAACAGAGATGTCAGAAACTGGCAGCCAGGAAAAACAGATCCAGTGAGCTCGCTGGACATGCTCACCATGACCCGACCCTTTTTTTTTTATTATTTATGGTGCCATACTTTTAATAAAACGCCCTGAGCGGTACCAGGGTGTCTGTGATTCTCTCCCCACCCGATATATACATATATGTGGGTGTGTGTGTGTGTGTGTGTGTGTGCGTGTGCGTGTGTGTGTGTGTGTGTGTGTTTCTTCCCTTTTTACTCTTCCTGAAATGTGGATTGCAATTGCCTGCAGTTTGTTGAGATTTTGTATATTGGAATAAAAAAAGTAAAGAGCACCATTTGATTAGCAGCTGTTAACGTGTTTTGTTTAAAATGTAATAAAAATGTTATTATAAATTTTTTATTATCTCCTGCTTCAATTGATAGTGCAATTAGGAATTTTCTTGAGTTTTCTTTAGATACATAATCCTCTATTATAAAATGATCTAAAAATTATGAAAGAAAAACGGGATGGCTGCACTTGATTAATTCTATGGTTCTTCAGCCGCGGTACCTGTAATTCCTTTTCACAGGAAACATGTGAATGTAAAACACACATACAGCTGTTTGTAAAAAAAAAAAAAAACACTACCTCATATACCTCAGCTCAAGTATGTAAATTAAGCTCAAATATTACAAATGTTTCAACAGAGAGAGAGTTCATGCACACTCATCTGGAAAGTTATGACACATAATTGGCAAGGTTTGATCTTGATCTTTTCATATTTACCTGAGAGCCCTTTAAGTTTCATTGGACAGACAACAAATCTGTGTCATAAGTGCCCTCTAGTGGTGAAAAGAAGGGATAACCATTTACATAGAAGACTTGTCAAAATGACTCTTTTTTCCTTAAATATCGTGCACAAAACAAAGCACAAAGTAACAAAAAAGTACTTGAAACAGTGGATAAGGTTTAGGTGAGAATATGAAACAATTTTCACATTGTTTTGACCTTGTCTTTGCTTTTTGGTGAATTTTTATTTTGTCTCAACATGTTACATTTTGTTATAATATATAAAAACTGTATGTTGGCTTTTTTTAGTTTTTTTTTTCAGTATAAAAAGACAAAATGTACTATTCAGGGTTGTTGTGGAAGTATTGTGTAATGTAATGAAAAAAATATTTGCAGCTTAGGTTGTTCTAAAAAAAAATCTATCAAAACTGTTTTAAAGATTGTTTATTAGAGCATATTAGTAGTTAGGCTTCAGACTTCTAAGGGTTAATCAAGCTGAAAGTTTGCAGAATCCCATTCACAGCGAGGCAAAGATATTTTCCATTTGTGTACACTGCAATCCTTGTGTGACCTTTAAAGCATTTCAGCTCGGTGAAATCCCATATTATGAGATTTTTGGACCCAGAGTAAGGGATTTTATATATCCATCCATTTTCTTTATCAGGATTTCAGGGGAGCTATCTCCGGCTCACAAAGCGATTGGCAGGTCCTGCACACTCCACCCATCCAGAAAGACCACGCAAGCTCCACTCAGAAAGGTCCACTACACACTGTGCCGTCATGCTACTCTCATGTGCTATTGTCCTCCTGTGCTGCCAGGCCATGGCAGGGCCACAGTCACTTAGCATTCATTCATTATGGAAATTTACCCTAGCCAATTAAGCTGAAGCATGTTTATGGGGCAAACTAGAGAACCTCTTGCTGTATTTACCAACAATTCCTAAAAACCATAACTGACTCTTCACATATTTAAAAGAATATGAGAGTGTTGAGTGTGACAGAGCAGGTCCACATCGATGTGCCGTTTCCAGTTGACCTCACCTCTTTCTTGCATTGGTTGCTCTGAGGCCAGAGAAACATTTTCTGTGCTCGGTTCGGTGACAGGTGACTGCACACGCATCGATAAGTGAGATGATTTGTCATCACTACAGTCTGTCTGTGAACTCCAGATTTCCTGAATTGTACCGCAAACTATTGCTGGGGATTTTAGGAGCTTTAATGTCTGTGTTCCTTCCTTCCTTCAGGAGCTGAGTCCCTGTGTGTAGAGGGAGAGTGGTGGTGAAACTATTTGGTGTTTGGGGTGTCCCCTGGGGATCTGGATTTGAAGTTTTAGTTTTTGGTTGTTTGCGGTGAATCAACCAAGGTAACCTCAGCTCCTGGGTTTTAGTGCCTTCTAGGTTTTGTAGATTTAGGCTAGCACCCCCTACCGTACTTCAGTGCTTTATGTTTTCAATTTTGTGATGCGACTCTATGAATAAGCTAAGGCAGCGGATGATCTTCCTTACCTTTGATTTAGACTTCAGTTTGACCATAAGAGCTTATAAATGTCTTCCTCGTATTTCCCCTTGGGTAAACATTACGGTACCTCCCATGAGATTTGGCTTGCAATGACTGAATGACTGAGCATTATGTTGCACATGGGGACAACTGAGAATAGCATGATGGCACAGTGTGCTGCAGCAGCGCTAAAAGAACGTCTGTTAGATGCGTTTCTGAGTGAAGTTTGCGTGCTACTCTATGTTCCAGGTGCACCCCGTGAACATAGAGGAGCTTGCATTTTCCCAATGCAAGCTACAGTAAGCACCAGCAGAACCCTGTGACTCTGGGATAGTTAAATGCTCCAGAAACCAGTAAGTCTAAATCTGTTTTTGAGATGTTTAATTTTGCTGAATTTTTAACCGAGGCTAGTTCTGAAAGCTATTTACTTTTAATATGCAAAGAAGGCATCTCAACAGAGCAGTGCATCTAATACATTATTCAAACCATGACTTTATGAAGATAAAGAGAATCCATTTATCCAATCACTAACTCTAACCAAGCTCTGTGTCATTCTCTGCAATAGATGTATGCATATGCAATTATGAAAACAAGCCCTTGCTTAGGGATGCATCAAGTTCATTGATTGCTGATTTATCGAGTCCTTTATTCAAGTGTCCACTCTGATATTCGCTGTTCTCTTGTTGTGCAGCAGCCTCTGAGTGAGACAAATGAGTCCGGGCTGCACTAGAATCCATCACCTTGAGAAGCTCTGAAATGTTACTGAGAGACTATTTACATATTACTTCTAGTGCATACTAAGTTTTTCAAGTACTGGCGAGAGAGAGAGAGAGACACTTCAAGTACTGGAAATAAAAACAATAATTATTGTTTTTAATTGTTAGGTAATAAAAGAGTAACATTGACTTTAAATACAAGGTGTTTCAGACTTATGTGGAGTGTAGCGGATTGGTGGTGATAAAGGATTAATTCTCGGGCAGGTTAATTAATTAGTATGAGCTGACGTTAGAAAATGCCTTGCATCCTGCATGCCTCACTTTTGGAAGTTTGCAGTTACTCTGTAAAGTTTGATAGTGAAGCCTACCACAGTTTTTTTCACTGTCACAGTTTGTACACACAGCGGTACATGAAAGCCATGTTTAACACCACATCAAGCTGTTGCCCCAGATTACTTCTGCCTGTTACACATCCAGCTAAAGTACTGGACTCACCACCCTATCTAACACAGAGATTATCACAGGAGACATGATGCTGAGCCCTGCTCTGGAAAATAGGGGATTACAAAACAAACAATAAGCTGTTAATTGTGTTGATCAGCATTTCACTTTTCCCAAGGGCTTTCCTCTCAACACTTGATTTTTAAGCCATGTCTTGTTTATCCCATAGCCATAGAAGCACACGCATTCTTGGTTTCTGACTATTGATGAGCACTTATGACAATACTACAGCAGGCGTATTCAACTAAAATTGAAAGACGTTCAGTTTCATAATTTTTGTTCCACAGGATCATAACTCGTAAATATTTACTGCTATATATTATTACGTAGCTACATGTAATCCGTACTTGTAAGTAAAAATCAAAAACATTTTAGAAACGTATTGTTAGTAACTTCGAACTGCACATATATTTACAATGTTATCTAATTTATGAAGAATACAAATGTTCAAGAACATGCAAACTCCTCCCAGGAAGGGCAAGTCTTGAACCAGCAACCTTCTCACCGAAAAGCCACCCTACATCAAGAAATATTGATTTATATTTATATCATTTTAAATTGAAATCAATTTTTGTTATTAGCAAAAACAAAAATTGAAACATATAATGTAATAATGTTTTCTGTGCAAATTCCTGGATGACTTGATGGTTAAGTAGAACGCACTTGAGTAGAACGCACGCCACATACCAGGGGACCTTATAAAAGAGTGCGTATAATCCTACCACTAAAACTAAACGTACTTCAGAAAGGTCAAATCTGCATGTGCAACAAAAAATAAGACAAAATCAGATTTATTAAACTGTTTGTACGAACACCTGCAAGCAATCTTTCTTTTATAAATCACAGATGGGACGCAAGTGTGTGCAGTTCAATTCATATGGGTTTTCTGCCCCAAACACGCCTCGTACACACCAGATATAGTCAATGCAAAGCAGTTCATGTATAGTCATGTATACTTAGCGTTCCCTGTCCATGATTTGAAGTTGTGAATTATGGCAGAGGTTGAAAAAAGTGGAAAAAAGCTGAATTTCTCCATAACAGAAATTTTTCTAGGGGAGGTAGAGACCCGGATAGCAATTTATTTATAATTATAAATTATAAAGACGTTACAACGACGTTTACGTACGCACATTTTATATTCTACATGAGGATAAGCAAACTTTGACATCAGGTTGTGTTTTTATAAATCAGAAACATTGAAAAAAGGAGTACAACAGTATAAGCTGATTAAAAAAAGGAAAACCAGAGAAAAATCAAGTAATGTTTCTTCAATCCTTAAATCTACACATTGTTGATGTAATAAATGATTATAAAACAGAATAAAATAAATCCAAAATAATACATACACAAATGTGAAACCTTATCTTGCGAGTGAAGCGATTTGTCGAAGAGTCAGAGGAGGTGGAGAACGTATGCCAGAAAATATTATGCCGCTACGTACGAAAACTTTCTTGTGATATTTCACGAATTAGAAACAGCAGCACAGTTTCAAGCACAAGAGTAGGCAGTACTGAAAGCGTGTGAGAAGGGATGGAGAGACGCTTCTGTGAACGCGTCACAGGGTGCGAAGGCACCTCTAAACCGATCCCTGCCGCAGCCTTGGAGAGCATCGCCGTCACTTCCGGCCCCGCCTCCGCTGCAACCCCCGGGAGCGGCAACACAGAGTTGGAGGATGCAGAAGAAGGTGCCCCTTCCGATGCTGCGATGGACAGCAGATCATCTATAGGGTCATACGACGACGTCGGTGAAGCCAGAGCAACACCGACGCCCGCAGACCAGACGGGACACATTTCCGGCGCGTGGGGGTGATGCGAGGGGTCGCCTGACGTCATCACCTCGACGCCGTCCGCTAAGGCCTCGGAGGAGCTAGTCCGATTCAGCGGAGCAACCAAAGCCGAAGCCCCGGTGTCCGCTTCCTCGCAAAAGGACCTCCTGTACCTTTGTGTGCATTGCAACGCTCTCCCGAACCGCACTCACAAGAGCAGCGCAGGCGTGTTTGAAGCCCAAACACTCCATGCATTTCTCGTGACCGTCCTCCGACGAGATGAATCCACCGCAGCCAGTAGAAACACAGATTTTACCCATCGCCTTGAAAAAAGGACAGATACAGGGTAAAACTGATCACAGAGGCTGACAGGCTCAAGCTGGGAATCAGAGGTGCCGCGGTTTGGTGGCTGGCTATCTGGGCTAGTGCAGGCTTTACCGTTCACTGAGGTAAACAACCTTTGATATTTCAGCTGGTTTTAAAAGCGTCAAAATTCAGAGGATGGAACCACCATTTGCTCTGAGGAAGAAAGCAACATAAGCGTAGAAGCAAGCGCTCCTCTTATAGAGCGGCTAATTGCTTAATTAGTTACACTCGCAAATCAATTTGCCCGTTATAAATTCGGTACCACCTCCCAGGTTCGGTAAGTCCCCTAGTCTTCGACACATGGTCTGCGTTTCGACTGTAAGGGAACAGCACTTTGCACGTTATAAACGTTATTTCTTTTACGACACCTTGACTTCAACATTTGTTCTAGTACATTATTTCTAATCTATACATAATATTTCGCTAGATTTAAAACTGATTTAAAGTATTTTTAAGCGTATCAAACCCTTTTACCATTGTCTGCATTGGGAGAGGGGAGTGCCAGGACCCTGGAGCGCAGCGCAACGTCAGACTCAACAAGCTGATAATAGAGCAGAATTGTTGGTGTTTTTCGTATATTGACTTTCGACTTTTTTTCATATCTCGAAGCAAAATATTTCCAGAGAGACCTTTCGTATCTTGGATTTTTCTTATCTCGGTGTACAACTGTACTCACTTTTGAGCCAGTTTTGTATGTTCGCAACCTTTACAAATGAGGCCCCTGTAACTTGCTGGCGAGAATATGTTGCCGGTCAGCAGATGGGTTTTACTAGGTGGTCTTAACACCAGAGGGCAAATGTATCCAGGTCAAACCCTACTGTCAAGACCACAGTTTAGCATCTTATCTGAAGCACAGTGTTACAAGACAGCATTCCCATCACTATCAGACACTTGGGCTTTTTCCTTAATTAGGAGAAATAAAAGCATTTGCTGCCCCCCTACTCTGAACTTGTGTTCTCGGGTCACATGATGCATTGATATGATCACATCCCTCGATATGAAGCAAATTTACATTTTTAGGAAATCAGTGTTGCTTTACAGTAGATTTAAGAGCATTCTGTTGTTTTAGATTTATGCATTATATAGTGAAATGAGGCTTTGTGGGCGGCTTCTTAACCTCTTTAACATCTTAATCGCATGTGGTGAAATTCAGAAATTTTCAGGAGCAGTGTGACCAACCTGTATGAGTGGAACAAATAAAGAGCCGAAGTCTGTCAAGAAGTGAATGATGTGCAACAGTGTTGAAGGCAGCTGTGAGGTCTAACAGAAACTTGATTAATCCTGATTGTGACTGCTCATAGAGACAGTTGCACTACACAATTCACAGTGTCAATGACGTGAACTTATTTAGACTGTCCAAGTGCAAACGTAACACTATGTGAGTTGAATAAATGGATGTAACATTAATTAATTGTTCAATAAATAATAAGCAACATCGTGCATCAAAAAATCAATCACCAAAATATTTTTTCAGGGATTTTTAAAGAGGAATGGTACATTTTTAATGTGTCTTGCAGTCACTTTGAACGCATCAGAGACAAAACTAGAGCAGAGTTTAGTTTAGCTTTAGTTGAAAGTGGTGAAATGTGGCAGTGATGGTAGAGAATGGGTGTAAATTAGATCACAACATCTATCTTCTGAAAAAAGTTGATGACGCTTGAACTCAATTTTCAGATAAATGCTTTGCAAAGCTCAGCAAGACAGATTATGAGGGAATGGGTCGACACAGGGCATGTTTTTGAGCTTTGCACTTCTCAAACAATTAAGCCCAGTGTATTAAGCAGATTTATCAGGGGTTGGTGCCGTTTTGTATAGAGACATATGGTCCAGTTCTTTATGCTCATTTTGTTGTGGAGTAAGATATCTCCAACTCAAGACCTATGTAGTTGGCGAAGGGGCTCAAAAATCACAGATGTGTTTGAGTTGAGAGTTAGGTCTTCCACAGTCACAAGATAAAATAAGATAAAAACACAAGTAGGCTGAGACTTCCGGAGGACACACGATGATACCATAAAATAGACAATAACGTGATCTAACAGAGCTCAATCAGTAATATGATGGTCAGCTTCCAGGGTAGTGAAGAGTTGATCATTTCACTTTAGTCTTTCATTTACTGTATAAATCAAATGAATCCCACAGACAGACAGAACTGCAATGCCCATGTTGCTAATAGAGTGGTAATACTGGCACAGAACATTGGTGACCCTCTCTTTCTTGGAAAAATTCTATTTCAGTGGCCAAAGAGCCTCCTTCATTATCTTTTGTCTAGAAAAACAAAGCAGTATAGAAGTACAATGACAGCCCTTGTATGTGGGACTTCAGTTATTCATTGTTTCATTATGCTCGACAAATAAAATTCTCAGGCTGAAACAACTGGCTTCTGAAAGACTGGATTGGAGTGGCCACTTCCAATAACTGAGAACTTACATTTCCTCGGCAATAACATGACAGAGTTTAATAACTAATGATTCATGCTCGGAAACACTGGGCTAATTGCTCTATGCTCCAGAGAAAGGAGACGAGAGGTTATGCAATGCCAAACTCCAGCACAAAGCCAACAATCCATGTGCTAAAAGATCCTGAAGTCTGGCTGAGAGATGAGAGCGAAGGGCTAGAAAATTATCCACTTCTTTCCCCAGGCAGCACCAGATTCTGAATCTCTACTGGAAGTTTGTGGGAAGTGCTTTGATAAATCCTTATTAACACTCCATTAGCTGCAGTACTTTAAAGTGGGACAGTTGAATCTCTTGTTTTTGTATACATTTCTTAACATAAAATCCATATTTGTGACTTGTATTTTAATATATCTCCATGTTCTCAGCACAGTGCTTTGAAAGCTTAAATTTGCTTGATAAAATAAAGTATATTACGATAAATGTTTGCTAATGTTTATTACTTCTCTATATTTAATAAAAATGTCCACACAGAAAGTACATTTCTGTTTGTTGATCTAAGATCACACAATTGCAGTACATAAGCAAGATGAAAAAAGATTGGAGGACAATGTAATGTTCTTTTTGAAATACTTCTGCGTCATAGAAGTCACAACAGGTTCATGTAAAATCTGTTTTAGGATAATCACAGCAGGATATTGGACAGTAAAACTGTAATATTTTACATTTGGTTGTAGTTTTTTAAATCTTTTTGGCCAGCTCAAAGCAGACTTTAGGGTGTCATTAAGGGCAGTCCTCTTAAAAGACATATCTCTGAAAACTAACAAAGAGGACGTTTCTTATGGCACCAGTGACTAAACGAGACAGCTATGGAACCTTATTTTGGTCTCTTTGTTGAAGGATTTCAGACTCTGCAATGCTTCTGGGGGAGGAATTGCTCAAAATCCTTCTAAGCACTGAGCCGGGCTTACATCTGTCATTTTCACAAAAGGAGGCTCTTCTTAACGTTACAGTTAAGTAAAGGAGACCTTTAACCTGGTGTTTCAGTTTCACTGTCCAACCCTTGTGAACAGGTAATCCTTTATTTTTGCCCATTGACCCCATTGATATTGTCATTGTAATAGAGGGAAAATGTAATACTTTATATCATAGCATTTGATTCTGAAGTCAAGTTAAATGTATTTTACAAGTGCTTTAATGTTTTTAAAGTAAATTCTAAATATTTACTTGTAATTGTTCGATTGGTTGTGGTCAGATAAAACAAATATTCTATAGAAATTACCTTTTCTTCAAAGAACCACAGCTAGGCATATTAATCTCAATGTACATCCAATCTTTAGTGGTTACCTGAGTCCATAGAGCACAGTGCCGTCTGGATGAAGACGGATCATTCTGTTCTTCACTGTTACGCCGTGTACAAATGATTTCTTGTCGTTGAGGAAGTATGTGTCTGGCACCCACAGCTGATCGGCTACTCTGTTGTCCAGCGTCAGGTTCAGAGGAATCTCTGAATACGACAGGCGCTTATCTCGCCAGGCTTGCTGGAAATACATGGTGAGTGTGTAGTCCTGTAACACAAACCATAGACATGAGGAGGGTTCATGCGTTGCCAGATCTATAGCTATAATAGCTAAATTCCTGGAAGGAAAATTCTAGATATTGCTTGTCTTCAGATGAAAATTTCAATAAACATCACTACTTTCAACACAGTGACCCCTGTATAGTTCTGTATAAAATATGGTGATGATGGAAGATTGTCACCATTCTATCATTACATGAACAAAAAAAGATGATGGAATTGGAGATTAGACTTGATGTGTGTGAACATAGGTGTTATCCCACTTCATCTTCTCTCATATGTATCTGCTTAAAACTAGTTAGGGTCAACAAAATCAAGGAAGGCAAAAGTCCACTGACTTTATATACAGTCCTCAAATGTATAAAGTATAATGGTTCATAAGCATAACTGGTTCAATTGCAGATTCCCATCCTCGATGCAGCTTTAGAGTCAAAAATTTGAAATCTTTAAATTTAACAAATGGAATTTGTTCGTACTATGTAACAAGTTACAAACTGAAGACTGTTCAACACAGCAGTGGGCTTAAATCCATTTGGGCTTAATATTTCATGACTGGTTTTAAAATGTGATGGTGCAACACTAAAAGGATAACAGGGAACATCGGGTTAGAAACAAGAGCTAAGAAGCATCGACATAAGTGAAACCTTCAGGAGTAGAGAACAGTTGTTGAAAGTGGGGAGCAAACAGGGACCTGACTGAAAAAATAAAAACATTGATGTCTGTAATTTCAGCCAAAATGTCATAACAATAATATTGTCCACAAAGATGCCCCCTTAATCAAAGTGCCCTCAAGTCACACTTATCTATACATTTGGAATCTTAGTGTCAGATGACTAAAAGAAAACAAGGAAATGCAAAGCAGTGTGTTATTTGTCTTTAGTCAGATTTTGGTCTGCCACACAATCAAATCAGTGGCATTTTACCTGTGTCTCAGTCAGTAGAGCATTGTGCTTTAAATATCAGATGTTTGAGTCCTAGAGAGAACAATAATGAATCAAAATATTTGTTCAATGAGATGTACAGTCTGGATACAAGTCTCTGCCAGATGATACAAAAAATCTGCCAAAACACTAGAGGGCAGTGGAAAGGGGCAATTGTGAAAACTCTTGCATGATTTGTTTACATCGAGGAACGGGTATCACCTGACTATGCATACTAGTTCCCTTTCAGTTAATTTTGGAAACACATTCAGGTGGCGCACAGTGGCGGTTGCATTTGCATGTTCTCCCAGTGCTTGCGTGGGTTTCCTCCAGGTTTACTCTGGTTTCCCCCACAATCCCAAAAACATGCGTTTAGGTTAATGGAATAATCTAAATTCACCTTAGATGTGAATGTGTGAGTGTGTGATGCATGCAATGGACTGGTGACCTGTCCAGGGTGTACCCCCGCCTCTTGCCCAATGTGCACTGGAGGACCGGCAGAACCCCGTGACCCCAAAAGAGAATAAGCGGGTTGAAAAATGAATAAATGTAGATGGGGTTGAGGTCTTACATGAAGCAATGCATGAAGCAATTTGAAATGCATGTGTTTTTTCATGTTCAGTTTCACATCATGGCATGATATTTTTCCCACACCTCTCATTCCATACACATTTAATGCGTGATTGCAGCTTGGCAGGCTCCTGGTGTGCACGTGTGATTCTCATGAGGCTTTGTGTTAGTGGAGCACACTGTCCTATGAAACGCTGCTTCTTAAAAAAGAAAACTCTGTTGATGATTACGTAAGACGTTCTAGTCACTTTCCTATTCCTTCACATGCAGAGGCTCCAGTTAATTCCCCTTATTCCCATTACTCATCAAACGACTGCAGTTGATGTCAGAACTGATGTCAGTTTTGGTGTGGTGCTAATATATGCAGCTCTACCCTGAGATTTCCAACTGAATAACAGTTTTTGAAGAAGGAAAGAAAGAGAATATTAACTGAGTGAGGAGGCAGACATTGTCTTCATGGCCTCCATTAGTTGCAGCTCAATGATGTTTCAATGTTTCTTACTTTATGGCAGATTGCAGAAAAATGTGTCAAATTCTGGATCAGTAAAATTCAGATGTTTTTTGTTTGGCAGTGATGCTTACTTCAATTTAAAAGTTTTTGAGTTCAGATGCACAATAGAATGGACTGGAAAAAATATCTTTTTACAAAGATGACGTGCCTTTATGACCGATTATAGCTATACATAAAAAGGCCAATATTTTAAAAAGCCACTTTTACTTATATGTTCCCAATAACGGCTCATAAAGCAAAAACCTAATCACATAGTAAAGTAAAGTCTAATAATATTATTACCGTTGAACTGTGTGCTGCTGTTGTAGGTGAGATTTAGATTTAGTTACACGTGGCTAAAGAAGATCTTTCTTAACTTATCTTTCAGCAATTATTCCATATCGGGATCCATTTCTGGATTGCTGGTGCCAATCCCAGCTCACAATGGATGAAGGTGATGGTTTTTCAGAGCTTAAAGACAAATCTGAAAGAGTCATCGTGCTGCACTTGTGCTAGTTACTTCCGAAATGTAGTCAAATAACATTAAAAGTAATCATGATTACTTTATGATAAACTAGTAATGTAAGTAATTACTTAATAAATAGTCAATTATAATAAAAGCTCTTACTAATAATAGCATGCGATTTTCTGTGATTCTGGAATTGGCGTCATAAAAAGAATTCCATCTTGTGGATAAGGGCACTAGGAGATTTCTTTGGTTGACTTCTTCAACTTATTCTGAAGTAAATTTGTCATTTTTAAATAATCATTTGTATAGATCCCATGAAGAGATAAAAAAAGTAGTCAAACAAAAATACAGGTCTTCAACATTAGGTGCTTTAAATAATAAATAAAATCAATGATATAACTGCAGCTCTCTTTCTCTCGAGAGAAGGGTGTGGCTGCACATCCAGCACGACTGGCACTCACGGACTATTGAATAGCACACAACACGTGACTTTCACTTTTTTTTACGTTCTTTCACTACCGCAAATGCGCTAATAACAGAATAGAGATACAAACAACTAATCCTAAATTGCATAGTTTGGTTTTTGTTTGATAGTTTGCATTTTTAAATAAAGTTCGCTTTTGACACTTTGCAAAAGTTAACGGTACTCTATTTTTGGGAACAACACTTCTACGTCACACATACGTTCACTTCTACAACGCTTCTTCTCTATATGTATGAACCTGGCAAACCTCAATCACCATAGCGCCCTCTACTGGTCTTCAATGTACTACAATCACAAAACACAATACGTATTATTCTATGCAGAAATGAATTTATGAATTTGTAATAATTATCCACGATACCACTGCTATTAACAATTTTAAAAGGTTCAAGTACAATAATTATTTACTCTGGCCAGTAGTATATTTTATTATTTGGGACCTCGGTTTTATAGAAGTCAACCACATGATAGATTAAGGGAAAACACTACAGCACAATATTTTGAACATTTGTGTTCCCCTCCCCCGTGTGTGTCTGAATGCCAAGCACTTACTCCACACTCACACATACACAGCAAATTATAAATATAGCTTTTCTCTCAGCAACACGGCATTAAACGCATAGTTACTTAGAGTGTAACTATAATCTTATTACCATTTTGAAAATTATAACGCATTTAATACTGCGTTTCTAAAAAAAGTAATCAAATTACTGTAACTAATAACTAAGTATGCGTTTACTGCCAAACACTGGTTATTACTGAATGGCATGCACCGCTTTCTCAACTCTCTCTTCATCTGTAAACCAGTTCTGTGCAGTTGAAAAAGAGATCAAGCCAGTGAGATTTAGAGTACACATTTTGTATGATCAGCAAGGCTCGGCAGGCTTCTAAGCTTCCCTTCATAATTCTTTTATCAGGGCAGGTATTGGAAACCGTCTTCTATCAGGATTCCTATAATCCATTTACCCTGGCTGAAAGTTGCATTTGGTTCTGAGCCTGGGGAAGTTATATACACCCTGCATGCCATCAGGAACACTACAATGAGGCAGAAAACAACATAAAAATAGCCATCAACATTGCTTTCCTACATTTTCTCAGTGGAGGTGGCTGTCAAGCGCTCGGGGCTAATGAGCATCATGGTGAATGGGAGGCAGTGTGGGTGAAGTGTGCCGGGGCGGGAGAGGGAGTTTCACTGTTACTCTGCACTCAAATCTTCTTTCACACACAACATAACAAAAAAATGTCAATTTAAACCTTTTGTTAATAACAACTGTTTTTCACCTTTTACACTGTACTGCTGGCTAATTTGTTTGATTGTTACTGTGTGTCATTGATTTTACTTGTTTTTATCTGCTATTCACTTCATGTAATTCTTATTTTATATAGCGTTTTAAAGGTTATCAAGCCTCCACCCCAACAAACCCAAACAGGAAAAAGAGGTGTGGTGCCAGGAATGCCAGTGCATCCACATTAATCAATTTGTCACACATGTCACTCACTGCTGCTGCCAGATGGAGGGTGGCAGAGTGTTTGCGCTTCAAAGAGGAGCAAAGAAGTCGAGGATTGTTCTCCACCAGAATCCCCTCATTCACAGACTGAAGACAAGCAGCTGTTCGATTTCCAGATCAGTTTGAACCTTCAGTGCATAAATCAAGAAGGAAATGAAAAGAACCCTGAACTGGAGCTTGAACTCTCAATTGTAGTTTTTATGATCAATACTAATTAAATAAATAAACACACTTGGTGTGAGCTGTCAATTTAATGTGTACATTAAAACACAGGTGTTTGTAATTGCACCATACTCTAGTGAATGTTTTTCATGAGATCCCTTACTGAGAAATGAAGGCGATTGACTTTGATTGTGCTCCGACCCTTAACAATGATCACCAGAGACTGCTAACAGCTGCAGATGTGGACTACTTGCACACCAAGTTCCCGTTTGTCTGCTTTAAAAACATTTAATCAAAACCCTCTGCTATTAGCTCTGGTGTTCCACAGGGCTCTGTACGAGGCCCTCTACTCTTTATCATTAATACCCTTCTCTTGAAAAATAAACCTACATGTCATCTGCTTTTTAAAAATATATCATCTAACACTACCTCTTTTCTTCCACCTTCCACTGGTTTGCTCCCTCAACTACTGAATATTAAAGTCAGAGGTTGGTCTGATTGGCTTCAAAAATTGGAGTAATCTAACTGGCTCCTCTCTATTCTTCCTTTGCCATGTTGCTGGAGCCCCTTAAAATGGTACCTTTAGCTGTGTGGCTCCCATGCTCCGGGACTAGCTTTTAGACAGGGTACAAAACAGGTCTTTGCTCACTGCAAACCAATCTTAAGACTTTTCATGATTTACCTGATTTTAGTCATTTAGTTTAAATAGGTGTGCACTAATTCAGGAATCCTGGTCAAGGATTTCTTGGAGATTTTAGACTCTTTCGATCTGAAATAACAAACGTCGGAGTCACGGTCCCTACGCTCAGTGTGCGTCATCTGGGAATCTCTGATCACTTTATTATTTGTTTTTAACTTCCCCCTCGAGGCAAAGGGACTAGTCTGTTCGTCCAGAGTGTTTTTAATAACTTTACGCTATTAATGCAAGGATCACTTTTAGGCCCTATTTTATTTCCATTTTACATTTTGCCCATTGCAGAGATTCTAAATTAGCCTCAGATATCATATCGCATCTATGCTGATGACTTGCACATGTATATGCCATTAGAGAGACCTGACTCCGACCAGAGTTCCTTATCTAAGCTCCTAGTATGTGAAGATGAGCTAAAGGAGTGGCTAACTGACAATTCTCTTCATCTTAATGTGGATAAGTGTGAGTTCATTGTGTTTGGTGATGTTCTGGATGAACATTAGTTTAGCTCTTTCCCTGAAAAAACAATTGTCTGTAATTTGGGATGTCTTTTTTTATCATGAGCTGAAATTCAACGTGGTCAGAGCATTGTTTTCCATCTACTTAGGAAAGATAAAAATGTTCTTGAGCGAGTGATCCACTCCATGACCAGCTCTAGGCCAGATTATTGTAATGACCTATACTTTGGCACCATTAAAGCTCTGATTGCCAGGATGCAGGCGGCTTAAAATGCTGCTGCATGCTTTTAAACCAGGATCATGGGGAGGTATCATATAACTTCAATTCTGTGTGACCTTCACTGCCTCTCAGTGGAGATCAGAATCCAGAACAAGGTCCTCACTTTTGTTTTTAAATCCCTGCACGGGGAAGCACCTTCCTACATCAGTGTGTAAAAGTGTGTGTGTGTGTATCAAGTTCAGCACCCTGGTCAACTTTGTAGTTGTGGTGTGGCGCTTTATGAAGAATCTTTGATTTGATAATTGATGAAGCTGGCAGCAAGCTCGCATAACTTCACCTGAGACCGGTTATACAAACAACACTTCTGTCCATGAACTTCACACATTGTATAACAGTCTTTTTGACTCTCCAATAAAATTTGTAATTATTTATAACTGTAAATATTATCCAGATGTTATTATATCTGGAAGTAGGTTTTAGAAAATATTCAATAAATAAGTCAAATGAAATCTGCCCCTAGTTCTTCACCCTTTTTTTTTTAGTGCCTCCATTGTTTCTTCTTAACGTCTTTCTCAATTTGTCATGTAACAGTTCATTTTAATTAATCGTAGTTGGTAAAAAAAAAACATGTGAAGAGGCAGCATTTCCAGGATGTATGAGAGAAGAGCTTGGGGCAGCTTTCGGTCCTGCTGCTTATCTCCATCTGATGGGGCTTTGTTCTCATGGCTTTACTCTGTGGATCACAGGGCTATGAATGGGAAAAAAGCACTAAGAGAGAGGAGCAGCGGCTGTGATGGAAAGGACTCTGATTCACACCTCTGTCTCCCCATGGTTTTCTTTGAAGGGCTCGGAGAACAAATGAAAGCACCCTAATAAATAATGGGAAGATGTAAAGTATTTAATCCTCCCAAATCATTATGCCCTTGTTCCATAGCAGAAAAATATATTTCCAGGAATTTTTAACAATCATTTTTTTGTCATGTGATTTCTTTTGGGTGACATCTTTCACTGATCTTTCATTGTCTGGCTTTATTCCTTCTAAAGCAGGGGTGTTAAATTCCAAATTGGTGAAGACCATAGAAAGGTTATGCTTAAATTCAGGGGCCAGACATATGGGAGGTTTTACATTTTTCTAGATTTAATTTATTGATAACTTAAGTCTGTTAATGGCATTTCCAAGATTTCTTTTTGTTTAGCACACACTGTTTCATTTGTTTCTTGTACCTAATGAAGCATAAATGTATAAATGCCAAACTAGACTAACATCTTTTGAAAAAGGTCTAGGTTACTCCATTCCCTGAGACAGGGAATGGAGATGTATGTCGGAAAACCGAATGATAGGAACGATCTCTGGGAGAGTGAATGAGTCCGGCATTTTAAAGAACCAATGATGCTCATATTAGAGTTGAGCCGGATGCTCGGCTGAAACGAGTATCTGGCACGGATAAAGCACTTTTGCCGAGTACGAGTATCATACGAGTAATACGAGTCAATATCCGTGCTTGGATTGAATGAAAATTCTCATTCGGTAGTTTACTGTGTCTGCGTTCTGTGATAGGCTAGTCACAGTGCCCCTCCCGTACACACATACCCCGCTCTGCTCTCACACACACATGCACACACACGCACACACACACACACACACAAGAGAAGTGGCCAGAATAAACGGAACAATAGGGGAACCAAGACAAGAAAGGAAACAGGAAGTGGTCTGAACATAAGAGAAGGCTTCAAAATAAAAGACTTTGAGAAAGGACAAAATAAAAGTAACAGAACAGGAGGACAAACCTAACAATCTCGAAGCAAGTTTTACATGTAAAACGCCTAATCAGTGCAACAGGTCTCAGAGACAACAGTATAAGTAGATGAAAAAATGGAAAACCAGAGAAAAATCAAGTAACGTTTAATCCTTAAATCTACACATTGGTAATGCAATAAATGACAATAAAACAGAATAAAACACAAGCAAAATACGTAATATGTACACAAATGTGAAGCCTGTGGTACTATTCAATAATTAAAATATGCTTTTGTTGTGGTATTATTCAGTAATATACTTTTGTGAAAGAGATTGACTGAACAAGCCTTATGGGACGCCATGTGATTTTTGTGTCATTTGCTGTAGTCATGGGATGTCCTGCCACGTGGTTTCATATGATTTTGGTATCATGTGTTTCTCTGAGCCAGAAAATCTCTTGTTCTTTGGAAATTCCCTGTTTAAAACAGAAAAGGTATAAAACAGTAGCTCTGGCTCCTTAAGTCAGAAGATATCTGGACTTCTCCAGCACACCGCTGTACCTGTGCTCCTGGTTTCTCTTGCAGAACTCAAATAAAACTCAGTATGTTTGCAGATCATCTCCTAAATCATTTTGAACATGCATTGGACCCTCGAAAGTCCAACAAACCTTACCTTGAGTGAAGCGATGTGTCAGAGGAGGTCGAACGGATGGCAAACATTATGGCTCCACGTATGAAAGTTATTGCACGTATGAAAGAGATATTTCACAGATATTTCAAAGAGATAATTACTAACATAAACATGGTTTCAAGCACAAGCTGAGACAGATGGAGAGAGTGCTTCAGAGAACGCGTGACTGGGTTTCTCTAACTTGCGCTACAGAAGAGCATTTTCCATATTATAAACATTTCTTTTAACACCTTCACTTCAACATTTGCTTTCAACATGACATCAACCACATTATTAGTAATCTATACATAATATTTCGCTGTATTGTTGAAGTGTTTTGAAGCGTATCGGCACCAGGAAGCGCAACTCGACGTGACCCGGAAGCACAGCGTGACGTCATGACATCAACCGGAAAATACAGCAGAACAGCTTCTAAATGCTTCTAAAAATTTCCCGCGAGACGTTTCGTATCTCGAACATTTCGTAACTCGAAGCATTCGTATCTCGGGGTACCACTGCATAAATAATCACGTCTAATACATTTTATTTTGTGTAAGAATAAATATGAGTGTTATCACACTTGTCTCATTTATTAGACTTGAACATGGTGAAAATAATCATATTTGAGAGGAAATAGAGCCTAAGGCCCCATTTACACTTACACACGAATAAGACCTGAGTGTGATCTATGGATCGGAATATTCAGGGCTCATTTATGTGTGGAAATAAATCAGACTTGTGCCAAAGTGACTGTCACAAGCAGCACATCAGATTTTCTGACCAATATATTAAACTGAGACGGTTTATTATGAGGCTCACAGTGGTTTGATGACGTCAGCACGACAGTTTCAAATCACAACAATAGAACACAGAGGAGGAAAATGTTGTTTTTCTCCTTTTCCACTTCAAAATCATGTGTTTATTCAAAATTAGCTAATTTTGCTCAGCAATGAGCAATCATCAAGCAGATTTCACATGCGTCCATTGTTTATTATTCACACTACCCTGTGTATGTTGCTAGGGCAAGTGTAAGCACACGGATGAAATACTTGAAAAAGCGTGTAAGCAGATGGTGAAAAAAATCAGATATAAGCATCAAAGCGCAACTGAGTATAAAGACCTGAGTGAAGCTCTGCTGCCCTGTCTCTGGTTCAAATCTGAGTCCAGGTAACACTGTTCATTTTTTTATTTTTTTATTTTTTTACCTTGTCCTGTCCTGCTCAAAAGCCATCACATGGGAGAGTACATACCTTGCTGAGTTGGACAGTTTTGCTTTCTCCAGAGGAGTAAAACACCTGGTGTGGTGTTTTCTCCTCTGGATTGAAAAATTGAATGTATTTATTAAATATTTATTAGTTGTGGTTCCCGCGAGTCAGTTTATAATAGTTGTGTCAGGACAAGACGGTGCCGAACTGAAAGGGGGAGTGGATAAAGGATTGGGGAAGGGTGGAGGTACACGAGTGAAAATGAAAGAAAGGAAGAGGAAAAGAGGAAGAAAGGAAAGAAAAAAAAAATTATAATTTAGAAGAGAAGAAAAAAAATTTGCAAATGAATAAAAAATTAAATAAATAAATACCTACCTGAACATGACGCATGAGTCCTAGTAACAGTTCATTTAGTCCATGTCCGTTTGTTATAGTTCATGTAAAACAGTTATTGCAGTTTGTATATTCAGGCACACATACACACATGATTAAATAAACATACATACACAGCCAATATTTTAAGTGAGGTGATAATAATGTTGTATGCTTTAAAAAGCAACTCAGCTACATGGGAGGAAAGATCACAAACAGCGAGCTGGACGAACCACACATATATAACATACAAACAATTGCAGCACATGGTGCCCAGGGACAGCAGACCCAACCCACCAGTGGCCGACCAACTTCCCACGAATCACCCTCACTCCTCTATGCCCGAGTGCGCTGCGAGGTCCGACACAGAACCGGCTCTGCAATCAGACCGAAGTAACCCGGTGGATCATTCCACCCCCCGTGGGTCGACATGACCGGGGCCCCGGACTCCCGAGCCAGAGCATCCCACCCCACCCCACCGGGAACCGTCAGCACCCCCAGAGAGAAATGCCCCGCGCCCGGAAGCGAGACAGCGGGGATGCGCCCGCCACAGCGGGGGGGGCGGCCCACCCGACAGCGGCCAGGCCGGCCCCCCCGACAGCACGGGGAGGCCCCAGCAGACCCCACCCGCGACCACCGCCACCAGCACAGCCCCCCGGCGGCAATGTCCCCGGATCCGGCCCCATCAGGGAGGCGGGGGGGGCGAGGAGGGGGAGGAGACCAGAAGAGGGCAGAGAGGGAGACCGCACCAGGCGCAGCGGAGCCACCCCCCAGCCACAACCCGGCCCCGCACCCACCACGACCAGCAGCCTCAGACCCCTCCCCCCCTCCCCCAGTCATCCATCCATTCATCAATCATTCCATCTATACACCCATTCATACTAGAAGGGCGGTCAGTCACCGTCAAGTGGACCCGCGCCCACCCGGGGATCCTACGAGCCCGCGCTGACGGAGGGCATATACCCACCCTGGATGGAAGACAGAGACGGCCGCCCACCTACTGCACATCATCTGCCCCCAGTTGGAGTGTAGTGTATGTGTTTGTGTATATGTTGAAGAGATAAGTTACATTAAAACTGGGGAGTGATTGACAGCTGTCGACCGTTGGTTGACAGCTGACGTCCAGGCACCACCCCCCATTCCCTGCGTGTCTAATATGTATGTAAAATAAGAGGGCAGTCAACTCCGCCCTAGAATTTTGGCTCTTACCGCTCATTTTTGAGTTTGGCATAATTCCTTTTAAAAGGGAAATTGTACAGCTATCATACTTTGTAAGCAGTTGTTACTCGTGATGGGGAGTTCGGCTCTTTTCAAAGATTCTGCTCTTCTCAAAGATTCAGCTCTTTTCAAAGAGCCGGCTCTTACTGCTTCAAATGGCTCTTGATTTAGTATCACTCAGAACCTTCTATTTTAGCCCACTTTATCAGTTGTGAATGTTTTGGTAAGCAACTTTTAAATTCCTTATTTTTCATAAAAAAATACACATTAACTATTATTTACCATTTTAATGAAACTTTAATTGAACACAGCCACAGGGTGGCACAGTGGGTAGAACTGTGGCCTTACAGTTAGAAATTTGTTGGTTCGAGTTTGCATGTTCTCCGGGTACTCGGGTTTCCCCCACAATCCCAAAAACATGTGGTTAGGTTAATTGAATAATCTAAATTCCCCTTAGGTGTGTGCTACCCTGCGATGGACTGGCAACCTATCCAGGGTGTACCCCCGCCTCTCATCCAATGTGCGCTGGCACAGGCAGACCCCCGTGACCCCAAAACAGAATAAGCGGGTTGGAAAATGAATGAATGAATAGAAAAAATATTCCAGCAAATTGCAGCATTTTCGAGACGTGGACGAGTCTTTTTTGTATGAAGTTCGGAGCGCCCTGTCTATCTTATCATTAGTTGCTGATTGGTTTGGAGTCCTGCTGATGACTCGTTAATGGCATTCCTCATTTCAGCTAACTTGAAGCTATGTATTATAAGAGCAGCTCTCTCACATAAACCACCAAGTAGCTATCATGGTACACAACTCAATTCTCAAGTAATTCTTTGTCAAGAGGGAATAACTACACGTTTCATCTGTCTAAATGATAGATTATGAAGGGTTTCTAAAATAAGAGATGCAGCTGTCTGAGGCTGGAGAATGCATGCTATTGCTTTACAGAGCCTCTGATTTATGGCATCTCTGCTGGTTACCGTGAAGCATACACAGTAAATTTAGCAGTGTCCATCTAACACTTAAAGTGTTACATTTAACACTACTCAGTTCATCTATGGTGCCAATGTATAAGGTGTAAAAAGTACACTGGTTGAAGTGTTGAATTTAGAGCTACAAATTGACACTTCAACTTGCTAAAATCACTTAGGGAATAGGTAGGTAGGTAGGCTTTTATTGTCATTTCAACCATATAGAGTGCAGTACACAGTGAAACGAAACAACGTTTCCACAGGACCAAGGTGCTAAATCAAACGACGTAATAGACATTACAGCACAGATTTATTATTAAATTATCATTAAACTAAGGTGCACAAGACAAGGAACAAAAAACAGTAGCACCAACCAGTACACTACAGAAAGTTGTGTTAAAAGTCTGTTTTAAAGGGCCACTTATGCATGTATCCTTGTGCAGCTGTAAGTGATTAGCATCAGCTGGGTTTTTAAGCCCAGTGAAACGTACACTCATTCTGCCTTTATCTTGGCACTGTGTGTCTCAAACTTTGATGCTTAACAAAGCTGATAAGCATTAGACGTTGTAGCTTCATTTAACCAGATAGTAAAGCCTCAGCACTGCAGCACCTCTCATCTTTTCAGTAGCCCGTTTAGTATTTGTTTTAACAGCTTTGCTTGTCATTCTGTCAATTGTTTACAATGTGAGTAAGATCCTGGCTGCATGGGATCTGGCCAAGAGAAATGCATGGAGCACATTAAAAATGCCTGTGTTGCTTGTATTGCAATACCATGCCAAAGATAAAGGCATGATGAAGGTCCTATATCGAGGAAGAGGCCATAGGTGACGTCCCTCGGAGGTAACTGGTGAGCCTATGAATCGTTCTAGCTCCTCGAATCGGGTCGACCAACATCGGGCAAACTCTCGTGCCATCCTCGTTCATTCAATGTGCATCCCGTCTTACCTCGTACCCCGTCAGTTCCTCGTATGACCCTGTTGATGATATGCTCTCCCTCGCAGCATCAGAAGGGATCTTCTCTGTCTTTGGATTCAGATCAGTCTCTCTCCAAGGTTGCACGCACTGATCCGTGGCCAGAAGTCTCAGCGATGCTCTCTAAAGCTGCCCTGTCCATAAGATTGGAGGTGTCTCACCCTCTGATCAGTTGACTTCATAGGTAGGTGACTGGTTTGTAGGATGGCTTCTGGACACCGTTCTCCGTGTACCTTTCTTCCCGGAGGTGCATGAGGAGCTCACGAAATACTGACAAACTCCCCTGTCTACCAGAAGATCTAGGTCTACCCATATCACCACTCTGGTTGACGGAGAAGCTAAGGTATATTCAGCCATTCCACAAGTGGTCCAGGCTGTTGCTGTGCCCCAACAGTGCTGCCACAGGTGGTCTCACCCGAGTGTCCCTTCCCAAGCTGAGAAGTTTAAGGCTTATTCAGCTGCTGGTCAAGCTGCACCAGTCTCTACATACCGCAGTGGTAAGGACTACGCTGGGAAGTCGGGTTGGTCTGTCGAATTGTATGCTTACCATCAGGAAGACCATAGGTGAATCCATCTTCCTCCCCCCTCCGGCATCTGATTTAGCAGTACAAGGGCCTGCTCCCGACAGAGCTAGGGTCCAGATATGGGAGCGAAGCCCTTCTTGGGTCTCAATGCAATCTCTGCACACCCCTCCCCATAGTCTGTGCTCTCCTTCTGGTCGCTCTGTCCTCAACCAAGGACAGCTATGCTCTCAAGTGTTCCCAATACAAGACATCCCCAATATAATAGGGTAATCCCAGGGGCAGAAGGAGGACCCATACAGGTTTGCACAACTGTTTCTGCTAACCTTTTGAGTTTATCGTGGGCCTGTATGGAAGGGCCTCGGGGATAGACTCTTATAAAGGGTTCCGATGAGTCAGTTCTCTTGCATACTTCTCTGAGAATGACTGAAAGTGAATGTATAGGTTACTTGTGTAACTGTATCCCTTTGCCATGCCCATGAGGTCAATGATCGGAGGTAAGTGGGTTTGGCTCCTCAGAAAACACAGAATGAGTGTAGGTTTCTCTGGGCTTAAATACCCAGCTGGTTGATCAGAAATTGTTCTATTATTGCTGATTAGAAAACTATTTAAATGACAGCATCAGCATTGAGATAAGTGGTTTAGATCATGATAACAAACAAACTATATACAGAACAAGTTTTGCAACAATGAATACAACACATTCGGTTGCAGTTATAAAGTAAAACCTTGAGCAGTGTTTTTTATTTTTTTTATTTATTGGTTCTTTTACATTTTTTTCCCACACCAGGTATGTGTGAGTGAGTAAGAGAGAGACAGAAAGAGAGAGAGGGGGGCAGAGGGTGACTGTGTTCAACGGATCAAATAGTCAGACGCTGTTTTTCAGATCTGCATTGACTTTAATGAAGACCAATTGTTCCACATGGCTAGGGTCTAAGTTTGCATGCTGTGGACTGACCACATTTCCAGCTGTGCTAAAAACACCCTCAGACTAGACACGTGTAGGTGGACAACTGAGATGCTGCAGTTCAAAGCGTGTAAGACAGGCAGAGACGTGAGTCACTTTTACCAAGCACCACGTCTGAACAAACCCCACGTTTGCCAAAACTCTACTAGTTAAAAAGTACTACAAACAAACCAAAGAAAAAAACAAACTTGAAACTGAAGAAACCCTAGACGTTAACGGAAAAAAACCTGCAAACCTAGAGAACTCAGAGTGACTGAGGGATAGAACAGAGAGGGGTGCGCTGTTCTCTTCTCAGTGTTCTGTGTGTGTGCGCGTGTGTGTGTGTGCGTGTGTGTGTTTGTGGGTCTTTGTTAATTACCCTCATGTGCTACACCTGCTTCTCTGTTTTGGTTGACTATCTCGGGGTACCACTGTATTTGAATTGATCTTTCTGATTGGCTAAGTTTAGATTTAGATTGCTACAGTAAAATGTGAACGAACCAGGATAATAGTATTCCATACTCTCCAATCATGCTCCCTTCACTTTTTGTTTGACCGTTTGTGGGAGTGGTTTTCTTCTTTGTTGAGAACAAAGATGGCTTGCTCCGACTCTGCATCGACTACTGAGGACTTAATGAGATAACAAACAAAAACCACTACATGAGCTCCACCTTCAACATCCTCCACAAAGCCTTTTCCAAACTCAAGGTCCTTCTTCTTTAACCATTTTGATTTTGATGTATCGTATCGACCCACCATGTCTTGCCTCCAAAATTTTAGTACATCCAGGGGTCCGTGTCAGTAAGTCACTCATGCTGGAGAGGTTCTTGTGGCCATTCCCACCGGCAGGACATCCCAATCTTTTTTTGCTCCTGCTCAGTCTGTGCACAGAACAAACCTGAGACGTCACCCCCTGTTGGCCTCCAGCCCCTCGAGGTGTCCTCTCGTTCTTGGTCTCAATTTACCTACTACGTGTAGAGGGAGTTGTGATGGCAGCTAAGGGCATCTGCCTTCCTTTAATCTGGATTCCAATCTCAGACTAATGGCCAAACTGATAGTGCCAACCAGGTACTTGATTGCTTGCTTCATTGGCCTGCATCTAGGTTCCCTAATATCTGGTTTGAATATATTCCTTGGGTGGAACAAGCACGGAATTCCGTTCAGTTAGCCACCTCAGGTCTCTCTCCCTGAAAGGGAGGCAGCTGTTCCCTTGGTCATAAAACCCTCGATTTATGTCTCATGGCTATAGAGCCTGGAAGATAACTAATGCTCTCTTCACACTGAAAATAAATGTTGTTGCCTTCAGGCCCCACATTATACTGCCAGCCAACATTTCTGACTGGCCAACTTGCAGCCTTCAGTGTCCCCCAATATATGTATATCGGGACCAGATAAGAGAGAGAAGAGACCCAAGCCAGTTGAGCTTCGACCTGGCTAGATGACAGATGCTAACGGCTCTTCTCTCTCCCTCCAGAAATCAGCTGAGACCAAGGGGAACACTTTTTCGGGCACTCCTTCACTTCACTGCTACACGGGACCAGAGCACGGGCACCAAAGGGGTACAAGCACGAAGAACTCACCATCACAGAAGAACACTGTCTTTCTGTGTGAATAAACCACCCTCCGAGCACTTTATTACACCAATCCTTGTCGTGTGATCCTTCACCCCGTTACTATATATATATATATATATATATATATATATAGTGTGACGGAGACCCATTCCAATCAGCGCGGTCCTGGCATAAACACGGAACACCTGGAGCCCGCTATCAGGGGCGAAGCGGGAACAGCCGCGCCTCATCAGCGTGGCAGTATAAGAGAGAGAGAGAGCTTCCACAGAGAGAATGTTCTCCAACGAGTGCACGACCTAATGTCTCTCTCTCTCTCTCTGACTCCAGACAGCCCGTGAGACGCCGCCGCCGTTCCGCCTCGAAGCCCGACCCTCCGAAGAGGTCACCAGCACAAACACGAACACGAACACGGACACGAGCACGAGCACAAACCCCCACTTGGAATCTCACCGGCACGAGCAGAAGAAGACGTCACAAATAGCGAGCACCTAAGGCAGCACTCCACCTCACCACGTATTATTTCTTAAATAAATCCACCCTCTGGGGACTGTTTTCTGTTACAACCTTGTTGTGTGATCCCTCTCCTGCGACTATATATATATATATATATATATATATATATATATAGTAGCATAAAGGAACTTTCTCACAACGTGATGCCAGCAGTAAGTTTGCTCTGTTCGGCATAGCTTTCAATCATAGCTGTCCCTCACATTTCCCCAGCCTAGTTTTTTTTGGGGAAAATTTAACAATTGTGAACCACGTGAAAATTAGCTTGAACCAAATGAAAAACTATTGAACTTTGTTCACTGTAAAGAAAACTTTTGAAAATCATTAAAACCGTTTGTAAATTATACTGAAAGTTTGTCTTTTTTCCATATACTTGCATTGGCCGGCAATCATTCTGCAACCAGTACCATGGGGGAACTCTCCATGGTTTGGCTTCACTCCGCTGGCCATGCGATACACTCTTGGTCTGACCATTACCAAACCAACCCCATTGACAAAATCGCTGCTTACCTGATTTGAGCCTCTCATGCTAGTCTTGTTCTTTCTGGAGTGTGTGGTTCTGTTTGTTGCCCCCAACTTTCCTTTTTAGATTTCAGTGGTTGTTGGACCTAGGAGGCTCTCCACAACCCACTAGCTCCTGGGTGCCGACTGTTGGTGCCCAAATACCTCATAGCGAGACCGAATCCTTTTTAAGGATTGAGAGAACTGAGCCTCATGGCCGCTTCCTGCTCTCGAGTGAATAAAGAACTGTCTGTGGGCTTGCAATTGGGTATAAGCTTAATGGTGTGTCTTTCTCTACAAAAGATGAACTGTATATAAAAAAGTGGTAATTGATGAATGACAAAAGTGACTTGTAGAGTTTTTTGAGTATGAGATGAAATTTTAACAAAGGATTTTCAAGTATGAACAATAGACTCAGCATTAGTGAACAGGTAAGACAAGAAAGATATTAATTTTAGAAGTGCTGTAGATAGTTCCCTTCAACTCCCATTCTGACAGAATGCAGCCTCAAACCAAGCCTTGTTTGAAAAACAATCTGCAGTAAAATGATGATGGCGATGTCCGTGTTCTCCTGGACTCTCACACTTAATTGAAAATGAAACAGGCTCTACTCTTTCTAGCAGTACAGCAGTTGGGTTTGCCCACAGATTGCACAAAATATTTTGTGATTGTCTTGTGGGTTATTTTTTGAAGAACATGTTGAAGGACTTTACTGCATCTGGCCTGTGTTTTGTGCCCCTTGTTCCTGTGTGAATTTGGCAAAGAGTGAGAAAGACTAACCCACAGAGGGGGAGGGGAGAAGCCACCTTAATGTTTCTGGATGTAGTTCTAATAAAAATAAAATTAGACATACTGTTACTGTTGTAAATGCACATTTTAACTACTATTTTTTTAGTGAGTAGTTTGCAGAACTTAACCCTTTAACACCGAAGCTGTCGCTATATATATATACATATATATTAGGGGTGTAACGGTACGCTAAAATCGTATTCGGTTCGGTACAGTGTCTTGGAGAACTCGGTTCGGTTCATTCGGTTCGGTACAAAACAATAAGAACTTACATAATCGTTATTTTTAAAAGCTGCCAATACATAGTAGAATTCTTGCATAAAATAAATAAAAGTGACACATTTGGGTGATATTTTAAATAAATTGCACTCTTTATAAAGAAAAACACATTTTTTTTTAATAAAAAATGAAATACTGCCACTAGTTAGGATAGATAGGATAGATTAACCTATTTACATTTTCTGAAGAGAGCACAGATCTGGTTGCAGTGACTACCTCCAGCAGTAGAAAATGTTAGATGTGTTGCCTGCCCGATCTCCGTGGAACAATGTCGGCATACAACTCTAAATTTATCCACTCGTCTATCCCCGTTATGCATTTTAACAGAGAAGTCAAAGTGTTCCCAACAGGAGACCATAGTGAGGTGTCTTCAAGTGCTGGCTTCTCTTTCTCTGTCCATTTCTCACAGCTACCCGGCGTGCACCTCTACTGTGCTTCACTCAATAGTGTCCGTGCGGAAACTCGCCTAGGAACATTGTTCCGCTGCGCTTAATATCGCGCTAATAATAAGTTTATATAATTTAGTAAAAATACAGAATACCGAAACGGTACGCAAGTGTACCGAACCGAACAGGTGAACAACCAGTGAAATGGACACTGAAATAAAAGTTTTTGAGTTGATGTAAAATAGGTTGAGGTTCATTTTGTAATCTCAAAAGTCTTGTTGCTGTTCATTTATGGGCGTTTATAAGGAGAAACTTGATGAAAATTCTAGCTTTTTTTACTTGTTATCACACACTGTTCTAAGCATTTCAAACATAAAAATAACAAATATTTGACAGATTTTTAAAGTTTTATTTCCCCTAAAAAACTATACAAACATTTTTCTGACACAATGATTGAAAACAAGACAAGAACATTTGGAGAATTACAGTATTATTATAGGAATTAAAGGGTTCAAATCAATTTCTATTATTAGGCCTCTTAAACTTTGAACTATCCCCAAATCAATGGCATATTTACATGTTATACATATATGTTATACAACTCTTATTATTCCCTTTTGTGCTCAGTCAAATTTTTTCCCATTTATACTTGAATCTTTTTTTGTCTGTGTGATGCACTATTTTAATTGGCATGCAATGGATTAGCATGAATTGCATAATAGCATGAATCTAAGTGATACCAGGTAAAGGAAGTCTCATCTGTTTGCCCATGTCTGCTTTGACTAATGTCGCCCAGCAAGCTTGCTCAGTGCAGTCTATTAATGTTCGTAGTGGATGTCAGGTATGAGGGAACATGTATTCATGAGCATGCACTTGGTGCAGCTGGTGATCTTCAAATCACTGTGGGTGAATTCTGGCCCCTGCTGCTGCTGGGACCAACTAATGGCTTCAGGAGGAATTTTAATGCCGCCCAGCTTTGTTGATTGATCAGAATGAGATATAACATGAGTCTCTTCACATTCATGGGATATTGATAGAATTTGAGAATGTGATAGATGTGAATTCTCTCTTTTGTTGTGCTGTTTCGATGAAATATCACTTGGTCCATTGCCTCAGTGAAAATGGCACATGATTGAGGTTTCCGTCTACACAGACAAACACACCCTTGGTCAAGGACACCTCTGCGGAGGCAACATCCCATCTCTGTAGGAATGACCTGTTTGTTGATGGTGATGCAATGACAGGATTGTTTAGATGTTGAATGTTTAATGTCTACACAGATACAATTATTGTAACTGGGTAAATTTGCTCTTAAAATGCTTAAGCTCACTTTAATCTTAACAAATTTCACATATTATGACCTAGTATGTGCTCTTTCAAGACAAGTATTTTGAATTATCTATCTGTCACGCTTATGTGGCCAGCTGGAGTACACGCTGAAGAAAAAACAGCATGAAAGGAGAAATCTAAAGCCTGCCGAGGGGGATAGAGAGGTCCCAAGGGGGTTCTGTAGGGGGTCTGGTGGGCATAGGAGTCTAGCACCACTTGAGGGATCTCACCATCAGTTCATACGGCTGCGTAGTCTTTGAGGGATGAAGCGTAAAGTCCCTGATCGAACCCTTCCTGGTGGAAGATCAGCATGACTCTGATTGAGAATTTCCTAGGGTCTTCGTAGTGGGAAGAACACCAAACGAACCAAATCCGCAATCTGGTTGGTCACACTGGTAATGTGAACATCCTTGCTTGGGCAAGTAATTGCAGGTGATGGGAGCGTACACCGCCCGGCTGATTGATGTACGCGACCATTGTGCTGTCCATCCTGACAAGCACAAGATGACCTCAAAGTAGCAGGTGAAAGCTTCACAGTACAAAGATTACTGCAGCTAGCTTGAGACGGTTGATGTGCCATTGGGATAGGTGTCTGGTCCAGGACCCAGACTCTCGTTGGGAACCACACACACGGTGCCTCATCCAGTCTGAGAGCTGTCCATGCTACAACCTTTCACCTGGAGAAGAATTCCAGATCAAAGGAAGGACACAGACCTCCTAACCTTCAAGTGTAAGATATACCAGGCTGTCGGGGACAGATGGGGATTTCCCTGGCGTTGTGAAATCGGTCATCAAGGCCTGGGTGAACTCTACCGATAGACACTCCTGCATGCTCTCAGAGTTCAGCTCCAACCCGAGATAAGAGACAACCTGCACAGGGGGGAGGTGGCTCTTCTCTTGGTTGACGTGCCAAAAGACCTTATCCCTGTGATCAATCAACTGGTCTCAAGACGTGACTAACAAAAGTCAGTTACCAAGGTAATCCAGAAACAGCCAGTATAAAAATATATACAAATCAAAAGAAAAAATACTTTTGAAGGATTTTAAAACAAAAATTTTCAGACATATTAAATTAAAATGTGTGGTGTTTGGTTGATACATTGCAAGGAGCTATTGCTTTGCCTAGGTTTTGGAAACCTGAACATGAATGCTGGTTCAATATAGTTATAATTTTCTTAAACAATTGTACATCGGACTAATCTAGCCACAGGGGTTTCATTTGAGAATAGGGACTCTTAACATTGGTACAATGACAGGGAAGGGTAGAGAGCTGGTGGACATGATGGAAAGAAAGAAGGTAGATATTCTGTGTGTGCAGGAGACCAGGTGGAAGGGTAGCAAAGCGCATAGTATTGGAGGGGGATACAAACTGTTTTACTATGGTGTGGATAGGAAGAAAAATGGGGTAGGAGTGATCCTGAAGGAGGATTTTGTGAGAAAAGAGTGTCAGACAGTGTCATCAGCTTGAAGTTAGAAATTGAAGGGGTGATGTTGAATGTAGTGGTTGGTTATACGCCACAAGTAGACTGTAAGTTGGAAGAGAAGGAGAGATTCTGGAGTGAGTTGGATGAGGTGATGGAGAGTATTCCCAGAGGGTAGAGAGTAGTGGTGGGAGCAGATTTCAACGGGCATGTTGGAGAGGGCAACAGAGGTAATGAGGAGGTGATGGGCAGGGTCGGTGTTAAGGAAAGGAACCTAGAAGGACAGATGGTGGTGGACTTTGCCGAGAGGATGGAAATGGCTGTAGTTAATACTTATTTCCAGAAGAGGGAAGAACATAGAGTTACCTACAAGAGTGGAGGGAGGAGTACGCAGGTAGACTACATCCTTTGTAGACGAGCCAATCTGAGAGAGATCAGAGACTGTAAAGTAGTGGTAGGAGAGAGTGTAGCCAGACAGCATCGGATGATGATGTGTAGAATGTTTCTTGTGGTCAGGAAGAAGAAGGGGGGAAAGATTGAAAAAAGACCAAGTGGTGGAAGTCGAAAAAGTAAAAAGATTGTGAGGAATTTAGACTGAAGCTGAGACAGGCTTTGGCTGGTCAGGAAGAGCTTCCAGATGACTGGGAAACTACAGCAGAAGTGATCAGGGAGACAGGTAGGAAGCTGCTAGGCATGTCAGCTGGAAGGAGGAAAGAAGATAAGGAAACATGGTGGTGGAATGAGGAAGTACAGGACATCATCCAGAGGAAGAGGCTTGCTAAAAGAAGTGGGACATCGAAAGGACTGAAGAAAGGAGACAGGACTACAAGGAATCACAGCGCAGAGTGAAGAGGGAGGTGGCAAAGGCCAAACAGATGATGAGTTGTATGCCAGGTTAGACACAAGGGAAGGTGAGAAGGAATTGTACAGTTTAGCGAGACAGAGAGACAAAGATGAGAAGGATGTGCAGCAGATAAGGGTGGTTAAAGATAGAGATGGAAAGGTGCTAACAAGTGAGGAGAGTGTGCTGAGAAGATGGAAGGAGTATTTTGAGGTGAGGGGGGGTGAATACTGTAGAGCAGGAAGTTGAAAAGATTAAAAAGGATGAGGTGAGGAAGGCTCTGAGGAGAATGAAGAGTGGAAAGGCTGTTGGTCCAGATGACATACCTGTGGAGGTGTGGAAGTGTCTAGGAGAGACAGCAGTGGAGTTCATATCTAGGTTATTCAACAGGATTTTACAGAGGCATAAAGTTGATAAGCCACACAATGAAACTTTGGGAAAGAGTAGTGGAAGCTAGGCTAAGAAGGGAAGTGGATATTTGTGAACATCATTATGGCTTCATGCCCATGAAGAGCACTACTGATGCAATAATCGCTCTGAGAATGTTAATGGAGAAGTACAGTGATGGTCAGAAAAAGGTGCACTGCGTCTTTGTGGATTTAGAAAGAGCGTATGACAGGGTGCCGAGAGCCGAGCTATGGTCCTTTATGAGGATGTCAGGAGTGGCAGAGAGTAGTTCAGGATATGTATGAGAGGAGTAAGACAGCAGTAAGATGTGCTGTAGGTAAGAAAGAGGAGTTCAAGGTGGAGGTGGGGCTACATCAAGGATCAGCTTTGAATCCCTTCTTATTTGCTGTGGTGATGGACAGGTTGACAGATGAGGTCAGGCAGGAATCTCCTTGGACAATGATGTTTGCAGATGACATTGTGATCTGTAGTGAGAGCAGAGAGCAGGTGGAGGAACACCTGGAAAGTTGGAGGTCAGCTCTAGAAAGAAGAGGAATGAAAGTCAGTCGCAGTAAGACAGAATACATGTGTTTGAACGAGAGAGAGGGAAATAGAACAGTGAGGTTACAGGGGGCTGAGGTAAAGAAGGTACAGGAGTTTAGGTATTTGGGGTCAACAGTCCAGTGCGATGGGGAGTGTGGAAAAGAGGTGAAGAGACGAGTTGGAGTGGATGGAGAAAAGTATCAGGGGTGTTGTGTGAGAGAGGGGTGTCAGCAAGAATCAAAGGAAAGGTGTACAGAACAGTAGTGAGACCAGCTATGATGTATGGGTTGGAGACTGTGGCAGTGAGGAAGAGACAAGAGGCAGAGATGAAAGTAATGGAGATGAGGATGTTGAGGTTCAGTTTAGGAGTGACTAGGATGGACAAGATTTGGAACGAGCACATCAGAGGGACAGCTCAGGTTGGTTTTTTTCAGTCAGAGAGGCCAGATTGAGATGGTTTGGACATGTGCAGAGAAGGGATAGTGATTATATTGGTAGAGGAATGTTGGAGATGGAGCTGCCAGGCAAGAGGTCAAGAGGAACGCCAAAGTCGAGATATAAGGATGTGCTGAAAGAGAACATGAAGTTAGTAGGTACAAGAGTAGAGGATACTGAGGACAGAGTTAGGTGGAAACAGATGATTCGCAGTGGCGACCCCCGAAACTGGGAACAGCCGAAAGTAGAAGAAGAATTGTACATTGGACTGGCCACATGTCCAGGACATACCAACGCCTTTTGCCTGAAGTGTGCTAAAGACCAAGACCAGCAGACACTCCTGACCCCAAAAGGGAACTAAGGGTAAGAAGATGTACAATTTTATATGTGCTACTTTACTGGAACTAAATCTGGAACAAAAGCCACACCTCTGCACAGAAAAGGTAGACTGTAAATATTGTTATGTTAGGGCAGGGGTACTTCAAGTGAATATGTGGTGATTTATAAAGTGATTTTAATTGTGATCAGGACATCCTCTTGTCCTCTTTTCCTGAGGTTGATGGATGTGAGAGCTGGTGTCTTGACCAGATTTTACTTCACTTCACAGACATTTGTTTATATATTAGTGCTGTCAATTGATTAAAAACAAATTAAGAAAAAAACAAGGTCAATTAATCATGATTAATTCAAATATGGTACATTGGTATTTTTTCATTACATTACATTTACATTTATGCATTTGGCAGACACTTTTATCCAAAGCGACTTACATTTGAATGAACATATTTTGTTTTCTGTCAGTTCTTGCTTTCCCTGGGATTTGAACCCACAACCTTTGCATTGTTAGTGCAATGCTCTACCAACTGAGAAACAGGAAAGCATTACATTTTACATGTAGCATATAAATTAATTGGGAGAAAGCTTAAAGACTATCAACACATGCACGCACACACACACATATATTGTAACCGTGTCCATTCCAATCAGCGCTTTCCTGCTCAAAGACGACGAACACCTGGGAGATATAATCAGCGTGGCCCAGGCACACCAAACTGCACTCAGTGGGACAAGAATAAAAGAGGAACAGAAAAACAAAATGGGCAAGCGTTAAACTCCAAGAGGAAGCTAATGACTGATTGCTGTTTCGCACTTTCTCGCCCATACAGAGAGCAGTCCCCCCTATATGTATTGAATTTTTTTTAATATTTAAAACAGGTTAGTAATTTGCAGCATTCTTCTAATTAATGTGTTTACAGATGAGTTAAATGTGAGAGAAATTGAAGATGGATCGTTATAAGCAAGTTTACATTTATCATTTTTGTTTCAGCAACTAACTAAACTAGTAAGGAGTAAGTCTCTTTCTGACAGATCATGTTGTGCTGGTTATGTAAGGACAAGGTTTGGCCAAAATGGTGTACAGGCTGCTGGTGAAGAGTCCTTGTGAGTGCCAGACTGTGGTTCCTCTGGGACAGAGCAGAGGAATTCAGTGTGTTAACATTTACATGAGAACTAAAAATAATCTGGCTGTGTGAAACACACAAATTGAGTGTTCCAAATCAAATATTGCATAGATTACAATAAATGCTACAGCCAGAATTTGGTTTAAGTGCAGTAATATTTAACTAAATAAACCAGTTTGCTTGTATCTTTTTAAAAAGTTTCTTTATAATTTAGAATGTTTGAAGTTCTAAACTCATGTAATGCACTTATACATGTCCTGTTCCATTATCAATATGAATGTTTTGCTCTTCAGGCTGGTATATTATCGGTGAGGGAAGGAGGACTTCTTGAGGAGAGGGTTCCTAGAAGTCCCTGCTGACAGACTGGCATAAAGGCATTAGTGCATAATTCTAGCTATCCCTGCATTTTGCGTCCTTCTCACTCCACTTTTCTTGTTGGCTCCCTTAAATGTGCTTGTAGGGCTAAATAATTAAATTCCCCAGGGTTCTTTTTTAGCTTGAACATAGCCGATGCAGTCGCTGGTCTTCTAGGTTTCGATTAATTTGGTAAAGCCTAATTACTTCAAGATGAGCAGGAAAGTGTAGGTTTTTTAGGCATTTTTACTTTTTTCTTCCGTGCTCAAGCTTTGGTTTTCCACTCAAATACAAGCCAAATAATAGTCTGGATATTGCATTGAATTAAAAGCAATTCTGGACTTTCACTATTAAGCATGAGATGCAGCATGCATCTTACGCAGACACCACACCAGTACCTTTAGGACTATCGTTTAAAGAACTTGTATAGACAAAGCTAGCTGAACAGCCTGATATAGACTGCCCTACATTACTTTACCACCCCAGGGTTTATTTGCCTTGGACAGCTGTACCCTGAAGGGTACATAAGAAGCATATATAGCTGTGGAACTCAACAGGCGGACTCCGGTTGGTATCCAAACCTAGACACGGTTCAATTTGGACCAACACCAAAACCTACTTTAATACTACTACTACCTATTTTAATAATAATCCAAATTCGTTTTAAATGGAACGGGATATAAATCTTTGAGGACTGAACTCATTTTCATCTATATTCATCTATATCCATTCATGGCAGCTGTGGTATCTGTAGTATTGCCTTCCCAGGAAAGGAAAGGTCTAGGTTTAGTGCAGGTTTCTATGGTGAAGACCCGTCCATGAGTCTGCTTGACCGACTTGTAAAAACAACCAATCACATTTTGTTTTGCGGCATGGGAATGTCACCACAGCAACTGTTACAAATCTTTTTGAGTCCAATCACTGCCTTAAACAAAACTCCAGGATGTCTTTTAGCAAGGGTAGGCCATGAATCCAATGTTAGGGCTACACTTCCAGTGGAACGAAAACAAGTGCTAGACTCTTTCTCCCAGAAATTCAGTTAAAGTAAACCAATCAGATTGCGACTTTGGGATTCTCTAAGTGTTACCAGAAAACTGCTCCAAACACATCAGATGTACAGTCTGAGACACCTGTTTTCTAAATAAGAAGGCCCTGATATATAGGGGTATTCTGGTCATATGTCTCTTATGCTGTAACCAGGATCAGCCTACACATGATGAGCATGTTAAAGAAATCCATTAGTTCAACAGAACCCCCGGTTCACATCATGGATATGCTGTTTATAAAGCTATGCACCTCCTTTGAATGAAGGATGATGGGACTCATACTATGCAAGAAGGCCCCAGACCACATGGACGAGTAGATAGTTGAATCTTTGAGATTAAATCATGCACCAATGCAGTGAGAAAATCCTACAAGAACCCCTAGAAGCTCCACTACTCTGAGAGTAAAAATAAAACGCTTCTATCATTCCACTCAGTAGTCAGTGATCCCCTGTAACCTTTCACTTTAATTGATATTGCCACGAAGGGTTAAACTGCAGGACATCGTTGCCCTCTGATTGAAGCATACCACAAATGTTTACAATAGTTGTGTAATGTCCTAAAGTCCTTAAACTCAACTGCAGATGGCTTCAACACCAGTCAACTATTCAGCAAGATTTAATGAGTGAAGGCAAGCAGAATGATGAAAACGCTGCATTCTCACTCCCCCAGACACTGATATTTTCACCTTTGTTACTTTCACAATGTAGACACAATTAGATTGTAAGAAGCAATAAACGAAGGAGAAATGAGACAAGCCTTTTTTTCCATAAGTTGATCTTCTTCTTTGGTGTATTTTTATAAGGTCTGAAACAAATCAATGTTACATTCTGTTTAATCTCATTGAAATCACTGGGGTTCACACATGTTGTCTGTGCCTTTAAACCGATGGAGGTGGAAGAAGAAAGCGATATTATGGATAACCCCGGGGGAAATATGAGAACGGCAATCTCAAAAGACACATCAGTTGCTCCTCCTCAATTTCAGCTCAAGATAAAGTCTGCCGGACCTTGAAAATGATGAGTGATCTGCTGAAGTTCTTCGAGTAAGACTTGAAATAGCAGATATCCATTTGCAGTAATGCAGGTTATGTTTAAACCTTAGCCTTCTGTTATCGTCTCTGGCCGTCAAAACCCATTATCTAATCTTTTTCTCATCTCTTGATATCCTTGTTAGGCTTCCTCATCCATTAAACTATTTTTGGTGTGGGCATTTTTTTTTGTCAGTTTACCCCTTGTTCTCAATGAAAAAAAAAATGGTAAATTGAACCTCACATGTCTGGGCATGCCTGTCTTTGTTGTTGTTTTGTGCAGTTTAACTGGAGAACCAGGTGAAACGAGAATCCCATTATTACAAATAGATTAGGTGAGTATATTGTATTTATTTTAAATTCCTAATTGTACTTTCTGTATTAATGTTGCACTCTTTGTATTAATGTAGACTTTATGCACCTTGGGGTCTGAGATTTTCTTTATGTCCAGTAAAAATAGCAAAATTAACAATAAAGGTAGTTTGAACTTGAGGAGCTGACAGTACACTTATGATTTTAGTTTTGCTTTATATATTATATGTTTATAACATTACAACTGGTTTGAATCGATCCCAATAACACAACCGTCATAACTTGAAAATCCTTTTTTGCTTTATTTTGTTGAAATAGAGGTTCCTGACAAAGTAAAAATGCCTCTCAATCTGGTTGATGTTAACACAAGAGGAATGCTAATTTGCTGATTAGTTGTTTATATTACATTCTATCGATTTATATACCGTTGTACTTATTTTATAAGTATTTCATTATTTTTATTTTTAGTATTTGCTCCAAAATGTCAAAATAGGGAGCAGGGACAAAATATTTGCATTTCATTAAAAATAAATTAAAAATTTACTTTAAAACAAATAGGAGTATCTTGAAGGTAAAGTCATCCCTCAGAATCCAACTCTCAGCAAACCAGAGCTCATGAAGCAGCCTGCAGTGAAATGATCCAAGCAAATGTAAAAGTGTTCTGCTTTGGGGCAAAATTCATTTACTTCATGAATAAAACATGTCCTCTACATCCTCAACAGTTGAGTTTATGGGAGCACACGAGCACTGTTCTGCACTACTTTACACCTAGATTTTCTGGAGCCACGGCTGCTCACATGCTAGATGACAGCGGACTACTGTTCACAAGCTAATGGCACACGTCATGTTTTCAAATTATCATAGTCATTAACAGACAAGATCATGTGACCTCTGATATCAAGCTTCTGGCATTTTCAGGTAGGACTGTTACAGAAATTTGATGGATAATGAAAAAAAAACCCCACAAACTGCGTTTCTATTTCCATAATCTGCGGTTTAGGATCATCACCTCCCGGAACTCTCAACCAATGTTGTGCCATTTTTCAACTCCCCGGCAGATCTCAACTCCCCTCTCTGCATGAATGTGCAAGACGTCACGATTGACGGAAGTTTTGCCAAGAGTTTTTTTTTTTATTTTTTATGAAGCATACAGAGAGTTGATAAGAACAATAACAGAGAAACATAACAAATATTTTTGAAAAATAAAATGAGCAAAAAACTCTTGTCATTATTTCAACACGATTATAATGGTCTAGCAACAGTCCTTTGACTTAATTCTATAACATTGATGTTTCTGATTGACACACTGACTGGTGGTTCAATGTTGCGTGTCTTTATTTAGTATTAGTAATTGGTTAAAGACATGCAGCATTGAACCTCCAATCTTTCAGCTGAGAACCATCACTGTTAACCCCCAATTATTAGCAATTTCTTCTGGAATAACTACCAATAAAGGTACACCTGAAGGGAAAATAAACATATACCGTATTTTTCGGCTCATAAGACGCACCGGCACATTAGACGCACCCGAATTTTAAGAGGGGAGGATCTAGAAAAAAAAAGATTCTGAACCAAATACTTTTGTAAAATGTTTTGTATCAACTGTGTAAAAGTTAACAACCAAATATGTAACATGAACAGACAGTAAACAGTAAAAGTAACAAAAAAAAGGCTGTAATGTTTTACTTTGCCCCCACTCATCACTCTAAAGTCCACCATTCGTTATCACCAACATTGCCCCCACATTAGTAATACCGTAATAGCCAGTAACATTGTCACTACATTACTAATAATAGCCAGTAACATTGTCACTACATTACTAATAATAGCCAGTAACATTGTCACTACATTACTAATAATAGCTAGTAACATTTTCACTACATTACTAATAATAGCTAGTAACATTGTCACTACATTACTAATAATAGCTAGTAACATTGTCACTACATTACTAATAATAGCCAGTAACATTGTCACTACATTACTAATAATAGCTAGTAACATTGTCACTACATTACTAATAATAGCCAGTAACATTGTCACTACATTACTAATAATAGCCAGTAAGATTGCCCCCAAATTACTAATAATACAGTGTTTCTCAAACTTTTTTAATCGAGCCCCCGTTTAAAACTTTAAAAGAATCTGGGCAACCCATGATGTAAAATAATATTTATTTAATAATTAATTTAATGTAAAATAAATGTAACTACTCCTTAATGTTAAATAACTCATTATTTATACCTTATTCAAGTGACAATTCGGTTGCATGTGAGATGTACCGTTGAGAGAGTTTGAGTTTATTAAAGAAGAGTTTCAGTCATTGAGAGCGTTTTGTTTTCCTCACGCGAGCAAGAGAGAGAGAGAGAGAGAGAGAGAGAGAGAGAGCGCTGTGCACGCTGTGCATCTGACGCTCACCTGCTGTTATAATATAAATCCTTTTGATTTTTGTCAGCTTATGAAAACCCACATAACTCCATTAATGATCAAACTGTCCAAGTTTGTGAAACTGTCCAAGTGAATGTTTAGCGAAAAAAAAACCCCTCACAGACTGAAGACGATGCAGATCGATCATCATCTTATCGTCAGGCTCAAGAAACATCGCAGATAAACTATTAGCTGTGCCCATTTCACATCTTGAAATGTATTTTAGCGTGAGAAATTGGGTTTGTAGCGTGAGAGATCACTCAAATGCGTTGAATGTGTGAGAAACGGCAGCTGAGCTCTGTAGTATCGCTCGTGAGTATGGATGCGGAAGCCAAAGGCATTGTGGGAAATGTAGTTTTTTTCCCTGTTTTTGTTACGACCGCGCAATGGCAGAGATGGGAGATGACGTCAGCGCGCAGGGCTGGGTGTACAAATATGGCCACGGCTTCGGCCTGGCTCTGGAGCTCTTACGTCTCTCATACGGCCGTGACCGGACTTTGCGGCGCTCTGCATTCGGTTTATAAGACGCACTAACTTTTCCCCCTCAGTTTTGGGGAAGAAAAAGTGCGTCTTATGAGCCGAAAAATACGGTAATCACGATGTGAAGCATGCCAATCCAGCAGAGACTCCATTAA